>JARHVA010003684.1:12500-612500 GCA_037957365.1 Torreya grandis | reverse complement strand
CACTATATACGCTAGCCTTGTCATGTTTGGGCAATTAAATCTCTTACGTGGATGAATTTGGATAATTCAGGTGATTTTTAGGTTTAAAATATGTTGTTTTAAAAAAATTGAACTAAATGTTGGTTTACTCATGAAAGTGGCTAAAACTAAGTGTCTACAGTTTGACTCTATTTTAAAAGGTATTGCAAGACATAGGCACAATAACGTCTTTTCAAATAATAAAAAAGTTGTTAATCTGAACAATTCATGCCCTAAATAGTGGTCAATAAGCTCCTTGATGCCTTATGTATTCAACGGTTGCCTACATAGTCCATGCGGATCTCAGGCCAATGGAGTTTTCCTAGAAACAAATTGAATAGATAAAATGGCCCATCTCAGAAACAAATTGAAAAACACTAAGTTGGTTTATAAACAAATTGAATAGATAAAATGGCCCATCTCAGAAAATTTTGGTGGATTTATAACTTGTGTGGAAATTCTAAGCCAATTTTCATGATTTTCTAGATGTCTTTTACAAAATTTTAGGGGTTTTGAAACGGTTTCAAATGTTTTTGAATTTTTCCAGGCATTTCAACTCAATCAAGAATTACGAGATATAAAATAGTCTAACTCATGAAATGGCAAGAGTGTGGCTTAGGTTGCTGACAAAATGGTGAGAGCGTGGCAAAGTGGTGACCACGCTGACCTCAAGAAGAATTGAGCGCTACCCACATAGTCCCGTTAGGACATCAAGTCACTGTAGTTTTGCCTTCACAAAAGGTGGTGAATTACTTCTAATGTTTTGTTTTCAATATCTCAACTTCATCAAGAATTATGAGATATAACCCTGTTCAAGCTCGCAAAATGATGAGAGCGTGGCAAAGGGGTGATTGCACTGACCTCAATGTGAATCGAGCATTGCCTACAAAGTCCCGTTAGGACCTCAAGTCATTGTAATTTTGCCTATGCGAAAGGCGGTAAATTGCTTCCAATGTTTTGGTGTTTTCGGTATCTCAACTCCATCAAGAATTACTAGAGACAACATAGTTCAAACTTACAAAACGATGAGAGCGTGGTAAAGGGGGGATTGAGCTGACTTCAATGTTAATAGAGAGCTACTTGCATAGTCCCATAGGACCTCAAGTCATTGTAGTTCTGCCTGTACAAAAGGCGTCCAATTAAGTACCAACAAGTTTTCATGTAAAAGACAAATGACAAGGTAAATGATAACAATAATGGGAAGGTGATGCAACAATGCATGGTAAAAGGTGTTGCTTCTAATTTGTCCATAGGCGGTTATAATTAGGAAACAATGACAAATGGTTGGTGGTACCAATTTGCCTATAAATAGTTATAATTAGTAGCACAAGGTGGGACATGGATTTGCTCAAAGGCGGTTATAATTAGTGGCACTAGTCAAACGTAACAATAAATGAAGGATGCAATTGCTAGGACCATTATTATACTACTTTCATGTACTGCTAGTTGAACATGTAATTTTGAAACAATTGCTGGAACTGAATTTGGCCTCAACCACTGAATGTTCTTGAAGTATAAATAAATCAGAACCAAGGCCAAATTTGATAGGTGGGGTTAGTTAAGAAGAACTCGCTAGTGAAGGGTTAAGGGTATGGTAGAACGATAAGGGGTATAATACAAAGAATATATATAATGTGGCATAACTTAGACAATCCTTGTATGTAGACAATAATCTAAATCCCTCAAGCATAGAAACATTTGAGGTGCATTATGTTCATTGGTTCATCAAGTTCATCTCCCTCTAGTGTAGCAAACCTATATACTCCAGAACCATAGTTGACAATAACTACATAGGGCCCTAACTAGTTTGGTTGGAACTTTCCCTTTTTCTTGGACTCAACGTTTACATTCTTCTGATTCTCTTTTACTACTATGTCACCAAGCTTGAATTCATGATGCTTTATGTGCCTATTATATTGGCCTTTGATTCAGTTTTGATAAGCCTAAAGATTATTCAAGGCGGCCAAGCATTTACCATCAAGTAGGTTAGAACCTGCAAGCGAGCCACTCTGTAGTCTTCGTCATCAATGATGTGATGCAACGAAATGTGGAAAGAAGACAACTTGACCTCAACGAGAAGAATGTCTTCAGTTCCATAAACAAGTAAATAGGGTGTAGCTCCAGTTGGAGTACAAAATGTGGTACGGTATGCCCAAAGGATGTTAAATAGCTACAAGTGCCAATTACGACCATCGTCATTGACAATCTTCTTTAGAATATTAACAATGGTTTTATTAAAAGCCTCATCTTGGCCATTGTCTTGCAGATAGTAAATGGTAGATAAATGTTGTTTGATGTGGTGTTGAGAACAAAGTGCTTTCACATCTTTATTCTTGAATGATCCACCATTATCAAATATAATGTTGGATAGGATGCCGTAATGACAAATGAGATGGTTGACTATGAACTTGGAGATATGTTTACCGATAACGTAAGTGAGGGGAATGGTTTCCACCCACTTAGTGAAGTATTCGGTAGTAGTCAGGACGTGTTTATGGCCATCTGAAGATGTTGGATTGATCTTTCTGATGAGGTTGAGTCCCCATGTTGAGAACGACCATGGGGTTGTCAATGGTTTGAGTGTCTTCGCTGGAGTATGAATCAAATTGACATGCTTATGACACTTGATACAATTATTCACATATGCAGTGGCGTTTACTTCCATCGTTGGCCAGTAATAACTAGTACACAATAAATTTTTGGCTAAAATTGCCCCGTTGGTGTGGGCTCCACACATTTCTTCGTGGACTTCTCTCAACACTAGTCAGGATTCTTGCCGAAGGTAAACAACGAAGCAGAGTTCCATTATAGCTTCTATGATACAAGGTTAGTCCAAGTAGGGCATAACAAGAGGCTTTATGGGCAAAGGCTTTTTGTTTTTTATGTTATAAATTGAGAGAAATGGTTTGGTTTTGAAGATAGACATATATGTCTGAGTACCAGGGAGACGTGGGACCAACAATGTCACAAACCATCTTGACGGTTGAACGTTCATGTGCTAGCATTAAAAGATGCTCAACAAGAAATTGATAATCCCTGGCTCTGTTGGTGATCTGGATTATGTAACCAATTGTGGTCATAACATCTGTTGTTCTATTATTGGCTCGTGATATTCTCTCAAATTGGATGTTAGTAATCTGCTGCTTGAGAGTATCGACCATACCTTTATAGGGTACCAACTTCTCATCCTTGGTCTGATATTGATCTATGGTCTGATTGATGATTAACTGAGAATCACCATGTACCAATAAATGTTGAATGTTCCACTGTACTTCTCAATAAAGCTTTGCAATGAGTGCTTCATACTTTGCCATGTTATCGATACAATTGAATCCAATACAAAAGGACTTGGAAATGAGATCTTGTGTTGTAACAAACAATATTTTGGCCTCTGATCCATGAGTCATGAATGATCCATCGAAGTACATCTTCCACTGTTTAGCCTCACGGGGTGCATTTGCTTTTTCAACAGTCATAATAGCCTCATCTAGAAATCCAAATGTAAGAGGTTGAGTATCTTGAAGAGGAGTTTCAACAAGCTAATCTGTGAGTACTTGGCCCTTAGTGACTTTCTAGTTGGCATATTCAATTTCAAACTCATTCAATAACATAATCCATTTTGCCATCCGACCATGTAGAGCTGATTTGGAAAGTAGATACTTCAGTAGATCTACTTTGGCTATAACAACGATCTTGTTGTTTAGCATATAATGACACTATTTTTAGACTATGAACACCATTGCTATACATGCTTTTTCAATCAACATATAATTATGTTCATATGTGACCAAAGTTTAGCTTAGATAATACATGACATGTTTTTTTCCTTATTTTTCGTGCTGTGCCAAAAGTGCCCCCAGGGCATTCTCGGTTGCTGACAGGGAAAGAATTAATGGCTTGTTTGGCATTGGTGGCAACAAAAAAAGTGGGTTGGCGAGATATTATTTAAGTTGATTGAATGTTTTTTGACACTCTTCATTCCAGGAGAATGTAACACCTTTCTTCAATGAGTGCATCAATAGATGGCATTAGTCATCTAACTATGAGATGAAGCGTTTGATAGATTGAATTTTGCCCTATAAACTGTAAAGTTGCTTCAAGGTAGACAGTGATGGCATTTCTAAAATTGCACATACTTTCGCTGTGTCGACTTCAATGGCTCTGCGAGAGATAATGAAACCTAACAGTTTGCTAGAAGTGACACCAAATACACATTTCTTTAGATTAACCCTGATGTTGTACTCACAAAGTCTCTCAAATATTCTTTAAAAATTAGTTGGGTGAATGACACAGTTGTTTAGTTTACCCAAAATATCATCGACATAGTCCTCAATAATGTCGTGTATCATTTCGTGAAAAATCACTATCATAACTCTTTGGTAAGTGGCTCTAGCATTCTTAAGTACAAATGGCATTACTTGATAACAAAATGATCCCTAAGGAGTGGTGAAAGCTATCTTGTGTTGGTCTTTCAGTGCTGCCCTAATTTGACTATGCTTTGAAAATCCATCCATTGGAGAGAGCATTTCATAACTAGTTGTTGAGTCGACTATCATGTCAATATTAGGCAGGGGAAGTCATCTTTTGGGTAGGCTTCGCTGATGTCTCTGAAATCAGTGCAGATTCTGATACCTTATGGATTTTTACTTACTGGCACAATGTTTGAAATCCACTTTGAATAGTTGATTGACCTAATTCATTTCACTTCTAAGACTTTTTCTAACTCTTTCTTTACTAACACAACAATACGAGGGTGCATCTTTTGCAACTTTTGTTTCACATGTTGGCATCAAGGTGTAAAATATGGTGTACAACTAAAGTAGGGTCCAAACCTAGCATGTCTGAACAAGTCGATGCAAATATGTCAACAAATTCCCTCAAAAGGGTTGTATAAGCATCATGTTCCTCCTTAGTGAGGGATGCACCTAGTTTAAACTACTTTGGGTCTTCTAGAGTCCCAATATTTACCTCTAAAGTGTCTTCCACTAGAAGTGTAGAATGATCATCTAGAATAGTTGGCAAGGAGTTGAATTGATTAGCAATGACAAAGTCCTCCAAATGGCTGACTCTTCTAATTCCCCTTAGCAGGATGAATTAAAATATCCTAATGCTAGCATCGACCATGATGAAAATACCTCAGGGCACTCTTGAACAATCTGTGTAAAACCTTGCCGCTCTTCAGTACTTATATCTGATTCATAAATAAACTGTGGGCTATAGGTCCCCTGTGCTTCATAAGAAGAGGGGTGAACAACCCCATCTAACAGCGTCTGAAACTGGTTTTCACCAAGAGACTTGCCTTTTTCTTTACGTTTTCCCTAGTCAAAAAGCTCCCTAAAGAGGTTTTCACTTTCAGACCTCAATGTTTGATTTTATTTTTGTTTTTGGCTAAGGAAGTTTACCCACTCTCTGAAGTAGGCAGTAGGATCCAATCTAATAGTAAACCCTAGTTATGGTCTACAAGAGGAATATGACTCCTCAATCCTAGAAAGTTGTATATGGCCTCATCATTTTCAAACTCATCTAATGGCATTGTTGGCTCTTGTTGGTCCCAGTCTATTAATTGGGGATGGTAAAGGGTTAAATGTGAAGGTTGATAAATAGGGCTAACGGTGCAAATGGCATGAGGGTCAAACAAGTTTGTAGCGATAAGGTCATTGTAGATGCTATAATTGAACCATGCATCACTATTGGCATCGTCGTCGCTAGTCATTGGTGTTGGACCATGAATTTGGTATGTGGAGTCACCCCTAGGTAGTTTAAATCTGATACCATGAGTTCCCTTGTACTTAGTCATTGAGACTGGTTCAATAGTGCCTTGTTGATGTAACTTGAGGCCTTTACCTTCATAAGTTAGGTGATCCATAATCCGGTTGAGAAAATGATACTTCGCGCTTTGGTAACAATCGACCAACTCATCAATGTAGAGCCATGAATCATCTTCTACTAGGGGTCCTGTTTAGGCTAGAGGCTGGTTTGAAGACAATGGGCTTGTTTAGTTGAGATTTTCCTTTGGTGTCCCATGCCATACGAGTAATCTTGGCCGTAAGTCTCCCATAAGCTTTAGGATTTTTAGGCAATTTGGCAATATGGAATGCATTATGGGTACTATATTCTCCAATACCTTTGTTAATGACATGAAATTGGTTGGAAATTTCTAGTGGAGGCATGGCTGAGGTAGAGGTTAAGCTGTCTGGGTCAATGTAATTAGCTTTTGGGATTGATTCAATGGCTTTTCCTTTTTTGGATTTTTTGGCATCTAATTTAGGCATATGATTCATGCCAAACTAGTAGTTATAGCTTTTATACTTGGCCTCAAGGCATTTACAATACTGATATGGTTGAAGATCAGTAGGTATAGTCATTTCCATTTCTGAGTGTGGAAATTTTATACACTGATGTAATGCAGAAGGTATAGCCATGATTTCATGAATCCAAGGTCGGCCCAATAAAATTTTTTAAGATAGTTTCAGATCTAAAATATGGCATGGAGTATCTTAAGTCTTCCAAGGACTATTGGCAAACTATGATACCTTGAGACTCCCATTCTTCATTATCATATGCCTTGATAAAGATGGTATCTGGCTACAAGTTAGCTCTTGTATATCTGAGATGTTTGACGAACTTTAGAGACACAATGTTGAGACCCGAATCATTGTCTACAAGGACACATTTAACTCTATGGTTCATTATACCAACTTCAATATAGAACATGTTATTATGCATAAGGCCCAGAGAAGACATATCACTTTAGTCAAAGGTGAGACGTTGGCCAGGGGCCAAGTGTCCTACCATGGCTTGAAATTTATCTGAAGTAATATCATCTAGCACAAGGGATTGGTTCAAATACTCATTCAATATGTCTTTATGGATTGTAGACGTACACAACAAATCCATGATGGAAATGTGTGCAGATGTCTTCCTTAGTTGTTCCACAATATCATAGGCCTTCCCCTCTATTTTATTTGTTGGTTTATTTCTAATAGGCATGGAAGGTTGATTAGGCACATTGGTATTATTTCACCATGGTCCTCTAATAGTAACTTTGGCTTGTCAACTTATGATTGTGCAATCTCGATCTGGAACTTGGATTTAGTAGTTGGTTGGGTAGGTAGGGCTTAGAGTGATGATTCTTGGACAGTCTGGTGTCTGATTGTCAACATGGCTTGTAGAAGAATCACTGACATATGGAGGTTGGTAGGCATTGTTATGTGAAGGTATAAGTCTATTTGTAGTTGATCTAGGGTTGATAGTGATGGTGGCAACATGACCACCTGAAATGTGTCCTACAACATTATTGTAGGTATACATAATGACATGATGACCTCCTTGGTTGGTTTGATCACTTTGCCCTTGGTTCTAACCATTTTATTGTTGTTGTGGCTGGGGGCATTATTGTTGATTCTTTGGTGGAGTTCTCTGTCGTTGTTGTCAATATTAGTATTGTTGTTGGTTGTTATTTTTATGTTAGGGAAATAGATTTTGGTAGATACCCAAGTTATGATTATTCTTAGGAGCACGGGTGTCTCTTTATATCTCTCTGTTCTCTAACATGTTCTCAATTAGATGTCTGAGTTGGATAAATCATCTTATGGAATGTCCTCTAACACGATGGTACTCACAAAATTCATGTTCCTTATACCAATCAAGAAAATGAGTATCTTCAGGAAATGAATTTGCTATAGGCCACTTGATCATATTTGCTTGAACCTATCTGCGAAACACAAACTCAATAGGCTCCCACTGAAATTTTGGGCAATGGGTGGTCTTCTCTTTGGAGGAGGGGCTTGTAATTGGTTTTGATTTTGTGGTAGGTGGTTTTGTGGAGGTCCTGGTTGAATATATGGAAGGAGTGGTTGTTGAGTTGGTAGAGGTATACAAATAGTTGGTGTTTGCACTATTTGAACATGACATGATTCAGTAACCCCATTTACAACATTTTTATTGCAGTTGTGGGGTTTAGGTCTTTCATTATTGTTAGCTTGAGGTGGCATTAAACCCAGTACTTGAGTTTGGTTCTGATTATGGCTCTAGCTTTGTTTTTGGTTTTGGTTTGGATTGGAAGAGGATAACTTGATGATGCCTTTTTTGACAAGGGCTTTCTCAATCTGTATTCATTTTGCTATGACCTCTTCGAATGTATGAGGACATTGCAACTCAAGATTGTAAGATATTTCACTATGCAAGCTCTTAGTAAATATTGTAGCTAACTATTTGTCCAATGGATTGTACATAAACCAGCTTACTAGGGCTCTCTAACGTTGCAAGTATGTAACGAAGCTTTCACCAGTCTTCTATTTAACTTGGCCTAAATCCACAACAATAATATCGTGCTCAAGATTGTATGAAAAGTGTTGCACTAACTTTTCCAAGAGATCATTGAAGTCAGGGACACAGTTCTTTGGTAATTTCAATAGCCATTCTAAGACTTGTCTAGCTAGATTCCTTGGGAAGAGTAGAAGCAGGTATATATTGCTATAGGCCACTGGCTAGTAGGCAACAAATAATTATTTTAAATGCTCTCTAGGGTCACCTTTGCCTTTGTATTTGTTGAATTTAAGTGGTTCATAACTTGGTGGAAACAATATTTGCAGATACTCCATGTTGAATGGGTAAGAGCATATCTCCTCGAGTTTGAATTTCTTTGTTTGTTTTCTAACATGTATCACTTTAATTGCATCTTTCATCTATTGCAAATATTGGGCTAGGAAATCAAGAGTGGCTTATTGTTGTGGAGGTTACGTGGTCGAAGGTGGATTACTTTGACCAAGTCAGGTATATTGTGGGATGTTGGTTGAATTGGCTGGATGACCAGGTATGCATCTCCATGCATTAGGATTATACAATGGGTACGAAATACGATACTGTTGAGGCATATTTTGGTTCAGTTTGGCTACATAACCCTAGTTAGTGAATTGTGGTTGCGGCAATGGCATTTGGCTCTATGAAATATGTTGGTATTGTTGGGCTTAGGAGGGAACTTGTTATCTACTTATTGAGCCCTATTAGATATAGGAAACACGTTATTGACTAGATCCCTATTGTTGAAGGTGTTGGTAGTTGGATCCTTTTTGTACGTGTAATACCTGTTGGGTGAAAGACAATTCTTGCTAAGCCCCTGGTCCCTGCTGTGTGTAAGAACCTTGTTGTTGGCTAAACACCTATTGTTGGATCACTATTTGTTGTTATGTTGGCACTTATTGGTTTAGCCCTTGTTTTTGAAATGACACTTGTTGGTTTGACAACTATTAAAATTTTGGCATTTGTTGTTGGTTGGGTAACTATTGGTTTGGTAACTGTTGTTGTTGACCAACTGGCACTTTTTGAGCAATAGGGATATGTTATTTGTTAGACAAAATTTGAGATTGATAAGGTACATTGATTTGTGCTTCTTGTGGCAAAACATTCATTATCACCTATTGAGGTGGTGCAATGTTCTACATTTGTTGCAATGTTAAGTTGGTTTGTTATTGGCTTGTTACCCCCTGTGCACATTCAATGAAGCAACTGGTTGAGGAGTGGATGTTGTTTGTTGAGTTTGGGAAATAGGTGTACCTATTTCCTATTGTTGCAATCCACTCGTAGTGTTGTTTGGAGGAATCTACATTGTATTGCTTGGCAGTAAAGTAGACCCATTTTGGTTTAAATTGGACTGCACTTGCATGTTATCCACAACATTTTGGGTGTGTTTTTCTGTTTGAGTAACATTATCTTCCATCAAAATATGAACATTATATATATCACTAACTAATGGGCTCTGGCCAATGGGTCTATGTTTTGACTTGCATAGCCTAAGGCATCTGTGTTGCCATGTTGATGGGGCTATCTCAATAAGCGACGTGTTAAAAATCACCCTTGCATTGAGGCTACAAGCTAAGTTGAGATAGTTTTGGGATGCTTGATGTACTTATTCCATTTGTTCATCCATAATACCTTTTTCTTTTTGCAAGCGTATTTTGGTCTTGTTGTGGCATTTGGACCAAATATTGGCTATAACTAGTAGATGCTTATTCTAACGATTGAATTCACAATGCATTACTAGGTGCTCTGATCAAACTACTCAAACTTTCTTGTGGGAAGTCTGGCAAAAACCTAGCCCCTATTTCAACAACTCTAACTAGCACTTCGTCTTTGTTTTCCAACAAATGATGTTCAAATAAGTATGAATCATAACTAGTTTGTGTTGGCATCATAACATAATAGGACTCTTATTTATTTTGATCAATGTTAAGCATTGTTTGAGCAAGGTATTGTTGCATTTGCTTAGATTCTTGACCTGAATAAGGAGGCACAATTACCAAAATATTGTGCTAAAGAAGGACTATTTTAGATAATATGGACTTATCAATAATCCAAATTTTTAAAAACTATCAGAAATAAATTGTACTGTATCAATATTAAGTTGGATTTATTACAAATAAATCACATCTATCTAATATATGTTTAATAAGTCCAAATTATTTAAAATGATTATAAATAATTATTAGAATAAATCACATCTATCTAATATATTTTTAATAATTTCAAATTATTTAAAATGATCATAAATAATTATTAGTTGAAAACTATCATAAATAAATTGGACTTCATGAAGAATAACTTGGACTTATTATAAATAAATCACATCTATATGATAGATTTGCAATAAGGTCAAATTATTTAAAATAATCCAAAACAATAAAAAATAAAATCTAAAACCCACACATTCTAAGATTCCAACACAAAAAAACAATTACAAATAAATCTTATCTATTTAAATGTGTAAAACACCTAGAATTTATGCGGTTGTTCAAACTGGTTCATAGACCATGCATTTACAAATTATAAGACTTGGTGGTTTATTTCTTAAGGAAAAATAATTCATACATCAATCGGCCGCTGGGATGATATGTGATTTAAAACACCTAAGATGATTGGGATGCCATGTGTCAATAGTTGATTAGATCGTGAACTGTCTGTTTAATCTGAATCAAGTGATGTCTTTACGACCATCAAACTTTATCTCATATTTATGTACATGCCACATGTTGATCATGGGTGTTTTATTATTATATTATTAATATAATCTTTCACATAGTCGAGTTACAGAGATTGTGATGCATGTTGTAATCTCAAGTGCTCACATTGTTCAAGACTTTTATTTGGACTGGTCATCCTTCCGCACAGCTAAGTCATCAAGATTGTGCCACATGGCACAATCTCGAGTGCTTATGAAAAGTGTGATTTTAAAAATTGAAAAACCGAATATCTTTTTTTGATACACAAATACCGAAGAACAAATCTTGATGCACAAGTGGGACATTTTGAGGTGTAAACCCCGAAGATCTTTTCAAAAACACGGGAATGTTGAGGTGTATTTTTCAATGCACAAAATCCAAGTGTAAATTCTGATGTGCAAATTACAAAGACCATTTTCCAAAGACCATTTTAAAGGATGCAAAATGTGAATTTTTACTTGAAAAATTGAAAAGCCGAAGAGGTTTTCATGATTCACAAAATGCGATCTGGGTATTTGGAATACACAAAAGCTAAAGACCATTTTTAATCACAAAAATGCAAAGTGGACATTCGAACAGTCAAATGCTATTACATAGATGCACAGTTACCGAAATACTAAATTATCATAGTAGAAAATGTATAACTCAAATGCTGAAGTGTATTTTCCAAAACCCAAAATGTGAAGTGCCACTAGAAATAAATATAAATAAATAAAACAATAAAACATTATACATTCTAAAAAAATGGACTAAATTTTGAAAAAAAAACATTTAAACTTCTTATTCCAAAATTAAGGAAACACCATTTCAATTTTTTCAATCCTTTAATCACTAATTTTTATAGTGCCTAGTGGGATGATGCATTCAAATAGTCTATTACAATGTATTTAAAAAAATTAATGAGAACAAGTGTATGACCTTCAATTTCTATCTGGTTTTCAAGTGTAGATGATACTATCTATGAGTATGGATGGTAAAGATGTCTCAATTGGGTTTGGCCTCCCTTTCGTGTCCAAGCAGCCTGAATAAATTTTTACTTCTTCTACATCTTTTTTTTCTTGCATGAATTGGGATGAACCAAGCTACATTGACCTTTCGTTCTATATCCCCATTTGTTTGTAGTATCTCAATATTGATTTTAGCTCTAGCAACCCATATTGTGTAGTCCACTCCTATAGAATCATCAGGGTTGACAAATAACATATCTTCAATTTGCACATCTTGAGTTGGATCAAATGCAATTTTTGTTCGTTTGCTTCTTAGACCAACATATGTATCTGTAGATGCCACTCCAAAATCAAGGGTCCTATTATGTATATCTCTATGCAAGGGTATGTCATGGCGAGTTTTAGGCCAAAAATCTCCTATACACTCAACTTCAGAAGGGAAGATAATTATGTCATGGATGTTTTGGAAGTAATTTGCTAAATCCTTCCATTGACTATTTCCGGTCAAACCAAATTCATTGAATTGTTGTACATACTTATTCAAGTTATATTTAATTTATTTTTCATTTTTTTTTCTACTTCTATCCGAGTCTTTTGCAACAATGGAATCTTGAGACATTTATCTATTTTTCAAGTCTTTGAAATATTTTTTTTTCAGATTACCTTCTGGAACATTTGGCTCACCAGTTTATTTTGTTTTCCATAATGTAATCGGGGGCGAGGACGAGGAGGGGGTGCAGGGGCAGACCAATTTCTATATTTTATAGAGTTTTTGCAACACTTAATGGGATGTCCTTGATCCATGCATAGAAGAAAGTATTGACCTTTTGTCAAGCATACTATTTCATTTCTTTCATGTAGCTGGTAAATATTAACATAGTCTTTGAAATCCATTACCTCTTCAATCAAATATGATGTGAAGTTTCTTGTATTTTCACATGTCTTATAAGTGCCCATTATCTCTGCCACACTCTATACGTCTTTCCTCTTTATACATTCAGACAGTTTTCTAAATGTGCCATCGATGTCCTCATGGGTATGTCCTACAGGAAGAAATTTGACCCTAACATCAAGGAAAACACCTTTGTAGACAAGGAGAGATAAATATTACGACACATACTTGTGCAAAAAAAAATGATTTTATGAATTTGTAAATGTAACTTTAGTTCCATATAAGGTTTGACAATTTTAAAATATAATTATGTATGGAAGTACCTATTCTTATTATCCCCTCAACAATTATCTAGTTGAAGGTATAGCCTGGAAGGAAGTTTTTTGAAGGCAACAATTGATTGTGCTTCTTCTCTCTATTTATTGCATTTAGAGTAGCAGTTGTTAGACAAAAGTGTATCATACATTGGATATTTTGAAGATCCAAATTTATATGTAAAGATCTATAAGTATCTAGCATCGTTGTTTCCATATCTTTGAATCACTTGTTCAATGAAGTGATAGTAAAGTTAGACCCTCTAAGAATGTATGGTAAAAAAATGCCCATATCTGCTTGCACCATGACCATGTGTTATAATCCCTACCATTGAAAACTCTAATATTTTGTCGGTAATTGCTTTGCTTTTTGTCACTATTCTTGCCACACATGTTTGTTGACGTTCCACCTTGTCATGAATGACATTGAGACATTCTTCAGGGTATTGCTCTGTCATTCGTTTATGTGTGTCATACATTTGTCTTGCAGAAAGTATTTGATTTGAGTGCATCACGAATCCTTGATTGATACGATCTTCCTGATCTCTAGAGAGGGACCCAAAGCATTTTTGTTGAGTTTACAAGATGCATGTTTTGCACCTAGCGAAGTCATCAAATGTGGCAATAGTTACATCATGAAAATTAGTTCTCCACATGTTATTGAATTTTGGTTGGTATATTGGCTCATATTCTATATCTGCTAGTTGTGCATTGATGTGGCACCTCATAGATTTTTGCTTGAAAGATGCTGGAAGATGGAACATTTTCTCGTGATTTGTCTATATCTACCTAGCATGTTAGTTGTGGAGAAATATCTTCAAAATCATCTACCAATTGGTCCAAAAAATCTTTAGCTACCATTGTCTTCTTTTGTGGATTTTGTTAAAATCTCCCTGCATGGAATGCATTTCATTTCCAATTTTTGTGATAATTTTGAATGTCAAAAAAGCTACTTCTCTTCAATCCATATATTTTAAGCCAAGCTTCCAAACTGATCTCTGTACCCTAAAAATCAATGGTAGTTTTGTTTTTATTTTTCTTAAACAAATCGATAGAAAGGGTATCCAAGACATGTTGCCTCCTATCTGTTGTGGTGGAATCAAACAACTTTATCCTTGTAGATTTTAGAATCTCAAATGACAATCCTGACTAGACAACATTTTTTAGTGCAACATTTATCTACAGACATTGTTGAAATCTCACTATATATGCTTTCATCAAACTCCACTTGGCTGAGTGAAGTGTTTGGCTGATTTTTTTTGGCGCAAGTATTTGTAGGCATGAGTTAATTTTTTTGGATGCTTTTGAGCTAGGAATGTTAGGAAATGAGTGACTTCATTATCTACTACATCCCAAACATTTCTAATTTTTTTCTCCTTTGGTGTTATGTATGGTAAATTGATTTCTCTACAAGTCTCATTGTCCACTATTTTGTTGGAAGGTTATATAACGATAGATGTTTCAGTTACCTATGTACTGCAAGTCTCACAATATTGTATAACTTGCCTTATGTAAATTCTCAATTCATTTTCTAACATTGGGAAATGAATACAACCAAAATTCTCCATTGGTTGTGAAAATTCAACATAACCAAAAGCAAAATTTTCATCATTTCCAAGCATTGTATATTTATGCAAAAAATGTACCTTTTTCTCGAGAATTTTTTTTTAGGATTTGAAATGTGGTAGGATTATATCAATATATCAAACAATTAAATCTAAGAAAGGGTTTTTTTGTTATAGTGGTTGTATATGTAAAACTAAACTCAAATTATTTTGTCTTTTTTCCATGTCATTATCTATAGAAAACTTGTCTGTGACGCGTTACATTATTCTTGTGCTCCATATAGTAAAACTATCAATTACATCCTCCAAATTATCCACAAAAGTAACAGGAAATGGAAGTGGTAGAATCAGATCAAAAGCTTTAGTGACATTATCACTTACACATTCAATAGGTATTTCCTCATTATGGCGTGTGGAAGTGAGATTTATGGGTTCTAGAGATTCAACATATGGACCTGCCACTTTGTGTATTCTTACTTCATCAATGACCTTACCATTATCTATGAGAGAAACATAGTCTCCACATTAGAAATCCATTGACGTATGATTTTTCAGACTGGACATTTGTAAAAGACATGAGAAGAGTTGTTAATCAGGTTATTTTTAAAATCAGTCCAATTTATACATGTATGTAGGAGATAAAACCATATTTATACCAAAATATAAGCATGGAGATATGTTAAAACCTAAAAATATTAAAAAGGTAATGTATAACATTTTTTTAATGACATGGTTTATGTCAATCCAAAAAAACTAGCTTTTAATATTATATATTGCATACTTCAATTCTTGCTTCATCCTACTTTGAAGGTATCTCCTAAGAGATACATTTCAAACATGCATCACATCGGAATAGCCATGTAGATAAAAATAGCTAATTAAGTCAATATTGAATCATGTATTTTATTAGCATAAAAAATGATATTGAGCAATAGGGGTTTTGAGAAAAATTATGGAAAATGATTAGATTCTTATATTTTGGGATCCTATATGTGATTCAAACCTCTATTATGGACCCAAAAGTTTGAAGGTATCTCTTAGGAGATACCTTTCAAACATGCGTATGGGTACCCTTGAAGGTTTAAAGGCAGTATTGGGTGATACTGTGAAGGGCCTTATAGTACCTTCAAGGGTACCTATGACATCAAGCTTAAGACTTCATTTTTCAATAGTCAAGGACATGTGACATGCACCCGTGACATTTCAACACTCAAAAAATATTACAAGTTCACTAGGCAAGTGAGTCTCCTCTTGTTTACCCGAAGACTAACAGATTGAATTTAATGTACAAAATCTTAGAGATATGTAAGAAGCACTGTGATGATGCATGTCTCCCTCTGAACTACCTCTAGAGTTCTTGTTATAAATGCAGCCCACTTTCCTTAGCCAATGGTGCACCTTTTCTTTAAAGAAGAACTCCCTTCTTTCTTAAGGATCATCATGATGACACATGTCTTCAACATAAGGGACTGAGACTTAGCCAAAAATGAAGAAGGGGAACCTGAAAAAGTGGAGGTCGATACACCACTTACCAAACAAAATAGTTTTGAATAAAACCAATTCCCAAAACATGCATAGTACAACTTATTAAATGCATTTAATAAGTTAGTTTGAAATGTAAAATATCATTGTTTGTACTTTATCAAAGATGGAAATTAAGGAGCAATCCGATAACAGTACATTGAGCTCAAATTAAGTCTGGAAAAGCGATGGTGACATGACAAGTATGGCAGGATGGCAAATGTTCATGCAAGACCATTAATGACATGGCATTTCAAAAGATTGCATCTTATTTGAAGCATATTGAGTTGGGATGTGACATGTGGATTCATTAAACAAAGTGGCTGCACGAAGTGACATAGGGTCACATCAAAGATACACTATAGGGTAATTTAAAGATTTGGGAGACAAAAAAGGTCACTATCAAATCCAAAATATTAAAGATAACAAAGAGCACTCGTGCACAGGTAGTCTATGCATTTAAAGAGGTTGACAAGAGCAAATTAGATGCTGAAAGCCATAAAATAAAGGGGATGAACAATTCCAAGACATTACAAACTTTGGCGAACAAGAGAATTCTACTATCTACTCTCGATATACTCTCATGCAAAAAAATCAAGACCCAAATTTTGGCATAACAAAGCAATCAAACAACGTAAATTATAGGTTTAGTCATGAATAGGAGAAAGTTGTTGATCCCGCTCACAAATGTATAAAAGGCAGAAATGGGGACTAGGTTAGGTTTTTGACAAACCAAATTCAATGACCAAGATCCCTTTGACTTTATGGAAATTACCGAAGTTACTCTCTTCACGCCATCAACACAACTAGGTGCACAAGTAAGAGCTCTTGCATTTTAACATCCACTTCAGGGTTTTGATGCAGAGAGGCTAATCAAGTTACCTACATTCAAACCACTGAATGAGGTCATGCATACCTTTTTAAGTAGATACAACTAGGGGGCTATTCATTTGTCCAGAGATATCATCATTTGGGTCAATGCGTAGACCATGGTGAGAGCCACATGCCTTCCAAATCATGGAAAATCTTTATTTTCATACAAGTCCACCACACCACCAATTCATTCATTCATTTGGGATAAGTTTCCCACTAGGGTAGGCAGAGGAACCCAAATTAACTCCATTGAGGATGTTGCAATACACATTCGAGTAGAGTGTATTATAAAAAGGTTTTGGTAGATAAGAAAGCAAGTCAAGCAGACAACAAAAGGAGTAATTGACATTGTGTAGCACATCATACCCCTGAATGAGAATTTCAATTGGCCCAAGTTTATTGCATATGAGCTTACCACTAATATCGACAATGTACTTTCAAGTATCTCATAAAATTTCCAATATCAGTTTTTGGTTTTGTTGTTATGTTTCACCCAATGAAAGACCCCAATAGGCCAAGTTAATATTACTATAGAATTTTGGCCATCTATTTCTATTATAGGCATCACTTGGACTAAGATAGGGAAATATTATGAGCAACTAGGGCAGTTTAACTATGGTGGCTTGAGGCTCTAGCTTTGATCAGGGCACACCCTTGAATTCCATAGGATACCATGCAATATTTGGGGTAACATGTATCTATAACCAAGTTGTACAATGGCATTCAAATCAAGGTGCATGAGTTGGCCATGCCAACTGTGATTCTAATTTCCTTTTTCATCACAATGGTTGAAGCACAAGCCAAAGTATGGAGATAGAGAGCCTTAGTCATGATGTTAGTGTAGCATATTCAAACCATCTCTCCAAGTGCACAATAACACAGTCAAGAGCAATAATAACCACAACTAGCTGTGCAACCACATGCCTAACCACAACATTTCATAACTCCCCCACAACAAGGAAAAGGAAAAAAAAGGGACTTATGTAGAGAGCCTCACGACCATCAGCCAGAAAGAGATCAAGGCAAATCAAGTCTTGGTTGAACAACCCACATGTGCCAAGGATAGCTTGTGTGTGTGATCTCACAATGTTCAGGGTCGATGAGTAAGAAGTTCTTCAATGCATGATCAAAGACATCAACCAAAAGGTTTACGATAAGGAGGAGTTATTTTTCTAGAAAGCAGTGCACACTTGCCAAATGTGGAATAAGTTAAGTAGTGAACATGTGGTTGATTTATGAAACCCCCTCCCTCTATTATTGTGGATACTGTAGGTCAAGAAGAAGCTCATCATGAACTTATGGTAGAAATTTTCCAAAAAGATCCAGAAGTTGGTTCATCATCTATGTAATTGTAGATCTACTAAGGGAAGGAAGCCCAATACAACCACTAATTTGCAAACAACATATTCATCATTGGGTGAAGCCTTCAACCATTGTACAAGAACATATGGTATCTTTTAGATATCCAACCATTATAAGTAGTGCCCATTAGGTGAAGTCTAGGGGTATGAGGAGACACAAGGTTACACTTGTCCCTCTGATCGGGTCGAGAAGGATTTTTGTGCGTAGAGGTGTGGTTATTAAATCTAAATTTTTGGAGCACTCATAATCTGATATAAAAATAGATGATGTATATGCAATGGAGGGATCTATAGATACCACTATGATGGATACAATAGAAGAAATGGATGCTATGAAAGATACCCCATATCATGAGGAGGAGGCTACAAAGAATGAAGAGAGGAAAAAGAGAAAAGCAAAAAGAATAAAAAGAAGAAAGATGCCATAGAACAAGCAGTTGTACAAGAAGCCAAACAGACATAAAATGAACAAGACAAACAACATGTTGAGGAAGAAGAACAACAAATGAAGTCTGAAGAAGCTGAGGTCAGGAAAAAGAAGGTTGAAGAAGCTTAGGCTGAAAAAAAGAAAGTTGAGGAAGTAGAAGCTGAAAGGAAGAGAAGGGATCATGAAGAGGTAGTATGTAAGTATAAATAGGATCAAACTACCCAAAGAAAAAAGAAAACAAAATAAGAGGTGTGAAAGAAATATGCAAAAGAACAATGCCAAAAAGAGGAGGAAGCCAAACATGAGGTAGAGATGCAAGCTACCAAGGAAAAAATTGAGGCTATTGCCAAAGCTAAAGTGGAGGCTGATGTCAAAGCTAAGGTTGAGGTAGATGCCAAAGCCAAAATTGTGGCCAAAATCAAGGCCGAAGAGGCAACTTGAATTCAAGTTGAGGCTATAGCCAACACTCAAACTGAGGAAAAGGTAGAAGCATAACACATAGAGGCATAGATTGTGAAAGAAGAGGAAGCTAAGGAAAAGGTAGAAGTAGAAAACACAACATCCCATAAGGATGCAACCCAATCAGGTATACCAAAAGAGACTTCATTGTCAAATTCTCTCCCCTCTACCCAATGGTTGTGGGATATCCTTACCACATCATCTCATCACAACACTTTCTTGCTTCCTTTGGCTCAATTTATGCCATCCCCTGCCACAGTCTAAATGAAATCCACCATGCTTGCTTCCACTTCCATGGAGACATCTTTGGATGTTTTACAACTGCCATTGTCCAAATAAATTGAAGGAGCAGATGCATTCCAAAAATCCATTACACAAAAGGCTTCAAACTTGGAACATATTATTTTTCGATTGCACAAGGAGAAAGTGGAAGCACAAAATCAAATTTATAAGGCTAGGCAACTCATCAATGCCACTTGTCTTTATTTGGTTGTGCAAGTCCTTGGTGATTAAGTAATGTCTAGGGATAAATAACTCATTGCGTTGCTGACTCAACTAATAAAGGATTGGGTGAGCGTACATAAACTACGCACCCAAGGGCAGGGTATTTGTGCTGAAACCAAAGGCATTAACAAACTACTAGAGGAATATGTATAGGTCCTAGATACTACTATGTATCAGGCTAAGAAAACTGCATAAAGAATGCTTGATTGGAGGTAGCACCTTAGCAAATCCTTGGCTTTTGTTAAACTAGAGTTTGTAATGATAGATAAAGCTAAAGTTATAATGAATGATCAAATGGCTACTGAAGAAACATTGAATGATGCATTTCAATAGTTTTTAGACACCATGAATACCGCAATGAAGAAGCTCCAAGTTTGGAAAAATGAGACAATGCACAACACATTTAAGGCTATTCAAGCCCAAAGGACTACAAACATGTTGGATGATATTGTGTCAGATATCCAACTTAAGATGTCAATTTCCAGAGACTTCCTTATCATTGCAGAAGAAGAAGAAGATGTGCACAATTTGATGGTCATTCTAATTCCACTACGTGTTTTTCTTACCATGGTGCAGGAAGTACTTGATAATTAGCAAATGCTCAAGCATGAACTCTCACAGGTTAAACTAGCGACTATGCATATCATAGATGAACCTAAGTTCATTCCACTATAGGAGCTCCAAGCAATTTTACAGAAGAGAAACCTATATACAAAGGTGTAGTCTAGGTAGCCACAACCTACATAGCCACTTGACCAAAATTTTGCACCACCTCTAGAGTAGGTAAATGCGCAGTTCAAGTTTTGCAATTTAAGAAAATGTGCAGTAGGTAAAACCCAAAAGGGTGGTTAATTAGTGTGATAGGGGTTTAAATTGATAAACGATACCTAGAGCAATTATTACCACTTTTGTGAAAGGCTAATATTTTCTAGCTTTAGCCAAGATCAAAGTTTAAAATTATATCTCTGGATGAAACAATAGTTTAAGTTTAGGAAAGTGTTGGATGTGGAATAGGGCCTCATAAAATCACAATTCTATAATAGATGGATACATGTGCACAGGGTATCATTTTGTCATCTATATGATCTTGTGGATGTTTTCGACCGTGTTAGCCAAGTGATAGATATAAGAATGCCATGATTCTTTTCTTTTTGTATGCCAGAAAGATCTAATGTGAAGAGAGAAAGCTGTGTAAAAAGCTATATATAGTGTTATGATGTAATGCAATATTGTTTTGATGTGATAGAGATTAATAAAATAGCTCTGTTATGGTTTTTCTAAGATTCTTTTATGTGTGCATAGTGCACAATGTTTACTCTATTTTTTTTAGCTTGTTTTATCTTGTATTATGTTGTTTATGTTCCAAAATTATGAACGCCATGTTAGTTTATCTTTATATTTGATGCTGTGTATAAAATTGAAGATTTTATAAATTCACTCATGCTATTATGATTCTTTTCTACTTCCTACCATGCAAGCTATCCCTATAATTTTCATGTTTTGGAGAATTTATAGGAAAATATGCTAACATTCCTTTAACATGCACATGATTGGGATTTTATTTCAAGGTATCACCGAGGAGATACCTTTAAGGGATTTGTAGTACCTTTGAATGTACCCTAATGCATGTTTGAAAGGTATAAGGTATCTTGTAGGAGAGACTTTAAAACATGCATTAGGGTACCTTTGAAGGTACTACAAGGTCCTTCAAGGTATCTTCTAAGATATACTTTGAAAGAGCTTGTAGTACCTTCGATGGGTATCTTAGTAGATACCCTGAAAATTCACACAATTATAATTATCTTTCAAGATAGGTCTTACGAGATACCTTGGAGGGCCTTGTAATATTCAATGATACCTTTATGCATGTTTGAAAGGTATATCTTAGGTGATACCTTCAAGGTAGTCATGAAGTTACTACAATTACTTTTAAGGTATATTCTAGGAGATATCCTAAAGGGTCTTGTAGTACCTTCAAGGGTTCTCTTAGTAGATAGAGATATCTTGGAGGGCATTGTAATAACTTCAAGGATACCTTTATGCATATTTAAAAGGTATCTCTTAAGTGATACCTTCAAGGTAGTCATGAAGTTACTACAATTCCTTTTAAGGTATATTCTAGGAGATATCTTGAAGGGTCTTGTAGTACCTTCAAGGGTTCTCTTAGTAGATAAAGATATCTTGGAGGGCCTTGTAATAACTTCAAGGATACCTTTATGCATATTTAAAAGGTATCTCTTAGGAGATACTTTCAAGGTAGATAGAGATACCTTGGAGGGCCTTGTAGTACCTTCAAGGATACCTTTATGCATGTTTGAAAGGTATCTCTTAAGAGATACTTTCAAGGTAGCCTTGAAGGTTCTACAATGCCCTTCAAAAATCTTCTAGGAGATATCTTGAAGGGCCTTGTAGTACCTTCAAAGGCTCTCCTAGTAGATACCTTGAACATGTACATTATTGGAATTTTCTTTCAAATTATCTCTTAGGATATTACCTTGAAGGGCCTTGTAATACTTTCAAAGGGTCTCCTCATAGATACCTTAAACGTGCACACAATTGAAATTTTATTTATAGGTACTTCCTAAGAGATACTTTGAACATATACACAATTAAAATTTTTATTTCGAGGTACCTCTTAAGAGATACATGGAACATACACATGATTGGACATTTCTTTTGAGTTATCTCCTAGGAGATACCTTGAACATGCACATGATTGGAATTTTCTTTCAAGGTATCTCCTAGGAGATACCTTGAAGGGCCTTGGAATACCTTCCATTTTGATTGAAAAAGTCCTTGCAAGGGATTTGATATAACCATGTAACCTTTTTATTTGGCAAGAACCTTGATGCACATGATTAGAATTTTCTTTCGAGGTGTCTCCTAGGAGATACCTTGAACATGCGTAGGATTAGAATTTTATTTCAATTTATCTCTTGAGAAATACCTCGAAGGGCCTTGGAATACCTTCCATGTGGATTGTAAAGGTCCATGCAAGGGATTTGCTATAATCATGGCACCTTTTTATTTGGCAAGATCCCTAATGCCAACTCTGATTGCCTCCGAGAATGATGCATGGCATTACCACAACCAACTAAAATTAGAGGGCCCCGCCTAAGAGCTCATCATGAAGAGAAATATTTCATATGGCACAGTACTAAAAAGTCATCACTAAGATGCATTTTGAGAGCCTTTGAGAGCAATCAAAAGGTGACTCATGTCAAAAGGCAAAAACCTTTAGCTTTAAAACTAAATTTGATGGTGAATCAAAAGCAAATAAATGTTAAATTTGAATTTTAACGTAATTGAATGCCAAAAGCAATAGCTCAAAGATATGAAAAGTTGACAAAATCACCAGTAATGCAACATGAACTAGAAATGCCATCAAACCTTGCATTAATCAAAGTAGTCTTCAAAAGGCTACTCAACTAGGCTATTGTAACCTACATTTGCATTCGAAGTTCTAAGCATTTGATCTTTTTGCCATCTACGTCCCCAATTCAACCAAGCTCGATCTATTCACAAATTACACCTGACTGCCATTGTTGGAGCTTGAAAATTATAGATAAGTACAATAAGATGTTAGTTGCTACTCAAGATATCGTAGAAATGGCACAAACAAGACCTTCTACTATGGTTGAGAGTGTTGCATTTAGAAATGATAATATTATATTTCAATACAGAAATTTAGTTGTGTTCAAAGATACAAAGTTCATCCTTGAGGCCATAGACTCGAGGGACATGCATTACAACAACATATATTACAATATTGAAGGAGTTAGGGATCTTGATGAAATTGAGACCATGACCTACATTATTTAACTAGCTTCAGACCTCCTTGCAATCCAAACTACCAGTCTCCACAAGGACCCAACCAAACCAAAGGTCATGTCTTAGGTTAACCTAGTATATGACATCTTTAGGAATTTGAGTTGAAAATATGGATTGCTCAAGTCAATGAACCAAGTAATTCTCATTGCCTTCATTATAGGGCCCAACTTTGAAAGATATTATGACCTACCCCTACCACAATTGGACTACAACCAAAAAATCATTGACAACTGGTATGAGGCACACAAACTAGAGACAATCTTAACTTCATGGGTAACAAACCCAACTAAAGTGGTCTTAGCTTCAAATTGTTGATCACATATCTGCTATTTATGCTATTTACTATAGTACTTGTATAAACAACTCAAGCCCCAAGTCTTCCAGGACTTAAAATTGAGTTTCTTACTTTCTCCTTGTTCCCTAGTGACACATGGAACACAATAAGTGCATCAAAAAACTTGATAAAGTAACCTTTAAGCAATAAATCAAGTGTCTTTAAGATACCTAAAGGATTGGTTTTAAGTCAAAATATGCTATAGTCAGTGGTCTGGCAGTCTTAAGACCTTTTCTAGGCTTGTGGAGGTTATTTGGACGATCAAATGCATGAACTATTTAGATGAATAACCTCAATATAGAGCTCAAGAAGGATACATGTGAGGTTAAAATAGGGATAAATAAACACAAGTGTACATCTACAACTAGATTCAAGATCACTACTACAGTCAAGTGTGTGAACCATGCTTAATGGAGACTTCAAGGGTATAGACTTTCAAGTAGGGCAATGAAATTGTTAAGAGATCATCATACAAAGATCAAATCGTGGGTACTTTGTGTATTGTCAAAACTCCCAAATCATCTTTATACCTTGTCATAGTTTGTAAAAATGATATCACATCATGCACATTGGTCTATATAGGAGAGGTTTGTTTTCATAATGAAAGAATGGCAAACATGTGAAGAAGATAATAGTCTAAAAGGAATGCATTAAGTTGTGGACTTTGGAGGAGACCTCAAGGAGCTAAACTCAGTTGAATATTAAATTCCATGAAATCTTCACCTATAGTTACTTAAGGGACTCAAAAAATATGTTGATAGTCAAGACATTGAAGCCATCACAAAACAAGTAAGCCATAACATGAAGCCACATCCAGAGCACCCAATAACAACCCAAAAATGCCACGTGTCCAAATATGTGCCAACTAAGTGGCCTAGTTGCATTCATACCCCATAGGCACCCAACCAGATATGATGTAACAAGATATGTGTCAAAAGAGAATCAAAACTAAGATTTGAATACAAAGGTGATAAGCTCACTATTAATGCAACACAAACTAGAATTACCATTAACATTATATTAATCAAAGCAACCTTCAAAAGGCTACTCAACTCAGCTATAACTACACACAATTGCATTTAAATCCTTGAGTATTTTCCCTCTCTGCTATTTACATTATCAAAGTTGACCAAGCTTGAACTCTTCATGATTTGTGCTCGGATCACCATTATTAGAGCTATAAAACTATAAAAACATATAAGATAAAGTCAATTTCTACCTAAAATACTAGAAAAATGACTCGAGTAGGACATCCCACCTCTAGTAAGGGCATTGCCTATGGAAATGATGATTTCCTATTTTAGTTTGGAAATTCAGTTGTTTTTGAGGATACAAAGTTTATCCTTGACACCATAGACATAGGGGATAAACATTATAGCATTATGTATTACAATGTTAAAGAGGCCAAAGACTTAGATGATTCTGAGACCATGCCCCACGTCATTCATCTTTCTTCTGATATCCTAGCAATCTAGGTTGTTGATCTTCACAAGGCCAAAGCAAAACCAAAGGTCATGCCATGTGTATACCTAGTATATGGCATATTTGGGATGTTAAGATATGAGGATGGACTACTTAAATCGATGCACTAGGGATTCCTCATTACCTTCATTGCAGCGCCAAGTTTTGAAAGATATTATGGCCTACCTCTACCATACACGGAGTATAATTAGAGCATCATATAAAATTTGTATGAGGTACATAATATGGATAAAGTCCTAGCCTCATGGGTAGAAAACCCCAAAGGGATTGTTTATATGAATGATTAGGGAGACCTACCCATCCAACAATTTAGAAAAGGGGTAAGAATTGGCATGGGTTTACTAAACAGTGTCTTTGGCAATACACATATGGGATATGTAGACATAAGGACAATCCCACTACTACAAGTAATCTTGGAGGACTAGTAGATTCTCTTGTTTGAGGATATTATTCATGAAAGCTTGATTATGACTATGGAGGACACATGGAGGAATGGAGCTCTATTCTATATGATGAGCTACTTGTTGGATGCCATTTATGCAAAAACATAATTAGGGCTAAACACATGGACTCCTGAATGAGATGAAGTCATGCCTAAAACATATTCTGCAGTGCATATTCACCATTTTAGGTACCATATCAAAATAATTGTAGAAGATTTATATCCCCCACTCTACAAGTCAATCATAGAATGTCCTAATCAAAGTTTAGACATGCACTTAGGAACATTGGTAGCTTCTGGCTCTACCCTGACTGTAAAATCATCCAAGTAGATGGGGTAATGGTATCTCCCCTTAGGATACCAAGGTATGTGCTAATGATGTTAGTATAAGAAGAGATAACCTACTAGATATTCCATGGAATTGATGGCCTCGTCAAAAGGAAGAAGACACCTCCCCACAAGGCTCCCTACCAACTGGGGAGAGCCAAGGTGAAATAATGGAAAGATGTGATAATGGCAACATGGTATAGGGATTCCTAACTATTGCCCAAGGATGACCTTAGAGCATGGGATCTAAATCAATTCATTATCAGGCACGTCACCAAATTCAAGAGGGATGTGGCTGTGGAATATGAGCATCAAGATGAAATACATGATTGGATATACCTGAATGTGATGAATGATGAGGAAGTCTTACGAAAATATATAGGAAGAATGTACTGCTTGAAATGAGACTCAACCAAGAGAGTAGAAAATAGGATATAACCAAGCCTCAGCCCCCACCAACTCATGAGAGCATGTTTAATACAAACTATGAGGAGAAGGAAGAGGAAGAAGAGGAGGATGTCACTCCTATCATTAGAAATAGACCATGCAGGCCCTCACTTCAGGGTACTCCAAGTGGGAATGATATGCCCCCAAATTCTGAGTGAGGATAGTCAAGTGGCCAACCTATCCCTTCACAAAAACCTACAATTGCCATTGTATCTACTGAAGATGCTGCCATAGAAGACTTGGACTAATCAGGTCCCAATATTATCATCCTTGAGGAATAAAAGTAAGGAGTTGAGATTTCATTTGGTGGATTGTAGGCATTAGTTGGAAGGATAGTTGAGAAAGTTTATGTGAAGAAGAGGTCCCCCAGAACTACAAAAGGTGGAGCAATGTCACCTCCATCAGCCTCCCAAACTCCCTTAGTAAGTATAATGCCTTTGCCTTCATTTCTAGATGTTAGTACATTCACAACTTCCCCTGCTGCTGCTGCTCGTGCCACTCCCATGTTCATGTCCCCAACCACTACTTCCTTTGGAGACACCATTCCTCAATTTATCTCCAATGGCACAATCAACTTTCCACCTCCACTTAGCTCCCACAACACTAATACTAACCCAACCAAAGGATCCATTCCTTCTTAGGCTACCATGAGTGCATCCCTCACCCTTGGCCCCATTGCACCCACCAAGCCATTGAGGTCCATTTCACCATCATTCATTTGGTATAAACTACCTTGTCTCATGATAACAACAAAATTTATGGGGCCCAAAACACTACCTTCATTTGTTTTAGACAAGGTCCCAACCAAGTTTTTGTTCGATTCAATGAGTCAGTTGGACCCAACTAATTTGTATATCCCTACTTGTGCCTTAGCTTCTTCCTCATCCCAGACACTTCCATTGCAACCACCTCCTACTTAGCCATCATCCTTAGCTACCCTAAATTGGTTATAGGACATGCAAACAATAACATAGGGAAGACCTTAGGTAGGCCAAGCCACATCCCAAGTTGGCATGAGATTTGATATAGCCATTGGGACCATGAAGAGGGTTATAAGGAGACAAGTAGAACAACCTTAGTCGAGCTCGATTATGGTATGTGAAAGTGAAGATCCACTCTTTACTCTGACTAAAAATAAAAAAATAGGCCCTAGAGGTTCAAGAGTATGAGGAGGATCTCATATCCTTAGTGTAACAACATGTTGAATCAACTATTGCCATTATGTAGGGGATGCAGTAGGAGCTGAAGAGGTTAAAAGAGCAAACACTGCCTATTATTCCAAAAGGCACATTTATTTTAATAATTAATGTCATAATTAATGTCTTCAACCTCTACAAGGTTATGAAGAAGAGATAAAGTGATGGAATCCAATAAGCCAAGGCGGTCATCAAGCTTGACCAAAGTCTTGTCCACTATGACACCAAGTTGGCAAACTTGGCAAGAGTAGCAAGAAGTAACAAATTCCCTAATCTCAAAGTTTTACCTATTTGAGGACATAGTGCCTACACAGACCATCCTCATGAATAGGAGGATTTTGAAGACATGGTTTGATCAAAACAAGGATGAAAACACATCCTTTGAGAAAATTGAGTTCAAGATAGCTCACTTGCTGAAGGACACCATGATTACCAAAGTGACCAAACCTGATGGCTCTTTCATGGAAGAGCAAGAGTTTAGGGCACAGATGAAAGTCTTCATTGCATGGTTCCAACATGATGTGTCAAGTTCTAAGATGATAACAAAGTTATAGAAATTGTGGTGTTTGCTAACCAAAGGCTATAAAAGGATGAGGCAATTGAAGAGGCATTAAGGCCCATACTCACAGAACATGGCATGTTGATCCAGGATATACTTGACCTATTCAGATCAATGATCCTAAAATTCACTCAGAGTGACAAAGATTATCAAGCTTATGTAGAAGTGTGGACCTAGGAGGAGAATAAGATGAAGCAAAATCAACAACATCAGTAATAGGCTGGCCAATAGCCACCCCCAGGCCCATAGGGATATTCAGTTATATCTTGTAAATTTTGAATTTAGAATATTCTTTTAAAATGTAAACATTCCAATCACTTGGCTATATTTTGGTACTATTTATGGGCCCACTTGAACTAATATTAGGAATTATTGAGCATATAAGTAGGGGTCTCCCCTCATTTTATAAAGCAAAAAAATACTTGTTACAAAAATTAATACAACAAACCAAAGAATTCGAGTCTGTCTGCAATGTCCTTTTGTGTGGTTTTGTGACTTCTAAATTCTTGTGCTTTTAGACATTTGATCATTTCCTTTTTGAAAATTAATTTTTCAATTACATTTTATACATGCATTGGTTAGTTTGAGCTTAATTCTACGCTGACTAATTTAGTGGTATACTTGCTCTATTCTATCTCATTAGCAACTAAATGTGCTGTGCAATTTGCTACAAGTGAGTTATCTTTACGAAATGCATGTTGTTAGATATATGCATTCTCCTTCCTCATAAGCTTTAACTACATTTATTCATCTTTCAACATTATGCTAGCACTGGTAGATGTTAGTTCATGTAATTTTCTTTACAAGTTAGTAGAATTGGCATCTTCTTTCATCTTAAACACAACTTCTTTTTGCCATATCCTACTCTCTCTTAGATCTACCCATAAATCACCTTAGTTTAAGTCATGCTGTATATATCCATTGTCCATTTTCATTTTGGACATTAATTGACAAACATCAAGATAATTCACACATATTAGTAGGAAGTTTTGTCATTTCATAACATCTGCTATCCCTACAGTTAGGTATGCTTGCAGACTTTTATAGTGGTGGTTGCATTTCTATTATTTGTGTTATTCTTAGCAATAGTTGTATAAACAACTCAAGCCCCAAGTCATTCTATGAATTTAAATTGAGTTTATTCCTTACTCTTTTCATCCCAACATCTAATAGGTTTAATAATTGATCCTAAATTCACATATTTAGAGGAGCTAGCCTCATAACTAAAGGTCTGGTCTAGATACAAACATCTTACAATTTTAGATCATTCCAATGCTAGTCCAGATATGAATCAGATTTGAGTAGTCTAATTTCAAATAGGTGCTATCTGAGTTGCTAATAAAAATGAAAGGAGGTATGTTAGTCTTTGTTGTTGCAAAGGAACTTTCTTTTTTACCCTACCTTACTCCCTCCTTTTAAATTTTTTTAACATGAACCACTTTAGATTAATGGTCATTGTATATATCCATTTGTTTCTTTAATATTTTGGGATTATATTGACAAATACAAAGAAATTTACATCATAACAAATTCAAGTAGATTATGTCACTAATATATCCCTGTTGTCCCTACAATAGGGTCTACTTGTAGACTAGAAGGTGGTAAGTTGTAACCACATAATCTCCCTAGCAAAACTAAGTGAAACCCCAAGGTTTTCTAGGACCTACATTATAATATGAGAAATTTTATTCTAATATTTACATTATGTCTTTGACATAGACACACATCAACAGTCTAGAAGGACTTGAGGATGAATCTGAATATTCTTAACCTATTGTATCCTGTCATGCATTTTTATGTATTAGTACTCCTTCAAATATTAAGGTGGTTGGATTTCTCAAGAAATAGAAGTCAACTATATCTATTTACTTTGAGAGTACACACAAATTCATCAATATTAAGTTGGCTACTCAATTGAACTATTTCATTTACCCATCTCCAAAATTTTAAATCTTAATTATATGTGGGGGTATAGTCAATTGTTCTAGTAAATGCCACAATATAAAGCTATGGGAGACTACCTATTATATTATCTTATGTTTTCTATTATCATGGATGGGGTTAACATTTTTTTTGGATTGTAATGGCTCACCATTTTATGCAAAATTGAGATGAATTTTGAGTAACTATTCATGTTCATTCATTTAGAAGGAAGGACATTTGAACTGCATGGTATATTGGCTAAATCTATGCAATTGGTTAGTTTTTACCAGATGATGAAAAAAGTGAAAAGTAATTATTATGTAACTATTTTCCATAGAATTTAAACCAAACACAAAGTCTACCTATATTAAATTATAACTGGTGGAGTCTACTCATTTAAATCTAAATCTTAGTGATTTCATAACATAAACTGTTAAACAATGAATAAAAGGGCCAAGTCAACACAAATGAATCACACATTTTAGATAGACTAAAAAAATGTATTAAACATAATTAAGATTAAATACCTGAAAATAAAGATTTATAAAAATGATATTAACAAATATGGTCACTGCTTCAGTCACTCTACAACCTTCTCTATTTTGATATGTCAGTGCTCTATAGAGTATGTTAAAAAAAATTAGGAATATGCAGGATTAGGAATATATCTGGTCAGACATGTTCAACGGTTTTTGTTCCTCTTAAAAATATGTAAAAATTATATGGACCCAATTTTGCAAAGTAAATTTGAATTTCAAATTCGTTAGGGACTCCACCTATTTCTGAATGCAAATGCACCTTGGGAGTAGTCAAGTCGAATTGAAGGCAAGTGATATATTTAATATATTAAAATGATATTTATATATTATATTAAAATATATACTAAAAATATATATTATATAATGTAATATAATATTATATAATATATTTTAATAGTATTATTAATATATAATATATATGTTAATATAGTTTATAAATCAAATTATAAATCATTATATATTATATATTTCAGTATAATATATTTAATATAAAATATATAATTTTACTTAGTTTAATATATACACACACATATCATGACATATAATGTATGTATATATGTATTGGTGAAAGGGGCTATGTAAAGTGAAAGTGTGAAATTATAATTGATAGTTAAATCTAGTAATTCCAAACCTTTGACAATGTTAAAATATTAAAGTTCATCTTTAAACATAATTATGGTTGAAGATCGATCACGATATGAATCACCATGCAATGAGTTAGTCTATGATGTCTTGCATTCTTCGTGAAAGAGATAGCCTCTTAGCATGCAATCTTTACATCAAAACTACAACTGACTTGGTTTCGATCAGGGTGCATCTATATTCATTGGATAAAGAGCTCAATTGTGGCTAATCACATTTTGTCTTGGTGATTAAAATGGAGAAATTGTTTTTGTTACATTGACAATAAGAAAATTAAAAGCGATCAAAAAAAATTTTGGGTTTAGAAATTGGATAAAAATTGAAGTGGACATATATGTTCCAAAGACACCATCTATTCCATGTATGCCTACTATGCCTAGTGATAATGCATTCTCAAGTATACCGCCATAGTCTTATTTCCCCTAAAGATACTAGTAATGTTACATATTCAAAAAATGTGGATGAAACTCCACTTAATATTATGCAAGAGAATTTTTGTAAATCATTACCATTAGTTCTAAAGTTTCATGATGATAATTTTATGTTTATTTCCATATTTAAACTTTTGTAATTTTTATTGTAATATGGTCTTGCATGGGTTATTGAATATTTTATAATTCTTATGCTCCCCTAGATGTGATCCAAAACCCATGGTAGGAGATCCATCAAGTGTAATTTTTTGGGACTCATATAAGTCCTGAAGCTTATATCACAAAGAAAAGCATCTGTTAGTAGAACGCATATGGCCTTGGTGGAAATCACAATATGCATTCTCATCATATTAATATCCATGTGGAAGAGGTTTACTCATATCAACCTCTAATAATACCTTAGTGTAATGAGAGATATGAGTTGACACTCAGTCGACTTGTTAATAAGAAGCACTAGAGGCTTTGTGAATCTAGTAATTTTTTTGTGTGGTACATTTTGTAATATAACTTGATGTGACATTGTCATGTTTATAGTTTGATTGGTATCACATTTTAATTCATTCGGATTAACTTTTTAAGATGTATTGATCTTAAATTTTGTATTGGATGAGGCCAATAACTTGTTTAATGCAAGGAGTTTCATTTTTCGGTCATGTTCAAGGTCACCCTTCATGTTTCTCATAAGTTAGAAATTTCAGTGCCACAAAGTGTGGTGGAAAGGGTTGAAATGATACCTCTAATGCAAGAAGGTTATACAAGACATATTGTAAATCAAGCGGGTCATATTTGGATGCATTTTAGGTATTCTTCTCAATGAGATAATTTTTTTCCTCCAATGCTTTAATCATTTTTAATGAGGATTGTGAAAAAGCCCCACCTTGATTCAAAGTATTCATTGAAATTGACATCAAGGGTGATGAATATGTATTCCCACTTGATGTATGCCCAATGTTTGATGTGATTAATGGAAGTGAAAGAGGAATGTTCTTCATATTCATATATATCATATTTGATATCTGACCATGCCAGATATCTATTATGTTATTAAATTGTTTAAATTAACTGATCGAGTCACAAGTGTAAATTCAATAAAGGTAACTCTCTATCATAGGGATTTGAATTGATGAATTTTATCCATGGGGGTTAAAAATTAAGGAGTCAAATCCCTATTAGACAATTTCATCATGTAAATTAACAAATATAAATAAACTTATTTAATAAGAATAATTATAATAAACGATAAAAAATTGTAATTTTTTTATATCTAAAAATTATACTTATTATTTATTTTTATTTATCGTGTTTAAATCTTTAAATATTTTTACTAAATAGTTTATGTTTAAATGTTTTTCCAGAGTGGTTAGTTTTTGCCTCATAAAATGAAACATTTTTGAATGCAATGTTATTTTACTAAATTATTTATTTGTGTTCAAGTGGTGATAAATATAAGAAGTAAATTTATACTAATAAAAATATTTAAACACTGTCATAATCTCATTGTAAATATTTTGACTATTTTTTATAAGTCTAAATCTCTTTGAATCTAGATAAAGTTCTATCCTCCAACCATAAGAATGACAAGAATCACTTTGCCATTTAACGAAATGAACCATGCCAATTTTTGTATACAAGTCAACCTCTAAATCAATTTTAATGACTTGGCATGCATGTTAAGAGTTGTTTACGTGTTCCACTTGAACTACAATCAAATTTTTAGAAACACATTTCATACTTGATATTAATTTTGACCACTTCATGTGGCTCTGATATTAAATTAAACAACTACAAACGATTTAGATAGTGGTAGTTATCTAGGTTTCATCTAAGAATTATTGAAAGTGCATATCTCTAACTATGGTTTGTAAATATGAGTTGTTTTATTTGATTAAGACTCAAAATAGCTATCAGATGATTGTGTAGCGTTGACTAATTAAATTTTTTAGTAAACTTTATCCATATGCATATTATAATACAATCATGAACTAATTATACATCACATAAATTACAATTATCATAGTGTCACTCCATGGTGCATCCATCCAATTTCCATGCCCCTCCATAAATGTGAATACAAAAATAAACACACCTATAAGTATATGACGTACATCACTAGTTATTTAGAATTAGATAGGAAGCCATAATTTAGTTGGGCATTGAAAATCTTATTGTAGCTACTCAATACTACCACAAGAAGATATGATGGACATATTGTGAATCTAGTAATTTTTTTTGCATGGTGAATTCTATAATAGAGCTTGATGTGGTGCTGTCGTGTTCATTATTTGATTGGTATCAAATTTTGGCTCATTCAGATTAACTTTTTAATATGGATTGATCTTAAATTTTGTATTGGATGAATCCAATGCAGTGGCCCCATACTTTAGCTTCTTTAATGCAAGGAGTTTCATTTGTTGATCAGGCTCAGGATCATCCCTCATATTTCTCATAAGTTGGAAATTTCAATGCCATAAAGTGTGGTGGCAAGGGTTGGAATGATACCTCTAATTCAAGAGGGTTATACAAAATATATTGTGAATCAAGAGGGCCATATTTTGATGCCAATTCGGTGATCTTCTCAATAAGAGAATATTTTTCCTCCAATGCTTTAATCATTTATAATGAACATTGTGAAAAAGCCCCACTGTGGTTCAAAGTATTCATTGAAATTGACATCAAGGGGGATGAATATACATTCCCACTTGATGTATGCTCAATGTTTGATGTGATTAATGGATGTGAAAGAGGAACATCCTTATTTATATTAAAGTGGCGATAAAATAGAGAAGTAAATCTACAAACATAATTTAAGATTTAAACACTGTCATAATTCCATTGCAAATATTTTGACTATTTTTTACACATCTAAATCTCTCTAAATCTAGATAAGGTTATATCCTCTAACCATAGGAATAAGAAGAATCCTTTTGCCATTTACCAAAATAAATTATGCCAATTTTTGTATACAAGTCCACCTCTAAATCAATATTAAAATAGCAATAACTGCCAGATGGTTGTGTAGCATTGACTAAATATTTTTTTTAGTAAACCTCATCCATATACATTATTATTATAATACAATGAACTAATACATCATATAATATAAAAATTATTAATAATTAGTGTTACTCCATGGTGCATCCATCCAATTTACATGCCACTCCATAAATATAAATACAAGAAATTAACACATTTATAAGCTACATATGAAGTACAACATCACTAGTTATCTAAAACTATGATAAGAAGCCACTAGTTGGGCATTGAAAATCTTACTATAACTGCTCAATACTACTAGAAGAAGATATGGTGGACATATGTGACTCATAAAAATTATCCATAATCAACTAAAGGCCAACCATATTCTATATGATTAGAGACATAGTGAGATACAAATATTAAAGGATGTGATCAGATTCTTTTGATGACTTGTGCCTTATGATAAAATAATTTGAGGCTACAATTATATCTATGTGCAGAGTTTTAATAAATAATGAAATTCAAATAATAATATGTATAAAATAATTACAAGGTCAAATGTATATATGTATGTATATGATTCTTAAAGGAATATAAAATGTGAATATGAGTTTTTTTTTGTCAAAAAATTTATTAAAATAAATCCATATTTACACTTAAACATAATTTATAAGTTCAACTCACACCTCAATAAGTTGTTGCATAAATGAAATCATATTAGAAATGCCTATGTCTTCTCCTACCCGTATAGTTGGAGGAGTCTCAAATGAGGTCAACAATGAAACAAACAAAATATCATCATTAGTCGATAATATATATATATATATATATATATATATATATATATATATATATATATATATATATATATATATATATATATATATTACATGCATCTACATAAATGACAACTTATAACATTCAAAATTACCTCTATATATATAAACATCAATCAAGTAGTTATAGTAATATATGAGCTACAAGACAGTCCACAATATAGCTAGGAAAAATATGGTATTATCTATTATTACAACCTAAAAAATTACATGTATATTATTTTAATTTATTATTATGTAAAATAATTATTATCTTTTAAACACTATTTATAATTTAATAGGTCCAACAAAAAAAATTACATGTCAAATTTAAAAGATACTTGCAAAGGTGCAAGTGAGATTTCTAAACTAAATGTATGTTTCAAAAAATAAAAAATGAGTAGCAAAGGTAATTATATTAGGAAGTTCTACCATTTAAAATTACAGTCAACATAAGACTTACGATACTAATTAAGCCCCATATATCTGTCATTGCCAAATACTAAAAATTGTGGAAGCTGAGCTTACAATACTGGGTACTATGTTAATGCAACTTTCACTGACATCCCATAAATGCTATATGAGTGATTAATCCTTTAAAAATAACCTCAAAATGTAGTCTTAGTAATAAATACATCAAAGATGGCCCTGAAATGTCATTTTTATGGCATCCATGTTTTGGGTCATGAAAATACGCAATGATAATTAGTTGTCACATTTCTTATAACAAGGGTCAAAATCATAATATCATCTATCCAATTAGAAACACCACCATATTTAGTTTACATCAAATATTTATTCTTATCTAATTTAATTTTTAGTGCATATAACACCACAAGATCTACATTAGTATGATTGAGTATCAGTGTTAGTTGGACCATCTCCATGTCCACTCTCATAAGCATCAATATAAGAAAATTGACTCGTATGTTACAAAAGGATGTTAGTAAGTGCCTTAAGTGCATGTAAATTTTCAATCTCTACAACATCCTTCAGTATAAAGGGGATTAGCTCAGGCTAAAGTGGTTATTTGATAGAGATTCTCATAGGTTGATGAGGCACATGATATGCACCCAACCTATCTTATCGAAAGCTTTTTTATTGGCCCCCAAAACTCTTAATAATAAAAATAATAAAAAATTTCATTTAGGATATTAAACTTGAATTAAATTTTCTTCAAAAAATATGAAGGAACCTCATTATTTTTATAAAGTGGGACATCAGAACCATCCACTATTAGTCCCAAAAATTCTTTCTCATCAATGAATGGTGGTAGTAGTGGATTGAGCAATGTTTGAATTACATTAGAAGTGGCATATTGGTTTTGGGATCACTGTAAATGAACAATTTTTTCTTTTTTATCTCTCTAACTAACTATCAACAATTTGACATTATCATGGTAGGAATTACATCTTTCTATAAGATTCCCATCTGTCAATTTGACATATTACCATTTAATCAAATTGACTTACAGTAAGGTAGGGGTCCTATATTGGGTATTGCTAAGAAATTATAGGATTATTTTTTCTAATTTGTAGTCATATGTTCTTTAAAAATTTGTGAAATATATGTTTCTTAGAAAAATTAAGAGTATTTTACTATAAAAAAAAGTTGTTTGAAAATAAATAAATAAATAAATATGATTGGATATAAAACTACAGTTGGAAACAACAAATTCATATTATATGAAATAAAGAATTTCTAACATTATATTACAAAAACTGCAGCTGAATGTAGGTGCGCGAATACATGTATCTTAGTAACTATGCATTACAAAAAAATGTCAACAAGACTGTAGTATACATGAGTTAAAAATGAAAACTAATCTTTCCATATAAACCGATGAATATATCTCCAGCGCACTATATGGTACCTACAGTCAAAAACACTAAGAAACACATCTTAATAATTTGGGAAAATAAACCAAATGAATTAAGTAGAAAAATAAACTCATCAGAATAGATATTCATTGGCCCTAAATAAATTTTAACTTAATTTAAATCTATTCAAAATAAAAATTACATATCACTAATTGAAATTATAGCTCTAAAGACCTGGTGGTTAACTAAAATTTGATGGTCATTTTGTAAAATAGAACATATATTTCTTTGTATAATTTGTATGTAATTTAATAGTTTGTGGAGTTTTTATAACCAAGTTCAAAGGGCTATAAAATTAATCATCCATATTACTTGAAATTAATTGATTGTCCATCTGCTTTATTGCCAATTATCTTGTACCAAGTGTCATCTGTAACATCAAATTTAATACTTGTGAAACATGATTTCAACTTCATGATATGTGATTACAATTTTTAATTTAATTCCTACCAAACATTAATGTTTGATAGATTTTCTCTTTGAGGTAATCTACCTCATCTACTGTGCACATGGTGAAGCATCACATAATTTAAAATACATATTTGTGATTGTATTTTTGACATCGTAATGTTAAATAAACTAGAAACTCAATCCATTTTCATGTTACGTGGCATTATATAATAATTAAAGGCATTAAAATTCATTTAATTTTGTTAAAAATTTAATATTATTTATGTACTATTAGTAATATATAGATATATAATTTTTATAATCTTGATAAATGAAGTTTTTTATTCTTGTATTGATTTTTTTTTTCACGAGTAAAGTTGTTTGGCTTACAATTTCTTTTTTAAATTTCATTTATTTTATATGGATGTGATTCGGCCATGTATTTTTGAATTACCATTTTGTAACCAAGTTTGAATGAATACAAAATTAATCATACACATTACTTGAAATTAATTGATTATCCATCTACTTTATTGCCCCATGTCTCATGCCAACTGTCGTATGCAACACTAAAATTAATATTTCGTAATACATGATTTAACCTTCATGATATGTGATTATAAATTTTAATTTAATTCCCACTACCTACCAAAAATTATTAATGTTTGATAGATTTGCTCTTTGAAGTAATCTACCTCATCTGCTGTACACATAGTGAAGCACCACAAAGTTTTAAATTCATATTTGTGATCGCATTTTTAATCCCGTAATGTTAAATGAAGTAGAAACTCAACCCATTTTCATGTTACGTGGCATTATACAATATGTTAAAGGTATACAAATTCGTTTAATTTTGTTAAAAATATAATATTATTTCTGTACTATTAACAATATATAGATGTATTGAAATATATTATACTGAAACATATAATATATAATATTGATTTATAACTTATATTTACATATATATTATATAATATAATAATATATATTAATATTAAAATATATTTTACAAAATATATAATTTATATATAATTAATCAATTTAATATATAAAAATATTATGATATATATTATATGTCAATAGTTATTTAATAACTAATATAATTTGTGTGTGTGTGTGTGTGTGTGTGTGTGTGTGTCTGTGTGTTATTAAGAGGGGTTATGTGAAGCAAAAGAGTGTAAATCGATAATTAAATCTATTAGTTACTCCAAACCCATGACAATGTCAAAATAAGTTTATTTAAAATAATTGTGAATGCAAATCTATTGAGATCTGAATCACCATGCAATGCTTTAGTCTATAATAGCTTGCATTCTTCATGTAAAGAGATAACCTCTTAACATAATCTCTACGTCAAAATTACAACTCCCTTGATTTTGATTAGAGGTATCTATATTTGCTAGATAAAGAGCTCAGTTGTGGATGATCAAGTTTTGTCTTGGCGATTACAATGAAGAAATTACTTTTGTTATAATGATGCTAAAAAAATTAGAAGTGACCAAGAAGAATTTTGAGTTTATAAATATGATAAAAATTTGAAGTGGACATATATGTTTGAAAAACACCATTTATTCCAATGTGCCTACTATTATACCATCACCACTTGTTTCTCTTAAAGATATTAATAATTAATAATGTTACATTTTCAAAAAAGTGGATGAAACTCCACTTATTATGCAAGAGCCTATTATTTCTAAATCATTATCATCGGTTCCAAAGTTACATGATAATAATTTTACTTCTATTTACATATTTGAACTTTTATAATTTTTATTGTATGGTATTGTAGTGGATTATTGAACATTTTCTAATTTTGATGATCCCTTGGATGTGATCCAAAACATACAGTAGAGAGACCCATCAAGTGTAATTTACTGCGATGAGTCTGTTTCTATTTTATTGGAATGAAATTCATTAAATTATACAAATATACATTTAGATACAATCTATAAATGGAAGAAATATATATGGAAATACTATATATATTAAGTGTTCTAAGATAGACTGATTATGCCCTTACATAATCATAATTTAAATAAGTACATAAAATCCTTTTCTAAGAGGTCTTTGAGTTACTAGGTACGATTTTGTGCCACTTATTTTAATTACTATTTTGAGATTTAATTCATCTCCAAATATTAGTTTTTAAATTCAAAAAAGATGACTCACCCTGACATGTATTTGAATTGATGAATAAAATTATCTCAAAGGTATTCAAGGGAGGTTAAAAATTAAGGAGTTAAATCCCTATTAGACAATTTGCTTATGTTATGTCTTCAAAAAATGTGGATGAAACTCCACTTATTATGAAAGAGCCTATTATTTCTAAATCATTACCATCAGTTCTAAAGTTTTATGATGATAATTTTACTTTTATTTCTATATTTGAACTTCTATAATTTTTATTGTATGTCTTGTAGTAGATTATTGAACATTTTCTAATTCTTATGATCCCTTGAATGTGATTCAAAACCCATGGTAGGAGATCCATCAAGTGTATTTTTTTGGGACTCGTATAAGTTGAGGATAGATCAAATAAGCTTAGGGATTGGTTACAGGTGTAGAGAGAGATATGAGTTGACACTCAACCAACTTCATAATAAGAAACACCATAGGCTTTATGAATCTAGTAATTTTTTACGTGATGCATTTTGTAATATAACTTGCTATGACACCACCATGTTCAATGTTTAATTGGTATCACATTTTGGTTAATTCAAATTCACATTGTAAGATAGCTTGATCTTAAATTTTCTTGTATTGGATGAGGCTAATGTAGTGGCCTAAAACTTTATTAGCTTGTTTAATGCAAGGAGTTTCATTTCTCGATCATGCTCAAGGTCACCCAGTTGTTTCTCGTAAGTAGGAAATTTACGTGCCACAAAGTGTGGTGGTAAGGGATAAAATGATACTTCTACTATCAGAGGGTTATGCAAGACATATTGTGAATCAAGCACATGAATCATAATTTAGATGCCTTTTAGGTTTTCTTCTCAATGAGATATTTTTTTCTTCCAATACTTTAATCATTTGTAATAAGGATTTTAAAAAATCCCCACCTTGATTCCTTTACCTTGATTTATAAGATTTTATCTCAAATACAAATCTATATCTAAAGACATCTATAAAAGGATTCAAGTCTAGTATATAATAATTATATATGGAAATCTATTTATATACATACTATATAAATTGAAAGTATTCTTGTGATAGTTTAAAATGATCTTGGTCATCATAGAATGGACATATTAGTTATCAAAATGCTTTAGAAATTCTTTTTAAATGAGTTGGTAGCTGAAAATGAAATTGATCATCTTGAGATGTACCAGTTAATCATCAAAATTCCTTTAAAAAGCTTCTCAAATGAGTATGTTGCTATTTTATTAGAATAAAATTCTATAAATCATACAAATCTATATTTAGATACAATCTATAAATGAAAAATCTATATTTATAAATACAATATATAGTAAGTGTTCTGAAGGAGCTAAAAATGACATTGATCATCTTGGGATGTACAAGTTTGTAGTAATCTAAATCTACTCAAATATTAAACTATCTAATTAAGATCTAGATCCATTAGAACTAAATGCCATTAAGATGCATTCACAATTCAAATCAACATTATAATCCTAAATCTAAATTTTTTAAATCATGATTAAACGGAATATGAAAATAAGATGATTGAATTGATTACCTTAGACTCAGAATTTTAACATTATGTTGGCATAATCATGGACTATTGATGATGGATTAGATTGGCATAAAGACTCTTGATCACTTTAATAGTTGTACATGGATTTGTTAGATGATTTTTAGTTAGCTCCAATGGAGGAATGAAGTTGTTTAAATAGAAAGAGGAGGGAAGAATCAATGGTTGAGATTCAAAATTGTCTTAGGGAGATTAGGGGTTGGGGATTATTCTTGGAAGCCTCTATATTTAAAGGATTTTAGAGAGGAGAGGTGAGAATAAAGAGGATTCTAGAATTAAAAAATTATATATTCCTCTTAGAGACTAATTAGGATTAGGTAGGGGACTAGATATGGATTAGGTGGGTGATTAGGGACTAGGGGTGTAAGAGATCCTAGGAATAGACTAGTACAGGTGGTTAGATGGGCCATGAAAATTTAAAAATCTCAAATAATAGATAAGTGAAGATTAAGATAAGATAATGGGGATTTACGATATTAATTAATTGATTGATGGGGATGGATAAGGTTAGTATATGACAAATAATGAAGGGAGATATTAGATAAATAATTAGAAAGGGATGATAAATTAGCAGGATAAAAAGGGATAAATTAGATAAGCAAAATTAGTGTCAACTAATAATAATATTAGTGATGTTAAATGGAACGCGTGAATTTAGATGCATAAATCTTGGGATGTACCAATTAATGGTCAAAATGCCATTGAAAAGCTTCCCAAAAGATATAATTAAATCATTTATTTTATCAGTAGTATAATTTATACAATCTTTGATAAATGAAGTTTTTATTATACTTGTATTGAAATATTTTTTTCAAGAGGTGTAAAGTTGCTTGGCTTACAGTTTCTTGTTTAAATTTAATTGATTTTACATGGATGTGATTTGACCACATATTTTTGACCCCAATATTGGGCTTCAAAGTTGAAGTACTTATGTTATTGGCTAAATTGTTTAACCCTAAATCTGCATTGAGATATCACATGACTTGTTGTCATGAATGAAAAGTTAATGTTTATAGATTGGTATGGTGTAGACTACTTATGCCCTCACATAACCATAATTTAGATAACCCCATAAAATTATTTCTCAAGTCTAGGTCTTTGAGTTATTAGGTACAATTTTGCGCCACTTATTTTAATTACCAATTTAGAGTTGAATTCATCTCCAAATATTAGTTTGTAAATTCAAGAAAACCAACTCACTCGTAGAGGTATTTGAATTAGTGAATTAAATTATTTCAAAAGTATTCTATGAGAACTAAAAATTAATGAGTTAAATCCCTATTAGACAATTTAATCATGTAATTTAATGAACAAATACAAACTTTTTAAATTAAAATAATTATAATAAACAATAGAAATTTGTAAATATTTTTATATTCAAAAAATATGAGTTTATTATTTATTTTCATTTGTGTTTAAATATTTAAATATTTTTTATTAAATAATGTATATTGTTTAAATGTTTAATATGTTTAAATATATAAATATTTTTTTAAAATAATTTTATATGTTACAAATTTTTATATAAACTTTTAAATTATTATAGAATTAAAAATTATTGCATGCTTTGAAATTAGGGTTAAGTTTATCTTTTTCTCTTTCTATTATTTTCTCTTAGTTTTTCTCGCTCTCTTTAGAAGGCCAAAAATCATTCTTTTATTGACTATTAAGTTAATTGTGGTGTTAATGGTGGAAGCATTGACCTCATTTTTCACTATCATTTTTGCAGGTTCTTATCATATATTTAATATATTATTTTACTATATCTAAAATGTGTAATTTTTTTGGTTTGACATGACCTTTTTATTCATTGTTTACCACTTTAAGTTATGAAATTGCTGAGATTCAGATAGACCTAGATTTTTGTTGTGAAATGATTGAGATAATGAAATGGCAGAGATTAGGATTGCTTAGAACTTACTTGTATTTAATATGGACCCAAATGGTGAATGTGAGGGTAAACATACTTTTTTTATTAACTATAAGCAAATAATCATAGTAAAAAAGTGTCGTGATACGAGAGGGTTTCAATGGTTCCACCCTATTTCTATCTCCTTGCATTATTCGTTTATTGGCTCTGTTTAGGATATTGTGAATTATTTCCATTTTAGACTGAGTTGAAAAGTCATTTTTTGGCCTGTTCAAGGTTATTATTATTTGAGTTTAATTGTTTTCATTTTAAACTAAGTTGAAAAGTCATTTTTTGGGGTGGTGAACTTTTCCCTTATGTTGCCTCATAAACTTTAATGAATGAATAATTGAATAACAACTAGGATTATTATTTAGGGTGGTGAACTTTTCCCTCATGATTTGATATTCTTAGGTAGAGGGGTCCCATGCATCATTATATATTAAAAAATTGGTTATAAAATATTTGCACCTTAAAAATAAGAGCATCTACTATTTAGGGAGAAGTTTTTAAGGGGTAGGAAGCAGCAGGGGGTTGAAGATTTGTATGGCTGCTCCTTTTTTTTAGTTGCCAGCTATCATTTGCATCCAATCATTTTTTTATTTTTTTTCAAACAAAATTTTTATAGTAAAATGCTCTTAATTTTTCACAGCAACATGTATTACATATAATTTTTGTAGTCTTCAGAGCACATCCATGTGTCTTCAGAGCATCTTGTACAAGTTTTCAAATCACCCTATACAGGTCTTCAGAGCATTCCTATACTTATTTAGAGTATCCAATATATGTCTTTGGAGTACACCTAGAGCATATTCAGAGCAATTTTAGAGTGTCTTTGGAGCATTCAATCTTTAGAGCTCACTTGCTGAATCCTTAAAATTGTAGCTAAAATAGTTGTCAAAACTATGTGTTGCCTTCTTAAAATTATCCCATCATTGAGATGTGTTGCTGTGCTCAAAATTATCCTATCTTTAGGATGTGTTGATGTACTCAAAACTATGTTATTCATCCAAGTTAGACACAATAATAAGAGAAAAAATCAACAATCAATTACATACAAAGAAAAAATAAATTGCATTCATATCCTACTTAATTCAGATTTTAACTATTAAATGTAATGCAATATATAACCAAAGGAAATACTTTATGGATAGTTTATATAACTATGATGAGCTATATGAAATTCTCAGCATTTCTCCTCCACATTTTACCTTTTCAAATTCCTATTGTAAATAACTAGGATGATTGATCTTTAATCCAAATTTTTCGAGTCAAACTTCTGATTTAGATCATAAACTTCAACATGATAGCCCTAGTCATGGTGGTCCCTTGGCAAGAATTCATGATCTTTGAAAACTTTACGCAACCAATCTTGAAATTTAAATTTTTCTTGAGAACTCTAACACTGCCATGGAGATAGAGAACACAGAATGATAGGAGGCCTAAACCTCATCCCAATCTAGACATTTGAACCTCTTTCCTCTAAGAGCTGAGTGATTAGCTGGCAAGCTACTTTGGATCTTCGTAGACTCCATCTAATATTGGTGGGGCTGAGGACATCCCTATGCCTCAACTAAAAAGGTAATGAATCCCACCTGATAATATTTGCATTGATAAAATTGACTTGAAAATATCATAGTCATGAAAACTGTCCAATGCAGATATTTTTATGTGTTTCTAAGTGCCAAATCAGTTGACACAACACTTTTCAAACACCATTATGTAGGATCAAAGCAAGTCCAATCACATTGAAATTTTACATGATGGTAATCAAATGTGAGGGTCAAAAAATTCTTAGAAATTCACTCTCATATGTAAAATGCATAGCTGTAAAAATTGGTTTTTGAACTGAATTTTACTTGGTCAAATTTTTATGTTTTCATTTTTCAAATCTACCCAGTGCACACATTTCAAGCTCATTTTCTCAATGGTAAAGAAGGTCAAATCTTGTTTAAATTTGTCATGGTGATATTTAAATGTCATTAGAGTAAAATGAAAAAGATAATGCATATATATTGTAAATAATGTGTGGAATGTGCAACTATGAAAATCAACTTTTGCACTGATTTTTATACTTAGTAATTTTCTACATCTCTTAGTTGCTAAATCTATCTAGTGAGCACTTTTGAATCTCATTTGTACAGGATCAAATGGAGTCTAAATTTCATGAAAATTTATATGATTGTATTCTGATGGTATGAGAAGGTAATGCATTTTTTTCCACACCTACGTGAGCTTCTAGTGAAAAGTTATGATGGTGCGAAGTGACCCTTCTAGGAAGGTTTATCACTCGACCAACTTTTCAATAGAAAATACTCAGAGGGAAGGTCGTAGAGGTTATTTTGATCTTTTCAAAGAAATAAAAATACCCTTTTGAGTATCTTTTCAAGACATTTTTAGAAATATAATATATTATCGATTTTTCTCATATATTGCTTTGTGATTTTTTATTGTTCCATGTTTTGAAAGCGCTTATGTGACTGTGTGACTACGTGTTGGTTTTTTATCTATATATTTTGATCTACATCTCTATTTTTGATATCATTTATTGTGTTAGAAATTTTATTTCTACCTCTTTAAAATTATGTTGATTTAAAATTGAAAAAATGTATGATCAAAATTGGTTAATATCATAGTTGTAATGCTATGTTCATTTGACAAACATTCACAAAGTGTCGAGAAGCTTCTAGAATACCACGTGGGAGATGTGACGAATTTGGAAAGTGAAAGTGGTTAAGTGGAAAGAGGAGGCAACTCAAACTATTTAATAAGAATTCTATAAGAATGAAGACTTTCTCCATGTAGAATGACATCACTCAAGTCATCATCCATTTTTTCCTCTTTTGTCTTCCATTTTATTCTATATATCTCTCATTTTTTTCATTGTAAGAGACTAATTTCTCCTATGGTATGGCTTAGCCCTACCCATTTTTTAATGAAAACACCTCTTGGTAGAAATATAATATTTCATTTACCTTTCTATATTATTTTATTTTGGGTTTAGTTGAGTTTGTGCATGAATATTTTGTGAAGGATATCTCTTTCTTGGTGTGTGTCCTCTCTCTCTTACCTCTATGCAAGATAGTTTTATGTTTACATGTCTTAGGATGTGCTATATCAATAAATAGGTGAAGATAGGTTGTGGATATAATCATCCTTTCCTCCTTTGTCTTATTTCCTTGAGCCTTCTTAAGAAACACTTATGCAATGAGCTAGTTATGGAGTTTGTGTGAGTGTATGAGTTCTTGGCTATCATATGTGTGTGTCTTAGATCAATAAGGATTGTCAAAGATTGGTGTATCACCCTTTTTTATTTTTAATCATCCCTTTCTCATCTTTCTAACCTTTTTATTTGGAAATCAATAGTTTAGAGTAGTTTACTAAGAGCTTAATTGATACACCTAGTGATAGCCTACCATTATACATTTCATTTAACTAATCAATAGATTGTTATCATTTTCAACTAGGGCAGTGTTTAATGGCTATTTATAATGAGACTGTTTGGTATTGGATTTGTACGGTATACTATTTAGGGGGTTTTACTTTTGTTGTGCTTTCTAAATATTTAAAATAGTAAATGGAACTCTAAGTCTAGTTTGTAGGAAAGTAAATATAAATTGTTTGTTAATCATTCACACTATCAACATCCAAAACTTACACATCCAGAACTTTGAGCTAAGAACTTAACAACTCCATGGAATTAAAAAGAGATGTGTATTTATACTCATCTCAACATCTATTCACATGATATAAAATATTTGAGATCTTAATTCTCAAATTTTTTAATTCAAAATACAAACAATCTAGGAGTCAAATCCCATGCTTCTAGGAAGATGTTGGAACCGACTAAACTAATCATAGACAAGAAATAAATAATCTAAATTGATGATACTTATCCAATTTATAAAATAAAGATACAAATATATCTGGACTATTTTAAGCCATTACCATGAATGGTAATGTCTAAAATAAGACATATAAATATAGAAAGTATATTTATAGATATTTTTAAAACTACTATTCTGAGTAGTAAGATCTAGCTGGGCTTTGGAGCACATCCAGGTATCTTCAGAGTATCCTGTACAAGCTTCAAAGCATCATGTACAAGTCTTTAGAGCATTCATAAAATTTTTTAGAGCATCTTGTGTATGCCTTTGAAACACACCTAGAGCATATTTCAGTGTAATTCTAGAGCATCTTTAAAGTGTCTTCAGAATGTTCAATCTTTGGAACTCGTTTGTCAAATACTTAAAATTGTAGTCGAAAGAGTTATCAAAATCATGTGTTTCCTTCTCAAAATTACCCCATCATTGGAATGTGTTGTATTCAAAATTACCCCATACTTGGAATGCGTTGTACTCAAAATTACCCCATCCTTGGGATGTGTTGCTATACTCAAAATTACCTCATATTTGGGATGTGTTGCTGTACTCAAAACTGCACTATTTATCTAAGTTAGACACAATAACAAGGTAAAGAATCAATAATAAATTACATACAAATAAAGAATAAATTGCATTCATATCTTAGATTATGCTTTGACTATTAAATTCAATATAGTATATAACCAAAGGCAACACTTTATGGACAATTTATATAACTATGATGAGCTATATGAAATGCTCATAATTTCTCTCCCACACTTTACTTTTTAGAATTCATCTTGTAAATAAGTGGGACGACTGCTCTTTAATCCAAATTTACTGATTCAAACCTCTAACTCAAATCATAAACTTCAAAATAATGGCCCTAGTCATGGTGACCCTTTGGTAAGAATCCAAGATCTCTGACAATTGTATGCACCTAGGATTCAAATTTAAATTTTGCTTGATAATTCCAATACTACCATGGAGATAGAGGATACATAATGATAGGAAGCCTGAAACTCATCCTAATCCAGACATCTAAACCTCTTTCCTCTAAGAGTCATGTGATTATCTAGAAAATTTCTTTGACAATTATTAGATACCATTTGATATTGGTGGGGCTGAGGAATTCCTTGCAATTCAACTTAATAGGTAATGTCTCCCACCTAGCAAGAATTAAATTAAACCATTGGTATAATAGTGGTTTAGAAAATCTCTAAAAGTATTAATATTAGATCTAAATAGCTCATGATACTTGTTATTCATATACATATGATATAGTGGTTGAAAAGAAGCAATAAGTTTCTTTACTTTTGAAAATTATGGTCTCATGCATAACCCAGTGGTGCTTTGTAATTTCAAAAATATATTATTGGCCTATTTACATACCATTTGGTTCCTTAGAGTGGAGAGAAAGACACATAATTGTGTCTCTCTAACAAATAAATTTATCAAAAAACCAGATTGATATCCTAATAAAAAATTGAAAGTATAAAACTCACAACTGACATCCTACCTTTCTTCAGTGATATTTAGAAAAATGTCTATAAATACATGTTCATCTTCAATGGTATGTGAAAAACCAAGGAAAATTAACTGAATCTACCATTTATAAAACTGATCACGTAAGAAAAGAACATAAACTGATGAAGGCTACCTGCATGCTAATAGTTTCTTGAAAATAACACAAATGTGTTGGATAAAAGCCTATGCTTTCTGCAATTGTAGTTAAGATTCTACCAATTGATTCTGAGATTCCTCCTTAAATTTAGAATTTTCATCCTTTAATTTTTGAATTTTCTTCTAGGTGTTAGGCCAGATAGAGATTATTTCATGTAATAGAACAGGGAAAGAGGGAACAACTCTTGTTGGACCCTCTATCTGAACTACAATTTCTCATGTTTTTCTTTGCATGGCTTGAATAGAGGCTTGTAACTCAAAATTTTGAGTGGTGAGCTCTATTTTTCTATTAGTATGTTGGACAAGCATTATATTTATATCATAAATAATTTCTCTTAGATTATTAATCAGATTATGCTTATTAATATTGGCATTTTGAAAATCAATAATTAGAGTATCCTTGAGAGCAAGAGAATCCTACAAATTACTCAATTGTTGAGTCTATAAAAACATTACATTATGGACCCTAGTCTATTCAACTTGTATTCCTTGAAGAATTATTTCTCGTTCACTAACTCTAGTAACAGTCTTCCCACCTTTATTTCAAATTAAAAATCATCAAGTCCTTACCTTTCAAAGTTGAATGGAAAACATCTAACTTTGTTTGTTGTAGTCTAATTGTTTCTTCATGATGTGATAAATCCATGACATGTTGAAATTATTTTTCTTCATTGACATAATGTGGAGAAGAATGGTCTTCTTCAATCAAGGGTGCCTTACCTTTATCAGCAACAAAGGGCATATGACACTCTACTTTTTGAGGTAAAACTTCTTCTAATAGGGTTCCCTCTACAAATATAACTTCTTATATAGCCTGAACATCTTCTTCTTCTTCTTCCTACAAGATAACTTGGTGCATGCACCATAATTTAGTTGGAGGAGGATGAGGGGGATATAAATAAATTATCATTTATTGATTTGATCTTTGATGTAGTATCTTCAAAACCAAAGGTGGTAGAAATGGTCATTCTATAATTTGAACTGTGGGTTATTCAATCTAGATTATAGTGGAAGAAGAAGAGGTAAGGCATGGTGTCTTTTTGGTAGGAATTGGAGAAAAGTTTCAGAGGAAAGAGGACTAAGGTTTTTTCACCCCTTGGTTTACTTAGAAATTAATGGTGATAAATGAGTGTAACTAGCCCATGATGACTAGTAGACCCAATAACTCATCTTATATTTTGAGAAAAATTAATTAGAGCATTGTGAATAAAAGAGGAAAAAAGGATTTTATATTCTTCTCAAACAACTCCTTTCTCAAGTGAAAAAGGAGTATTATAGCATCTCCACCCACTCGTGTAAATTGACCATCACAAGTGATATATTTCATCATCTAGAAAAAAAACATTTTACCAAGGTTGAGGAAGAATTTCTCTTAGAATTACCTTTGCCACTCTTTGGGGGGATTTGTGAAATCTAGGGTGTGGCTCTTTTCTTTCAACAAACATATAAATTAGATCAAAAAAATTGATCTTTTCAATGCCAACTACTTTATCTTCGATAATTTGAGATAGAGCATTGATTATAGAGGGATTTATTGAAATGTTCTTTCCTTTGATAATAGCATGATCTTCATTAAAAATATCATATAATTCTTGCACAATTTATTCATAAAATCTCTGAAACATTTTTAAAAAATTCAACCAACCTACTATTTCAAAGACATCTCTGGCTGCTTCATCTTGCAATAATGCATCATAGGACTATAGTTCACTCTTTTTTTTTCTCCCACCCATCTTCAAAGAAAACACTATTTAATTGCAAATCTAACTATACTGTAAAAAAATAGAGCTCAAATTTGCTTAGGGAACATGGGAAGCAAGAGGTTAGAGATATAACACAATTGATGGCAACAATAATGCAATTATGAATAGAAAAGTAAGTTATATGATGTGATTAAGACAAGAATGATGGTGGTAGTTATGGTTATCTCCTTGGATCATGTAAGATATAATGGGATTATGCTTTATCTAGTCAAGTAATAATGATGTGTTATAAAGGTCATTATTGACATTACTAGGAGCAATAATCATAATTAATTATGTGTCATACCAAATATTTTTGAAAGACCCTCTATTTAAAACATAGTCACATCAATCATGTATGAAATACCATTTAAAAACATTGTCACATCAAATGTATTGGAGAAGATCTTTTGAAAATATTATCACATCTAATATATTAGATGAGATATTTTGAAAACATTGACACATCAAATTATGGATTGTGACATTGGTGGTCTAATGGCATTGTCTTGATTCTCAATGATGGAGATGGATTCTTCCCATTTATGATTTTTCATCTTAGGAGCATAGCTATTAGTCTTTAGAGCACAACTTCTAGTCTTTGAATCCAAGTCACTAATCTTTGGAGATAAACCTTTAGTCTTTGGAGTAAAACTATAGTCAATTTTGACTATATATATATATATATATATATATATATATATATATATATAAAAGTATAAAGCACCTTATATATAATGATCCTAATTTATTAAAAAACCTTATATATATTTATCACCTTATATATAAATAACCTTATATATATGGTGTTATTTGTATTTATTTGTAGCCAATTACACCTGCTTAATCCATGTCTTTTCTGAAGAACCACTTGGGGGCTCTATTGATGGAGGTAATGGTTGAGTTGGAGTTAGCCCTTTGAAGGTAGATGTATAGGGATGAAGCCTATCCATATGGTAGAATAAGTCATTATAGTGTTTGTTATCCATGGCCAATGCAATGGTATCAAAACTAGTGTCTCAGAAGACTGTGTTTATCCCATATGAATAGATAAATGAGACCTATTCTGACTTGGTGGTTGCATACATTCTTGCTTCGACCATGGATTTCAAATTTTGATTGATGAGATAGTATATTATCTTAATAATAGATGAATGCACAAAATTTATTTTTGGCAAGCTTGATTAATGTAATGTTGATGGTGATCCTGGTTCATGTTGTATTAATGGCAATCTTATAAAACTTTGAACTATTGATTTTAGAAATTAATTGCACTAAAATTCAATATAGTTTTAATTTGAATTTGATTTTCCATCAATTTTAGATTTAAAGCTAAATATTTCTACCTTTTGACATGTGGCTATTACCTCAGATCCAGATATGCACTTGAATGGCATGAATATGAATAAGCTACCTAGTTAACTCAAAATCTAGACACATGGCACCTTTTGATTACCTCACAGATTCTTAAAATGCAACTTTTCATGATGAATCATCTGTATCTCACCATGTGGTGACTCTTAATTTGTTAAGAGCTCTCGAGTGGTGACTTTTAATTCTAATACCTTGAAGGGAAAATCCACTCTTGTGCATGTTTGAAAGGTATCTCCTATGAGATACCTTGAAGGTATTGCAAAAGCCTTAAAAATATCACCCAATAGTGCCTTCCATGTAAATAAAAATTCCACTTGTTCCTTGAAGGAGAAATCCACTCTTATGCCTATTTGAAAGGTATCTCCAAGGAGACACATTAAAGGAGAAATCCACTCTTGTGCATGTTTGAAAGGTATCTCCTATGAGATACCTTGAAGGTATTACAAGGGACTTCAAAATATCATCTAGTAGTGCCTTCCATGTTAAAAAAAATCCACTTATTCCTTGAAAGAGAAATCTACTCTTGTGCCTATTTAAAAGGTATCTCCTAGGAGATACCTTGAAGGAGAAATCCACTCTTTTGAATATTTGAAAGGTATCTCCTATAATATACCTTAAAGGTATTACAAGGGCCTTCAAAATATCACCCACTAGTGCATTTAACGTAAATAAAAATTCCACTTGTTCCTTGAAGAAAAAATCCACTCTTATGCTGATTTGCTACGAGATACCTTGAAGGGGAAATCCACTCTTGTGCATGTTTGAAAGGTATATCCTATGAGATACCTTGAAGGTATTATGGGCCTTCAAAATATCACCTAGTAGTGCCTTCTATGTAAAACAAATTCCACTTGTTCTTTGAAAGAAAAATCCACTCTTGTGCCTGTTTGAAAGGTATCTCCTAGGAGATACATTAAAGGGGAAATCCACTCTTGTGCATGTTTGAAAGGTATCTCCTAGAAGGTATTACAAGGGCATTAAAAATATCATCTATTAGCACCTTATATGTAAAATAAAATTCCATTTGTTACTTGAAGGAGAAATCCACTCTTGTGACTGTTTGAAAGGTATCTCTTAGGAGAGACCTTAGAGGGGAAATCCACTTTCGTGCATGTTTGAAAGGTATATCCTATGACATAACTTCAAGGTATTACAAGGTCCTTAAAATATCACCCAGTAGTGTCTTTCATGTAAATAAAAATTCTACTTGTTCCTTGAATGAGAAATCCACTCTAGTGCCTATTTGAAAGGTATCTTCTAGGAGATACCTGTTAGGATTAGTTTTCACATTGTGTAAATTTGGGTATTTATCGATAGGTAAATAGTAATAGGTTTGTTAATTAGTATTTGGTAGTAATATTATTATAAAAATATTATGATATTAGATAGAATATATTGCTGTTGAGATATATATAATAAAATATATCATATTTAGCGATTTGCATAATCATAAGATTTTGAGTGAGAGAAAAAAGTGGAAAAATTATATGAATCATATTCGTATATATTTATAATTTGTCCCAAATGATTTAATTAATCAGAGTAAAATATTATTATTTGTAAGATTAAATTATTTCTTGTGCTCTCTATGTTCTGCAACATCAATTGTTCCATTGCATGTGTTAAATTCTTTATGTTTGTCTCTTTGAATTCACAACAGTGGTATCAGATCAGAGTTAATTTTTGTAATGGAAAAATACTAAATGGTAAGGGTAGTAATTTATCCTTCACCCCTGAGGATGGTAGTAGTCTATGCAAATATTATTTTAGTGTCAGTAATAGAATCTCTGTAACAGATTATATATATTCATCCTAGCCTAAACAAAGGGTAGATAAAAAAGTGGTTGAGGCTATTATAATAGTTTGTTGAAGCATACTAGATTTAGGTGAGTTATAGAGAGAAGTAATTATGGATCACATTGACCTTGAATGCATCGGTCTTGGTGTTGATCGGGGACATCATAGTTGGGTATATTGATATTAAAGACTATTGCATTGGAGTCTGATCCACATGGTGGCCTGTTACATAAAGAAATAAATTAGTAGAATGGTATTTTGATCTATATCAGCCACATGCTACATGTTCTTTCTCTATCTCATGAAATTACATCCTCCAAATGCTCTCAAACCTCACCATTAAAAGTCTGCTATGATGTCGACCCAATTCCTACAAGTTTCATGCTCCACCATTTGTGGTTCATTATGTCAATCATCTCTATACAGGGTCTCTCAACCATCACCTTCTCCTACAACCTATAGAAGCACAAATCATACAGTGTTCAAGATCTACCTTATATAGTGCATACAAAGATGTCATATATTTCTTGATCTGCATCATTTTTCCAATCAAAGTCATATGTCACATATGTGATTAGTTTTATTTTGGTCTGTTCATGTTTAATTTGTATTAATATCAAATAGGTATTGGTTTTAGTCGGTCATTTTCAAAAAATTCTTTTGCTTTGATGTCATGTTATATTGGTCTTTAACATATAGTGTGTCTTGAAGTTATTTTGTTAAAATTTATATTATTTGTCAAATTGACTTTATAGTCTGTTATTATAGATGACCTAAAAATTTATAAGTCATAGTATATTTAATTTAGTTTAGTCTTTTCGAGTCAAGATTTTATGTCTTTAGTTAAATTTATAATTATAGTTTTTAGCTATATTTTAAATTTAATTATTTATAGGTTTAAATTGTCAAAAATAGAAAAGTTCAAAAGGTCTTTATGTCATATGGTTATAGTTGAAAATCTAAAGTGTAAAAATGTCAATAATGAGTCTTATATATTTTAGTGGGTTTTCAAGAGTCATGGATGAATTTTCACTTGTACATGACGTCCGTATTATAGGGGGATTTCCCTTGGAAAATTCATACACTTGAGCTACATCGACATACGAACTGATTAAAAAGTGACCTACTAAAGGTTGGAGGATACATGGAGGAAGGAGGTCTTTCAATGACCTATCATAGTTTTTAGCTATATTTTAAATTTAATTATTTATAGGTTTAAATTGTCAAAAATAGAAAAGTTCAAAAGGTCTTTATGTCATATGGTTATAGTTGAAAATCTAAAGTGTAAAAATGTCAATAATGAGTCTTATATGTTTTAGTGAGTTTTCAAGAGTCATGGATGAATTTTCACTTGTACATGACGTCCGTGTTATAGGGGGCTTTCCCTTGGAAAATTCATACACTTGAGCTACATCGACATACCAACTGATTAAAAAGTGACCTACTAAAGGTTGGAGGATACATGGAGGAAGGAGGTCTTTCAATGACCTATCATAGTTTTTAGCTATATTTTAAATTTAATTATTTATAGGTTTAAATTGTCAAAAATAGAAAAGTTCAAAAGGTCTTTATGTCATATGGTTATAGTTGAAAATCTAAAGTGTAAAAATGTCAATAATGAGTCTTATATGTTTTAGTGAGTTTTCAAGAGTCATGGATGAATTTTCACTTGTACATGACGTCCGTATTATAGGGGGCTTTCCCTTGGAAAATTCATACACTTGAGCTACATCGACATACCAACTGATTAAAAAGTGACCTACTAAAGGTTGGAGGATACATGAAGGAGGTCTTTCAATGACCTATCACTAGTCTCCAATGATGGGGTTGTACCAATAATGTGGTGATATTTTATGTGGTGTATTATTTTTAGTTGTGTGGATTTCAGTTTTTTTAGTGTGGTGTGGTAGTTACATTTATTTTTTAGTATGTGTGAAAAATAAGAATAGTTGTACCTATTCACTTATGAATGATATTCTCATGTAACCATTTTTGTATATTTACATTGGAGAATATTGATATAAAAAGCATTGTAGCAATCATGATGAAAGGTCAGTGGTAAACATGTGAAAACTATTTTGTAAGGTTAGTGGTGAATTTGAGAAAACCATTTTGTAAGGTTAGTGGTGAACTTGAGAAAACTATTTTGTAAAGTTATTAGTGAACTTGTGAAAATCATTTTGTAAGGTTATTAGTGAACTTGAAAAAATAATTTTAGATGAGTGTGAAGGAAAATATGTGTGATGGCATATGTATGCAGAGAAGATCATGAGCACACGAAGGTGGCACACTACAATCAGAAAATGAGATATATTGTACCATGTAAAAACTATGGGGGGACTGTTAGATTAGTTTTCACATTGTGTAAATTTATGTATTTACCGAGAGGTAAATAGTAATATGTTTGTTAATTAGTATATGGTATTAATATTGTTATAAATAATATTATGATATTAGATAGAATATATTATTATTGAGATATATTGTTATAACAATATATCATATTTAGTGGTTTGCATAATCATAGGATTTTGGGTGAGAGAAATTATAGTAATCATATCTTATATATTTTTAATGTGTCCTAAATGATTTAATTTATTAGAGTAGAATATTATTATTTATGAGATTAAATTATTTACTATGCTCTTTGTGTTCTGCAACATCAATTGTTCTATTGCATGTGTAAATTTATTTATGTTTAACTCTTTAAATTCACAACAATACTTTGAAGGGAAAATCCACTCTTGTATATGTTTGAATGGTATCTCCTAGGAGATACCTTGAAGGTATTACAATCCAGTAGTGCCTTCCATGTAAAATAAAATTTCACTTGTTCCTTGAAGGAGAAATCTACTCTTGTGCCTGTTTGAAAGGTATTTCCTAAGAGATACCTTGAAGAGAAAATCCACTCTTGTGCATGTTTGAAAGATATCTACTATGAGATACCTTGAAGCTATTACAAGGGCCTTCAAAATATCACCTAGTAGTGCCTTTCATGTAAAGGAAAATTCCACTTATTCCTTGAAGGAAAAATCCACTCTTGTGCTTATTTGAAAGGTATATCCTAGGAGATACCTTGAAGTGGAACTCCACTCTTTTTCATGTTTAAAAGGTATCTCCTATGAAATAACTTTAAGGTATTACAAGGGATTTCAAAATATCACCCATTAGTGCCTTCCATGTAAAGAAAAATTTCACTTGTTCCTTGAAGGAGAAATCTACTCTTGTGCCTGTTTAAAAGGTATCTCCTAGGAGATACCTTGGAGGGAAAAGATAATCTTGTACATGTTTTAAAGGTATTTCCTAGGAGATACCTTGAATGTATTACAAGGGCCTTCAAAATATCACCCAATAGTGCCTTCCATGTAAAGGAAAATTTGACTTATTCCTTGAAGGAAAAATTGACTCTTGTGCCTGTTTGAAAGGTATCTCCTAGGAAATACCTTGAAGGGGAAATTAAATCTTGTGCATGTTTTAAAGGTATCTCCTAGGAGATACCTTGAAGATATTACAAGGGCCTTCAAAATATCACCTAGTAGTGCCTTCAATGTAAAGAAAAATTCCATTTGTTCCTTGAAGGATAAATCCACTCTTATACCTATTTAAAAGGTATCTCCTAAGAAATACCTTGAAGGGAAAATCCAATTTTATTCATGTTGTTTATGCTTAAAACTCTCTCTTGGAAAAAACCCCCTATGGAAATCTTTACAGACACGGGATGAACTTGCGGCCTATAGAGCAACCTCTGGGATTTTAGATGCCAACTCTTCAAATTGATGTGAGAGGAAAAGGCATAAGAGGGAATTCACGTAAAAATAAAATAAACTAAATAAGTCAATGTGATAATTTTTTTAAAATGTCTATTCCTAAATTTACATAAATTAGATTGAACTTCTAGACATCACAGACAATTAAAAAAGCATGTACATGATTTAAAGCTCGTAACATAAGCAAAAGCCAACACTATAGAAATAGAGAATCAAAAATAATAGATAATAGTATATTACACTTAATTTGACATAAAAAACCACATATTATTCATTGTTAGGTAGATAAAAAAATACAAAAGACCATGAGGGGCACCTGCTAAGGTCATGAAATGGAAAAATAATAACTACTACTATTCCTATTTGTAAACTAGAACTATTACAATGTCTACACATTGATACAATAAAGATAATTAATCAACTACCAACTAACCCCTTAAAAAAATAAAAGAGACCTAAATATATAGTCACAAGGGCCTCATGAGGAAATGACACCTATAACCTGTCACTTGTACTCATGATGAGGTTGTTGCAACTGAATGGAGAGATTTAACTCATGAGTGCAGTTAGTCTTCAAAATCCCAGTTATGGCACTACTATTAATTTTTCATGATCCCCCATGATGATTATAAGGAATTTCAGGACAACACATGTCTATCTATGAAACTACCTCTAGAATTCTTACTAGAAAATGGGGGCTCACTATCCTCGACCAATGGCACTACTTGAAGTTATGACAAAAGAAACTTGCCTTCAACAAGCACCGTAAAGCCATGTGTCAAGCCAACATTAATCTTGGGCAAGCTTAGAATCTTTTCATAAATAATGAGCACTAGGATTCCATGTGGTAGTAGTGGGAAGTGCTGAGACTTAGTAAAAAATAAATAAAGAGAAATCAGGAAAGAGGATGCCAACACACCATCCATCGAACTCACCAAATGCTTACATGATAAAAAGGATAACTACCCCAAAAATTTAAAATGTGGATTAGTATCCATAATTCTTGGTGATTTATAAGGGAATCTACCTATGGTTGGAAGAACCCAAAAAATTTTAGTTTTGCAAACTAGTCAAGGCAAAACTACAAAAGGGGTGAGTCCTACCAAACTTACAACCTTAGAAGAGCAATCTTCAAAGGTTTCCACTCTTCCTCTTTGGGTAGAGTCTTTTTTTAATAGCTTCAAAGGCTCTACCCACATCAATCATACCCTTAAAGGAGATGATACTCAAGCCTTGTACTACTTCCAACATCTAAAATTCTAGCTAGGCAAGAGGCTATACAATGGTCTCCACCTTGGAGACACTTAGCATTTGACTGAGAGTCATAAAGATGGTCTGGTCATTTTGATTATTTTTAAGTAACTCTTTTATTTCATCCTTTGATAGGATCATGTCATTTATAATCAATGGGGAAGGGAGTCCTAATTGGACCAATTGTTTGATGTCCTCTTTCATAGCCTAGATCACTTCATCTAAGGCATCTAAAAATGCCTTATATTTTAATGTTGCCTTGTTGCAGATCAAAAAATAATTCAATTTCACTATCACCTACCTTTGATCAATAACCCCTACTACTTGAAACATCTCTTATATCATTCTACAAATCTTTTAGACAAATAAATATGAATATTAAACCTTTGGGAACATGAAAGTGAGAACCTAGTCTATGGACATGCTCAGCTGTGAGCTTAGCCACTATGAGTTTGTGATGAAACCAAACACTAGATTCAAGTTTTTGGACATGTTTTTTTTATCATCTCCTAATAGTATACATATAATTTTTGGACCATGGGGAGGATGCTTGTGGTCTAGGAGTGGGCAACAAGGTCATTCTTCAGTTGTAGGATTTCTTGGTCCTTGATCAAGGACTCCTGCTGCATCTACTATTATAATCATAGATGCGTACTTGTAAAGTCAAAGAGACACTTTTGGTTTTGTGTGAGCTTAATTTATTTCTCATGCAACTTATTCTCTATGGCATGATTCTCCTTCTTTAGGCCATCTATCTTAACCTCTAGTTCAGTTACTTGAATTCACAGTTGGGCCCTTTGACTAGCTTCCATCTGAAAGATCTCATTAGTAATGTGGATTTGTAAGTTAGAATTTATTTTAGTGATATCCATGTCTTTAGCCTTGGCCTATGTATGGATTCGATTGACAGTAGCTTTCAATCTCATGAGTTCTATCTCTTTCTTTTCTAAACATTAGCTTGCCTTGATATAGTCCATGATGATGGACTTCTAAGTTTCTTCCATCAACTCAATCCTATCGATCAATTTGGCTTGGTTGAAGTTGAGGCTGATGGAATGCATTGAGTAATACCTCAATTGCATCTATTCTTTGGGTTTGATTACTTGTGGTGTCATGTGTGCAATCATCATAGACTACTATACTAGGTTAGACTACATGTAAGGCATCATTAGGGCCTTGGCCAAATTTTATCTCCTTTTCTCTACCCAAGCCTCTTGAGATTTTATAGTAGTCTCCAACCACTGGTGGAACTATTTTGAGACTAAATTAATTCCCTTGTGAAGGGGGATCCTTGTGGTAGGCCAAAAAGAATGGTCACTTACTGCTGTAAAGTAGTGGATGTTATTCCCCCAAAGATGAGCAGGTGAAGGGTTAGGATGGAAGGCAAGAAAGGTGGGAGGTTATGGAGAGGGGTAGCAAGAAATTGTGCCATAATGTATGTAATTATGGTGGATGAAGGAAAGGGAGTGAAAAGTGGTGCAAGAGAGTTGATTAGCTGAGTAGAATAAAAAGGTGTAAACTTGGTAGAAACTATGGAGGGTGAAGACATAGTGAAGAATGCAGTAGAAGTGGGAAAAAGGGGGTGAGAAAATCACACCTTATTTTTTAGGGGCTGTAGTGGAGGGATGAAAGCTTATGTCTTATATTTATATTGAGATAGCTCTAACTTGGGTTGCCATAAAGAGCCTTGCTATTATTGTTGGGTAACCAGATGTAGATATAGAGGAGGTGTTTAGTTTATAGGCCTCTATGTTATGGAGTCTTCTTCCTCCTTCATTGGAGGGGTATCGTCTTCTTCTTATTCAAATAAAATATCTCCTTATTCTTGATCTTATTCCTCATGGTGTTCATCATAAAGTTGCTTGAATTAATCATTTGTGTCTAGGTGTCCACAATTTAGCTCTTGCTTGCTAATTTCCTACCTATATTTCCAATAGGCATGTATTTTATTTTAGTTCCAAACCCTCTTTATGAGCTAAAATTTCATACCCCTTTGTCATTTTCTTCAATAGGTCAAACTCCTAAACTAATTTATAAAAGGACTCCCATGGCTTACAGGTGTTCAATGGGATCTTGGATAGATCCATATAATACTTGATGCCATCCTCTATTGATGACCTTCACTCAAATATTTCTAGGGATCATGATTGATTAGGGAAATGGTCTTTAAGGTAGCTACGTGACCAATTATGTCATAGTTCTACTAGTCATTTATCTAGTTGAGGTTGAGCTATGTGATCTTGAGTGCAAGTAGGTACTCTTGTAACTTATTCACAATTGTGATGCCTCCCTTTAAAAATGGGGTATCATAGATGGCCTTCTTCTTCTAGATTTCATCATCGATCAAGTCCACCATGTCGAGTTGGTAGGATAACTCTAAGTCTAGGGTCCTATCTATGAGCAGGCATGGGAGTTAGAATGGCTCATCTTTGAATCCATGGACCTAGATGAATGTTAAATGTGCTCTAAAGAACTAGTTGATCAACATTCTATCGCTAGTGATCCATGACCTCTAGCAGTCTATTATTTTGAAAGTGTTGGCCTCTTGGCTAAGGTCAATTAGAACAAGGGTTAGAAAATACTCTACAAATTTGTAGTAATCTTATATGGTTGACATGATATGGGTCCATGCAGAGATAGGGATCATCGTGTTAGGATGGGTGCCCATTTCAATGGTGTTGACAGTGAAATATGAAGAGAAAAACCTAGAGTTCTAGTACATGATTAGGTGAAGGAGGAAGGAGGAATACCTAAAGGTATTCTATGCTGAGAAATTCACCAGCTCATTATGAATGGTGATGGTAATGACATATGTAAAGTCTATCTTGTAATATTTTTATTTACTTACTTTCTTTAAAAGGGCAACCAAACCTAATTATAAATCATGGAAATTAGTATCCAAGTCCATCCTAAATATGAACACCAACATGGAAAGGGTGTCCTTCATATCCTATGCCATAAAGCTTGAAAGGGCGATGGGCAGAGGAGGCATCTCTACATAATTGATGTGAAGGGATATGTTGATAAAATTTTACTTTAGGGCAAAAGTGTCCCATACACTCTGAAAGCTATCCATACTATAGATGTCAGTGTTGGTGTCATTCAAGAGTTGAAACATCTCCCATATTACATCAACATTGATATACACTCTTAGGTAGTTATTCCTCCAATAATGCCAGTGTTGGCATCATATATTTTTTCACACAAGGTAATAATTTTGGGGCATGGGTGTACATAAGGTACCATGTATTGAGCTAGTGTGTAGATCTAAATCCTATACCCAAATGACTTGGAGTGGTTATTTTGAATCTTCTCAAGCATTTGGGTGTGGGCACTCTCCCACAGGCTCTTTGGGTTCTTAGCCAATTTGTGATCAAAGATCCCATTTACATAATCAAGGATTAGTGAGGGGTCCTTGTAGTGCCATTTGGTGATACTCTTGACATTTGGCACTTTTGGCCTCAGCTATGCCGGGGTGGAAGCATATGATTTGCTTTCAGCAAATTATGGTGGAGGGTCTTCATGACCACTTGATCCATGAGTTATCTACCTCTTAGGGTGCCCTCCACTACTGAGCAAGGATGTAGAAGTATCCATATTTCAATCATTTCAATAATATTTTCTTCACTATAAGAAAAATAATTGATATTGGTTTTCTTCTCATAATTTAGTACCTAATTTTGCACAATCTTGCACATAATGTTTTCACCAAAAACTATTTGCTCGGCTCAACTCACTAATCTTTATAATTATTAATGCATTTAAGTGTTTAGATCATTTAGGAGAGTGGTTTTTATAGTTTTTTAATTTTAGCACAATCATCACGTAAACTTTTTAAAATTGGGTGCCCATAAATGCTAAAGGTCGCACACACAGTTGGGGAGTGTCTTACAAGAGATTTGTGGTGATCCTCATGGGAGATCATGCAATATGGAGTGTCTAGATATTAATTTCAAGGGGAGTGGGGTAGATAACTATCTATCATTAGATGATTCAAAATTAAGGAGAGCTAAGGAGTGGATACTTGGCATGGATCAACAATAACTTGTGCCAATGGCACTTATTTCAAGGGAAACAACAATAAAGAAAGGGAAACAAACCAATAAAAAGGGAAAATGACTAACTATGGACAAAGGGAACCAATAATTTAATTGAAGTGATTTAAATGGATTATGTTAACTAAGATCTTTAATGCATTATCTTCTTCATCCTCCAACTCAAACCCATTACCCTGCCTATTGCTAATGATGTGAAAAGGTCCTCTTCATAAGGAATCAAACTTCGCATGCTAACCTGGATTTATGAATATTTTGTCATACTTTAGAACCAAGTCTTTCAGCTTGAAACCTAGGTTGGATGCCTTCTTGTTGAACCATCACTTGACTACCTACTTTTGGGTGACCTTAGCATCACTAGCCTATTCTCTTGATTTCTAGAGGCTACACAACTCTACCAACCTAAACTCCATCACAAATATCCTTACTTTACAGCTTTTAAAGTATGTTGAGATCCATTCATATTTGAAAGGTATATCCTAGTAGATACCTTGAAGGTATTACAAGGGCCTTCAAAATATCACCCAATAGTGCCTTCCACGTAAAGGAAAATTCCACTTGTTCTTTGAAGGAGAAATCCACTCTTGTTCCTATTTGAAAGGTATCTCTTAAGAGATACCTTGGAAGGAAAATCCACTCATGTGCATGTTTGAAAGGTATCTCTTAGAATATACCTTGAAGGTATTACAAGGGCCTTCAAAATATCATCCAGTAGTACTTTCCATGTAAAGTAAAATTGCACTTGTTCTTTGAAGGAGAAATCCACTCTTGTCCATGTTTGAAAAGTATCACCTAGGAGATACCTTGAAGGGAAAATCCACTCTTGTGCATGTTTGAAAGGTATCTCCTAGAAGATACCTTGAAGGTATTATAAGGGCCTTCAAAATATCATCTAGTAGTGCCAAAATAGGATATTCTACTTTTTGATGTACTTAATGTGCTCCCTATGTCACTAGGGGATGGGGGGAATGTAAGAATCTCAATTTTAAGTCCTAAAAGACTTAGGGCTTGAGTTGTTTATACAACTACCACTGGGAATAACATAGAGATATGGTTACCACTTTCAATATTTTCTAATTATTGCCCAAAATAAAAATAAATAATGGATATTTACAGAGTGAACTAAGCTAAAGTGATTCATGGGTGGCTTTAAAGGAGAGAAGGGTAAGGCAAAAAAGAGAATTTGCTTAATATGATCAAAATTACTAGCTCTTCTAACTTCTATGACAAAAACACATAAAACTAACATTAACCAACTCAAGAATATTACTTAAAGCTAAATAAGAACATTTAAAGCTTCAAAGGAAAATAAATGCATATGTCTAAAAGTATCTATTGCATAAAATTACTCATTCACAGTAAATTGCTTAGCACATTTAATTGAAATAAGATGAAAATAGAGCAAATTTACTAAAAAAGTTATCTACCTAGTGTTAAAATCAAGCTAATAGATGCATACATTTAGTGTTATTTCCAAATTAGTCAATAAAAAATAAACTATTAGTCATCTAAAAGTGTGAGGAATAAAAATTATAGAAATACACAATCAAGCACTTCAGGAAAACTTTCAAATTCTTGGCTCTCTTGTATTAATTCTTATAACAAATATTTTTTATTAGAAATGAGGGGGGGAATAGTTCACTTCTTCTTGGTGCTTATATTTAATTTCCACATCATTATTTAACTTGAGCATATTCTTGGTAATGACATTATTTGGGTTCCAAGGTTTGAAATCATCCTTAGGCAATAGGTATGAGTCCCTATGCCTTTTAGCCACAATGATATCATACTACTTTGTGATCTTAGTCCTCCCTAGCTTGTAAGGATTCTTTTGGGTGGTTTTCTTCTTATTTTTTAAGATGTAATAAAATCCATGTAGTATTTGCTAATCCATCCTCTTCTTTGACTAATTTCATAGATACATATCTTGGCAACCTAAGGGGAGCCACCATTACTCATTCGATTCAGATGACTATACAATATGAGTATAGCCAATAGTTATGAAGGTGATTGAGAGCCCTTGGTTCATTTATTTGAGAAACCCATTCTCACATCTCATCCTTCCAAAGATACCATAGACTAGGTCAATGCATGGCATGACCTATGGCTTCATTGTGGCCTTATGGAGATCAATAACATTGCAAGGAAGTCCAAATCCAATTAGATTGTGTGAGGCATTATATCAGCCTCATCAACTACCCTATCTAATTTTACATTGAAGTAAATGCTACTGTAATGTATGTCCCCTAAGTTTATGGTCTCGAGGATGAATTACATGTCTTTGAAAATAATTGAATTACCATACTGGAATAAGAAGTCATCATTTCTGAAAGAGGTGCTCTTACCCTTAGTAGAGGGACCCACTTATGACATTTTTACCATATTTTGGGTAGAAACCAACATATTTTTATATCTCTCTACAATTTTTGAGCTCCAACAATATTGACCAAGGTACAACTTGTGAATAGCTCAAGTATTTTTTGTATTGGGAGAAGGAATCTAACAGAGAGAGAAAAAATGTGTATAGATTCAAATGCAAATGTAGTAATAATCACTGAGTTGAGTAGCCTTTTGAGAGATTGGTTTGATTAATACAATGTAGATGGTGATTCTAGTTCATGCCAATTAATGGTGAGCTTGTAAACTATGCATGTGTTTAGAACAATTTTGAGCTATTAATTTTGGCATTTAATTGTATTAGAATTAAAATTTAGTTCTAATTTGAATTTGATCCACCATCAAAGCTTTCCTTGATTGGTGTCACCTTTGGGTGCTCTCTTAGAAGGCTATCATAGCTTTCCTTAATAGGCATCACCTTAAAAAAGATATCAGAGCTTTCCTTCACATGTGTCACCTTCAAAAGACTTTTAGATAACTATTGGCAACTTAGAATTAATCCTATGGCTCAAATGGAGACATGCATCTCTTTCAAAGGTGATCTCATAGATCTCAAGATGTATCTTTATAGGGATGACATGTGGCATCATCATGTGGGTCCAAAGGGGGAACACATCACTCTCATGGGAAATGAAACTTGAGTAGCCCTCCTATTTGATGTGTGTTGCCTTCAAGTCCATCCAAGATCGACGCCTATCCACACTGTGTTGTATCCATCTAAATGTCACAAGAACTCATAAGCAAGACATTTGGCAATACCTAAGATATCTGATTAAGGCTCAATGGTGAAGTGTATCTCTTAGGAGATACCTTGAAGGTGAAATCCACTCTTGTACATGTTTGAAAGGTATCTCCTAGGATATACCTTGAAGGTATTACAAGGGCCTTCAAAATATCTCTCAGTAGTGCCTTCCATGTAAAGGAAAATTGCACTTGTTTCTTGAAGGAGAAATCCACTCTTGTGCATATTTGAAAGATATGTCCAAGGAGATACCTTGAAGGGAAAATCTAGTATTACTTGCCATACTTGAGGATAAACATATTTAGCAATCCTTACCATATTCTTGGTATAAGCATAGATATACAAAAATTAAAAATGATCACAAATGCAAATTTTGATATAGTTGATGGTTGGGATCCATAGCTCATCACCAAATTTATACATTATTCCTATTATAGCATCCAAAATATATGGCATCATATAGAAATGGTTCATCGAAGTGGGCCACTTGTCCTTATGAATGATCTATTCTCTTAGCTTGTAGCTTATAATTTAATCTAGGGAAAACACTGCATCACTGGTTAGCATCATATGTAAAATATGGTACCCAACCCAAATTGAGGAAATAAATATTGGGCATTCTGTAAATCCTGTTGAGTAGTTCCATGGCAATCTGCACTCCCATCCTAAACTTATTGATTGGAGTGGGATTCTTGCATTTTTATGTTAAGGTTTCCTTAGGGAGAAACCATGGATTCTACACATTTTTCATAATATTATCATGATTCCACAAAACTAGCCTGTGTTTGTCAAAATAAGCATCCAATGCTGGTAGTGATAAATACCTTTGAAAATCTACTCTGGATATGCATGCCATAACCATTTGGTTACCCATATGGTTTAGAAAAACATCATTTGTAACCTTGTTTGTGAAGAATGAGTCTTAGAAGAGGTCGATGCATGGCATCACCTCGGGCTTGACTGTAGTCGAATATAATCCCTATTTCTTAAGTGATAACATGTCTATGATGAATACTTATTCCAAGGGAGATATATTTATATCTAATGAAAGTATGTCAACTTAATTGACAACATCCCATAATTTAGATTAGTTCCCATACGTATTGTTAAAAAAGGTGGCATCATAAACTATGTCCTTGAATTTGATTGAATCCTTAATAGAAAATGGTGAAGGTAAAAGTGCTTCCTTAAATGCCTTAGATTAAGATGCCATTGCAATTATGTGTAGTGCTTACAGTTTGTTTATGTGCTCTATGAAAACTTCTCTTTTTCATAATTATGACACCACCCTTTGAGGTGTCTACTATGATATTCCTTCAAGGGACTTTAAATATACTTGTAATACCATCATGGTTAACTTGAAGGTATCTCCTATGAGATGTCTTGTAAAAACAATTCACTCTTATGCATGATTGAAAGGTATCTCCTAGGAGATACCTTAAAGGTATCTGTTGATGGGCATTTTGACACATATTATAAACATACTTCCCCCTCATCTTTCTCCTTTGAAATGAATGTTTGTGGATTTTCTTTTCCCATCATATTATAATGGTTGGTGCACATATAATTTATTTTCAGGTTGGTCATACCTTATTAGTTTAAGTGTGATTTGATTTATATATTACAAATATTTAATATGTATTTTGTATTTTAGTTAATCACAAAACAATTTCATGAACCAATGCAATATGAACCTTGAATTTTACAAAAGATCAATATTTAAATCATTTCAATTGTTTTGCAGAATGTATTCAGGTGAGAAAAGAATTCCCACACTTAAAAGGTAGAAGAAGGTGTCACTCTAAGATAATTTGGATATATTAAAGTTTAAACTATCAAAACTAAAATTAAATCCACATCAACATATTCTATTTTATGGTGGTAATAAAATTCCTCTTGTTAATTGGTATTTTGAGTTGTTTGGTTTGCCAAACATGCATGCAAATATATGCTTATTTAGCACTACATCAGGAAAAGAATCTTCTCTGATTGAAATAATCCTTGCTTGTAAGAAGGATGAACTTGAAGATGCCCTTAAACTTAAAATGTAAGTATGGAATGGAGAAGATGGAATTCTTTGTCAAGCTACAACTAATTTTAATAAATTTACACCCAGTAAAATCAAATTGACAATTTTTTTTTCTTATTCTTGTGAAACATTTAATTTTCATTTGAATAACTATGACAATGTTAAATGTCTGGGTTGATAGACAGAGATAATTTGGTCATTAGAATACAAAATATGTTGAAAGAAAAACATGAACAAGGGGAAACAACTTCTTCTACTTGACACCATGTAAACATGTATTCAAGATACCCTATGGTCATGACAGAAAAAATATTGAAGAAAATAAGACAAGAAAGGGAAACATATTTGTATGTAGATTTGAAAGAGGCTATACAAGTACTCACACCAGCGGATAAAAATAAGATCGAATAAAAGATTAGAACACTTTTTTTGACACAAACTTCTTATCAAACACACAATGAATTCTCTACATGGTATATTTCCCTTAGCAATTATGCCTTGAACATTCTTATAGAGCTCTGTGAATGAGGGGGAGTTAATATCAAAATAATAAATATGAATGAAATAAGGGTGAATGATATAATTGATTCATTTATAAAACATAATGAGGTTCTAATGAAGGATGCTTTGTTAATTCATTTTGATCCAAGCAACCCTCAATGTATTATTGAATCAAAAGAAGTCATGAAAGATATGATGGAGAAAAAAATTGTAAGGTTCAAAATTATAGATGGCTAACACATAATTACAACACAACATAGAATTATTTTAAAGGAGAAATACAATTCACTATAATTGAGAAATAAATGTTCTATTAGAAGAGCAAGATTTTTGAAAACTTGTACTCTATTCCATATTATGTACAAAATATGTAACTAATAGAATGAAGCCAATGAAATAATTTATAAGGCTTCATTTATAGAAAGAGTTTGATCTACATGTGACCTTATCCAACTGAGAGGTTGGAAGACTATTGAAATAAGAAAAAAAGTATTGAAAAAATACATGAACAAGGTAGACACTTGTTCACTCAAATGAACTGTTCAACACAACACCTGCAGGAAAGAAAATGCCTTCTTTTCATGGAATAGCTCATTTGGAATTATTTTGATAAGGCATTTGATTTATTTGAAAGTGGTACTTTACTTGGTTCAAATAATCAAGATTTAAATCTAATTGGTACAATAGTACTTAAAAATATTTAAGAGTTTTTAGACAAATAAAAAATAGAACTACCAAATTTATTGGAAAAAGGGTCTATTTCTTTCTTGAAGACTATTGGGTACAACAACATGGATACTTGGTGCAAAAAGGTGAAGCTGGAAAGTAACATATTATCAAAAATTATAGTTTATGTTAGCAACCATGATTTGACACTACCTCTAAACAAAAAAGTCACACCTAAAGAGTCAATGGATCATTATACAATTTTTGCAAAAAGGTTTGATGATTTGTGTTTCCTAAATGAAGGTATTTCAAAAAAAAAAAGGTTGGAAAGCATTATCTCACGATTCATTAAGCATATTGAAAAAATATCTACATAATAATCGAGGCCAACTTCCCAGGATAGATCCAAAAATATTCAGCTTCCATTATGGGCCCCCATGTCTTTGGCCATTCATTTTAGAAGATTTCAGTGAAATGTCCATTCTTGGTTTGAATGTCGATTTGATAATTATTGATATTTTGAATCTCATTGAAGTTTTTAAGGAAGAACATCTTTGCCTGTTGTTTTAGGCATTAATTGATAAAGTTATTTGTAGGGCCTTCAATGTATTCATCATCCATAAATTAGAACATTTTTCTAGCATTTAGACCTCCCTCAAGAATATATGTGTTGGTGATTTCCCTTCCATGCAAGAAATGGGTGTCATACTATGGGGTCTAGATAATGATGGATTCAATTGGACTCATATTACAGGTATCAATTTTTGTTAGGATCCCACTAATATTCAACTTCAAGATTTCATCCTCCATTCACAACAAAGTAAATTGGAGGAAGGTTTTCACATATACAAATATGTACAAATATTTCAAATGATTGGTTCACACAAAACAAGAAGTCCATTAAAAAATGAACTAGATAATTGGTTTTGTGAAAGACTTATCTCTACTTTCAACAATTTGGATACATATGACATGTTAGGGGTATATAAAGGAGCTAGATTAGTGTGTGCATATATAAAATTGAAAAATTTTTTATCTTGCATTATATAAATTGAAGAATATATATATTTTTTTAATGTTTAATTTCAAAATTATTTGACAAATTTAAAACAACTAATATAATAACAATCTCTTTGATCAATACCAGGTGCATAACATTTTTAATTTATTTTATAATTATGCTTCATTTTTCAAATATAACATCTTAACAATATTTTGGTGTGTATGCTTTATTTTTCAAATATAAAAACTTAACAATATTTCAATGTGCAACACTAATATCATTGCATGCAAGTGAAGAAACAATAATATTGAATAGTCATATTAATGTACATGACACATTGTAAGTTGAAGAAGGTAAGATAAGATCATGCATATTTTTAAATTATATAATTTTTTATTTATCAACTATTTATAATACTGATAAAATATTTCTTCATCTATTTATGTCTCAATTAAAATAGTTCACAACATAGCTCTAGAACTTTATGTCTCCAACACAATAACCCATGACACAGCTTTGTAGGTTGTTGCCTCCATGAAAACAACACATGGTAAAACTCTACAACAAGACATTTTTAAAATACAAATATCAAATCAATTGATGATGAAATTTTTTAGTTACTATATTATATAATACCTTACAGGGAATAAAGAACCAAAGGTTCAACAAATGAGAGCATCCATACAAACTATAAAAAGACAAAAAATGATGAAAACCCCTTTCAATAAATATGTAATTATAAAATTTTATACAAGTATAAAATATATTAATTATCTTTAATTATTTAAACACATTACAATTGATTTTTTCTTTATGGACATGAGATTGTAGAAGATAATGAAATATAGACTTGCATCAACTTGGGATTTGGAAGCGTGGGTTCATTTTATTATTGTGTAGACTTAAATGTAATTGTATTCACCCATTAAGATGTTGTCTACATGTTTAATTTACTTATTACAATGTTATTTAAATGTTTAATTTACCTAGTTTAAAATAACATGATATGTGCTATACTATGTCTTCAATACAATAAATTTTGGTTTAGAGTATCAACGTGTTCTTTATCAATAAAAAATAATAAAGTATATTGTTCTAGAAATAATTATATTGCTATTGATTTAAACAGTTTTTAATTTGATGTGTCTTATTGGAAGTATATGAAGGGGGTTCAACTATTTTTTTTATTTGATAAGGTAAACCCAAGTTTTATAGGGACTTGGAATCATGAGAGTACATTACAATAGTTTTAACAAGTCAATTAGGGCTGAAAGAACAAAATAGAAAAACCAGTACTTAGAATAAAGAAACAAAAAAATGAAACTGATCTAGGAGGAGGGACCCTCTTGAGTGTCTTCATTAGTAGTGTCATCCTTCACTGGGATGAAGGGTTTACCTTTTGAAACCTTGGCATGGGTACAATTCTTGGGGCCTTCAGCTGCCTCCCTAGGGAAGATCATCTTGGGTCACTTCTTGCCTTTAACATATAAAAGAGTATGTTTAGGGGGGACCCCCTTGGGGGAACCCAGGGGGATTTAAGGACTTGGAGAGATTTCATAATAGGGGATTAGGGGGGCAGGGTAGAGTGGACAAAAGTCTGGACAGTAGCCTCAACCACTCGATAAAGTTCATTCCAGTCTTGGATAAACTTTTCTAGGCTAAGCCCTACCTACTGAACCCTCAAATTAAAATTTTATAGAAATTATTTATTCTTTTTAATTCTTCCATCACTATGGCCTTACCTTTCCAAGCTGAGGTCGTAGGAGTCCCAATTTCAATGGATTTAGGCTTAGAGATAAACAATAGTTTGAGAGATAGGTAATCAGAGGGGGATTGAGATAAACTATTTTGTGGGTAGTGTTTAGGGGTAAGGTGGGATCCCTTGGTAGATCCTCCATTAGGCATTCCTCTTGGGAGTCCTCCTTGAAAGAGCATTCCTCAAGGGGGACCTGTCGAGCTAAGAGAGTCTGACCGTGTTTAACAAACAAGAGAATTATACTTTGATGGAGGATGGGGTTTGTATCATTAAATTCATTTGAAATGGAGGATGAGTTTTGTATATGAAGGGGGTTCAACTATTAAGGTGTATATTGATTTGAAATTAGTGATAGTAAACTTCAGCTTAGAAGAGTAAATCCTATTTTTATTGTTGTGATGGGTTGTATAAATATATAAATATGTATTGGTATGCATAAGAACAACTGATACTTTTATTACTGTAAAAATATAGATGTTGGTTGATCAATGTTAAATTCCTATCAATGTCTATGAGAAATGAGTTATGTCAAAATGAGATTGTTTTAGAATATGATAAATTTATGGTCCAGTTATAAGGATTCAATATGAACATTTATATGCATATGTATGTTACAAAACTAGAAATAAAAATGGTACATCCATGTATAATTAGTATAGTTATAATGTGCCTAAGCATGTATTTATTTTTATATATGTTTATATGAATCTTTATAAGATTTAAGGAAATACAGAACAAAACTGCATCAAATGAAATGCATTATGTTTATATTGTTAGGAATATAGCTGTAAAGCAATAATAATAAAATAAAGATAGAATTAAAATTCAAAAAACATAACAAAATAGAGATAGATTTAACATAGTTCATCTAATATGGGCTACATCCACATAGAAACTACTAGCCCTTATTATTCAATCCAACAAATGAAGGAAAAAACATGTAATACATACACTACAATATTATCTTCACTCTCATACAATTCTACCTGATTACAATGGCCTCATATCAAAATATGGTTACAAATTAGGGAAAAAATGTACTAACTTAATTTCTAATATTAGATCTAAAACCTAATAGTAAACAGTCTAGATTAACTATGAAATTACAATATTTTATAATGGATTTTTCATAAAATTTTGCTTTGGGGGTGCTGCCCCCAAATCCCCACCAAGGGGGATCCAAAATAGGTTGCCTCCCCCCTTGGACCCCCATGACGACCCTAGTGGGGGGGGGGGGTTTCCTCCCCACACCCCCTATCGAGAACTGGGTACTAAAATAAGATCAAGCTCTACCATTTAACATATATGTTACAATAAGAAATGTAAATCAAAAGCACGTCAACGACCAATCTAGTAACATGCAAAACATTTTATTAAAAAAATTCCATGTTATATTTCTTATAATATAATATTGTTAATAAATGTCTCATTTCCTTTTTAAAAAATTACAAACATTTCAAAGGAGGAGCTAAAATTGAATTCTAAAAACCTATTGATTTTAGGGTTGGATGATTTATTGTTTTTTATGCACAAAATAAAAGATATGAAATGAATGATATGGGAAAAAATAAGATTATAAAATAAAAAATATGTCATACTACATTCAGTATCATTCCAAAAAATTTTTGAAGGTGGCACTGTAATCTTTTTTTCACGTTGGCATTTGGTCAATAATAGATGACAATCATTTGAGGATACTCATTCAATCCATGGGTTACACAAGTTCAAATTTCATGTTTGTTTTGGGGAAAATATATTCTAAGCCGTTTAATATAAACATAAAAAAATTGGATGAAGTTATTTTTAAAGGGACCTTTGGAGATGATTTTTCAGTTGCCAAAACATTGTTCATTAATTGTACTTCTCAGAATCATGTTACAATTCAAAAATTGAAATAGAGTTATATTATGTCAAGTAGATATAGTAGAAATAGAAGTCAAAAATATGAAAATGATTGGAGAATCAAAATGACGTTTATCATCACATTTTTGAGAGAAAACAAAAAATTCATGCTAGCAGCTGTGAACCAGTGTTTAGAAAGATGTAACTTCACCATATTATGATTCTTTCAAGTGAATTTATTTATTGTAAACTATAATTCTATTAATAAACATTATCATCAATTTCATACAAATTAATTCTAAATTATTTCAAATATAGTTCAATTAATTTCAAAATAATCGATTCTAATTTAGAACTACTTTGATCTGGTTAAGAGCAATTTGATTTATAGTTGGAGATTCATTGAAAGTATTGAATCAGGTCCAAGTTTCAAAGCTAATCCCATTACAAATGGATACTTCATCAGTTTATATTTAAATTGCCCAAGTTGATCCATTAGTATATTGACACATATTCATGAAGTTCTTCCCAATGAACAAAAAACAATTCTCATTAGATATTTATTACATAGATGAAATAGTAATTAATTATTATGTTTTCATCCATAATTTGGCTAGTCAAATGGTGCCATATGTCACAAAAATGAAAGCTACTTCAAAGGATCAATGATCGGTCTAAAGGCTCAGAAGGGTGCCATAGTTTGAAACAGTCCAATCTATTCAAAATGATTTCCTCCCAAATGATTTGAAATGATTTAATTTATTTGGAATATAGAAAACATATTTATGGAGAAAATATTCTCCACTCCACTTTAGTGAGTATAAGTTCAAATTCTTTAAAATAGCCCAATTTAATTGAAATGATCTATGCTCAAATGGTTTGAAACAGTGCAATTTATTTGGAATTTACAAAATTAATTTTTGGAGAAAATCTTTTTCACTCCACTCTATAGGTATAAGTCTAAATTATTCAAATATCCTAATTTATTCAAAATGATCTATGCCCAAATGCTTTGAAACACTCCAATTTATTTGGAATATAGAAAATTCATTTGTGGAGAGAATTCTCTTCACTCCACTTTAGTGGGTATAAGTCTAAATTATTAAAAATAGTCAAATTCATTCAAAATTATCTATGCCCAAATGATTTAAAATAATCCAATTTATTTGGAATATAGGAAAATTATTTACAGAGAAAATTTTATTTGCTCCACTTTAGTAGGTATAAGTCCAAATTATTCAAAATAGTCCTTAAAGGTTCATGCCTTTGATTAATGTATGGGATGTTATAAGATGGATAATGATTCATCTCATAAGCGACATCATCATATGATTCTTGAACAAAAGGGTAATTGGTTATAAAGTACCTGTAGCGAGGATTATACATAGTGTTATGTGTGTAATGATCCATGTTTATATCCATGAATACATCACATGATAAAAAAGGGTCTAAAGGTAATGAACAATTGAGGTCTAAAAATAAATGACCTTTGGATGTGTAAAAGAGGCATAAATGTAAAAACAACTAAACTAGGTAAGGGTAGAACAAAATAAACATGAAACCAGTCTAACAAAATAACATTGATTTAACCAAAGGCAGTTATAATCAGTGACAAAAATAACACAAAGGTTCAAACTCAGTTATGGATAGAGTATTGATTTACCCACAGGCGGTTATAATCAGTAACAAGAGTGGTTAAACAAAATAGAACAATTACGAACTAGGATCAAGAGATAACAACAATTTGCCTAAAGGTTAGACTCATAAACATAAAAACTTGAACAAGAACTCAAAAGAAAAATAAACTAAGGTAATTAGCTTGAGTGACACTTGGTAATTGGCTCACTTAAGACTAAAAATTTGATTTACAAAAACTATTGGAACAAAGGAACTAGGACACTTAAAAATTTGGCTCAACAAACTTTAGACATAGTGCATGATAATAACTTGGGTCAAAAGGATGCTTTAAACAAGGTAAAAAAAAAAACAATCACTAGATCTAAGCACAGATCAAATATGAAATCAACCCAAGTAAAACAATCCAAACAATAAAGGTAAATAACTTAAGCCCAAATTAGATGAGGATTTGGCATGAACTTGAGTAGTTTAAGATTTGTACTTTGAAAAGTTGAGTTTTAAAGTAAATGTGAAAAGATTTGGGTATTCTAAAATAAAGAGGCTAGACCAAAATGGGCAGCGTATCCACACCTTTTAAATAAGAGAGGTATAATAAAATTTTGGAACTTGGTTTCAAAAGTGACAAGAGATTGGAAAAAATTTGGTAGCATAACAATGTACCATCAAACAAATGACATGGAAAATGATTTTGGTTGGGATATCTAAGGCAAAAGTTTTGAAATGAAATGGGTAGAGTAACGACATGTTGTTTAAACAAGAGACACATAAATGACTTTAGAACAAATCTCCAAGGCAAAAAGTGTGACACAAATGGATAGAGTAACACCTCTTAGGCTAAAGGGGCGTAAAGAAAATGTAAATGTCTTGGACTTGTTTTGACGCGATAATACAAACAAACATTTTTAGTCTAAAAACACACATGTAAATCAAATAAAAATAGAAGTAGCATAAATGGCTCATCTTATCCCCTATAATTCTCATGGATGTGTGTAACTTTAGTCAAAGTTTTCACTGATATACCAATGCTTGTGAGGAATTAAGTGTTAATCCAAAAAATAAAGTATAGGTGTAGGGAGAGTTTTTATTTCCCCTCTGTATCTCAAACATTGATATGTGGCATGAAATTAGAGTGAGTTGTACTTGGCACTTAGCATTAAATTCCATGACAAGTGGGGTTTTGAATGAAATATATTAATCTTGCATGTACTAGATGGTCCCACTCCAAATGAATTCAAACTCTCTAGCTTACTATGTAAGGATTTATTCCTTTGTATAACAACTCCAACTATGTACTACTTGGTGACATCCGATGTCTAGCTGTCACATGGCCAAGGTACCCATTGGGATGGTCAAACTGATTGCTCACCACTATCCCATCAAACTATTTGGTATGATTTTTGGAGATGAAACCCCAAGTCAATGCACCCCTAAAAAAGTCATGGGGAGGTGATGAACTCTTGTCCATAAGCCAAATACTTAAAAAGAAATAAATAAAAAATGAAAGACTTTAGAGGTCATTTCTAAGTTATCCAAGTCATTCAGATCTTAGAAAGAGTAAACATGATATTCTTTTTGACACAATGAAAATAAACTAATAACTTTTGGTCACCCAATTTCCCTAAAGGGGATGAGGGGTAGAACATATACACAATAGTTTGTAGTTTGCCACAAACAAAGAAACTAGTCTAATGAACTTTAAAATTTTAGATAGTAAATGAAAAACAAACATAAAGTAAAAAAAATCTAAAGATATATAACTATGATGTATTTTCTTTTTAATATCTCCAAATTGAAGTGTGATTGAAATTTTGGCCCATTGGCCTTGTTTGCACTCTTAAAATTTTCAAAAACAACTAAAAGACAAATACAACTTAGTGAATTTTAACCACCAAACAAAATGTTTGTGAGATTTATAACAATGCTTAAAATTTTCTCTCTCCACCTTAGGTCCTAAAAAATTCTAGAGGTTTTGCCTACTTAGGAGCCCAAAATCAAGTGAGTAAATAATAATTTAATTTGAGCTCTCAGGTTTCTATTTCTGTCTTAGATAAAATCAACATTGATCACATAAAGATCAATGTGATTCAAATAGATCATTAATGTTTCCTAAAAACACATGAAACACCTCTATTTTGAAGAACAAATGATTAATAAGCAAGTTTAAGGCTCAAACTTCTCACGGCTTCTGTAAGAAAAAGGTTATAACAACAACAAACAAGTTATCAAACACAAAATAAAGGCAAGGAAAATCAATTTTAGCAATGTTCCTGCCTTGTTTTATTTTCTATGCAAAGATCATGATTAATCCCTGTAATCGACATTGATGTGGGAAATTGGTGTTGATCCCTACAACCTCATTAAAAAAATATGTAAAATTCAAAACTAAAACTTGAAGATTTAAATGCATCTGTTAGAAAAACTAAAGCTAACATATTAATCTCCTTGGCTATATTGGATGCTTGGTCCCACTGGAAGTGTTATTTTGTACTTTAGGAGTTTTAAGAGGAAATAATATGTAGATTAATCTTTTTTTAGTCCAAATGAAAAAATATTAAGAACAACAATTCATTAAGACTAAACCCTCTTGCCTAAGAACTAGGGGGAGCATAACACAATAAACAAGAGTACAAAATTGAGATGAAGACATATGATGCTTATTTGTTGGCATAAGGATGTTCATGCTCATCTCATGATGATTGTAGTATTTTAACTATGTTATTCCATAGTGGTAGCATCTATCCAATAGTTACTTGTGGCTTGGCGTGAAACTTGGCATAAATTGGGCACTATAACACTACTCTCAAAGGGCTTCAAGAAGGTATTCCAGTAGAAGAACCGTACTCATAAACTATTGTTTATCAATGGTGTGGGCATTTGTATTTATATCTCAAAGAACTAACTTTGTCCTTAGATAGGTCATGTTAAATTCTAACTTGGGTTGAGTCTAAATTAACATAGGTTAGATCAGTCTAACTCTGGGTGTGATTAAGGCACTGATGAAATATTGACACCTCGATTTTTTATATTTGTGAGGCATGACGACTCATTTTAGATATTTGTGAGGTGTGAGTCATATTTTTTAATATTTATGAGATAATAAATTACTTTATTAGCTCATTTGACTCTTTGATTTCATTTTTGGCCAAAATTTCTTTTTTAGTAAATGAAATTCACTATGATTTGAAATATTTATTTAGGTAAGTTAATTAGGATTTGAAATATAATTAATCTTAATTAGTGATTTTTAACTTTTAAAAATTATTTTAAATGTCATAAATTAATATCTTGATATGCCAAAAGTGCCAAATTATTAGGCCATAATTTGGCTAGGGTTAAAACTGAACTAAGTGATGCATACATGATAATACACCAAATAAGATAACCTTGTCACATTTATGGGCAAATAAATCCCTTACATAGACAAATTTAGGCAATTCAAGTGATTTCTAAACATAAAATATGTCATTTGCTAGAAGTTGAATTGAATGCCAGTTTAGTCATGAAAGTGGCCAAAACTAAGTGCCTACACATATCTCCTATTTATAACACATAGGAGGATGAAATGAATTCTATTTTTATCATTTTTTACTATTCTATTTTACATTTATGTTTCAATTTTTAATAAATTAACTTAAATAAAACACCAAGTGAGGTCACTGAGCCTTATCCTTTGGATGGTGGAGTCTAGAAATAGTATGTGCCACACACTAACATATGAAATTTAGTCATGCAAAGAGACATTTGTTAAAAAGTTTGGAATTGAACCTATCAAAAAATTTCTAAGGATCAAATATTTTAAATCATTGGATTATTTGTTTCAAGATATTTTCAACGCTTCAAATGGGATTCAAAATAGAGTCTAGATATGAAAAATATGGCCAAATAGATAATTTGTGCCTAATGCACTTTTGAGGTATTATAAGAACAACATATCTCCCTCTTTGTTTTTTAGATAAAATTTTCCTTTGAGGATCAAATATTTTACATCATTGTATAGTTGGTTTCAATAGCTTTCCAATGCTTCAAACATGAGCAAAAATAGTGTCCAGATGCAAAAAATATGCCAAAAATAAGAATTTTAATTTTTCCTTTACATGCTCAGAATGTCTGGTGCACCCATGACATTGTATTATAACAACTTGTCACATCCAACATGCTGATGAGGCTAGGCCAGAATGCCTAGTGTATTTGGTGCATCCATGATGATAAATTGAAATACCCTAGTGTATTTTACACACCTATGTGGTTGGGATAGAATACCTTCAAATATTATGATCCCCTATATGAAAAATATATGAAGTTTGAGACTTTGATCCTTTAAAGAAAGATCATTATTTTTACAATATCTTTTTAACACATAAAACTATTGGAGAGTTGCAATGTTGATGTCATGGTGGTTTCATGGAGGAGTCCTATTGAGTGGATGAAGTGATTTGATAGCTGAAGTTACAATGACAAAGTGTGCAAGGTGCATGACAAAGTGTGCAATGTGTTTTTTCTTGTGTGCTTTATGTATGGTTGGATGATCTTCAGTATTGACATAGCTTGAGAGGATCATGTATGAGTATGGAGGTTTGAGCATGTCCAAAGGGTCCTATAAGATGTGATTCATGCTTTGAGAGCTTATGTACACAAGTAAAATTCATTTGGTTGATCATAATTCTCATCTAGACACTTTGGGTCTAGTGGTAAAAAAGCTAAGTAGGCAGTTTGATTACATCACCATTGCCACATAGGAAGGAGTTAAGAGAATATGGTCATATGGTTGTGATAAATTTAGTCCCTAGTTATTTTTTTCAAAATCTCTAGTCATGCATCGAAGCACAGTCAAAGATATGAGGGTACAAAGTTGGCTTCTAAAAAAGATTTCATTGTTTTCCCATACTTAGCCAAATTTACAATATGGTCAGAAAGAGATGAGAAATAAAGTTGATGAGGTTAGAATTCACATGTGTGGAGGTGCAAGGAAAATATGATCATATGGGTTTGTTCATTGTTATACCTATTTTATTTGCACCTAATTCTAGATCATGCAATGCAACGAGTCAAAAGATATGCATATATAAAGTTAGGCTCCTAGGTAGATTGACTGTGTTTTTTCATACCCAATTTTTTAGTGAGGTAGAAAGAGCTAAGTGATCATTTTGAAGGTGTTATATCTTGCATGTTTGAAGGTGTTAAGGTAATCTGATCATATGGGTTTGTTCAATTTTGAGCATAGATCATTTATGCTAAATTTTAGATCATGGCTAAAATGTGAGAAAAGATATGGATGATCAAAGTTTGTCTCTCAGATAGATTTGGACATGGTTGGCTCTATGACAAAAGTTTATGAGAAGGTATGTTAATGGTATTATATCTCACACACATGAAAGTTCTAGGTGCATTGGGTTACATGGTTGGATTTTCCTATAGAAGGAGATCATCTGGTCCAAATTTGAGATCTTGTGGGTAAGCACAAAAGATGTTATTCAGGTGAAAAAATGGATACTTATGCATATTTACAAGGTTCCCATAGTCATTTTTGGAAGTGTTAAATCTCGAGCAAGATCGATGGAGTGCGAGTGCTCCAAAGAGTCAGGAGGCAACAAGATGAGGATGGGTGCATGATGTTTAATGTTTGAGTAAAGATATAGGATATCGATCCAATGAATAACAGATGATCATATAGTTTGATCAATGGTGAGCACTGATTGATAGAGAACTTGTTGATCTATAGAGATTGACAAAGCATATTAAGTCAACATTTTGAGATGGCATGAGATGAGGTCAATGTGACAGTTGTTTAATGTAAGGATTTGGTAGTATATGAATTATATCCAAAAAAATATTAGTGTGAAAGATTGATCCTAAGTTGAGAGTCCACGAGATTAGAGCATTGTGTTTGAAGGTTAAATGTAACTATTTGCATGTGAATATTTGACTTTGCAAATGAAATGACTAGTGTCTAGTTTTTGGACCATAACTTTTGATAGAAGGTGAATTTGCTCATGTAGTACAAATCAAAGTTGAAGAGGAGTCTATGGCACAACAAATGAACCTATTTTAAAGATCTGAAAATGTGTACAAACATAGTTATGAAGCTCTAAATTTGACTATGTTTTTCATATTATTCTGCAAGTGACTCGAGAAGGATATTCAAGCTTGTATTGGTGTTGTTTTGATGTCTCACAATGATTTAGCTATTGGGTCATGTTGGATACTCCATGATGATGATCTATTTGTATTTTCGAGGTGTGATCAATCTATCTTGAGTATGAAAAATACTTAATAAGTTGACTGTATGTTCGTTCATGGTGACTGTGTGCATAAGGTCTGTGTTTGAGTTATTTGAGCATATGCAAAGGCAAGATAAGTTGATTATGATTTTTTAAAGATGTCTTAAGAGACATAAGGAGTGGAAATATGCAATTATAAGTGGTCATGTGTTCATGTTTTTCTCGAGGGTGAGCTATATGGGTGAATAGGTCTCCATGAGACCTATAAGAGCTATAAGTGGCTTGTTTAAAAGGTGTAGTTGCTTAAAGGTGACCCATAGATGTTATGGATTACCTATGTAGATTGTATTGAGCCTTATCTTCATATGATAGATGTCTTAAGGGTTAATAAATGCCGAATGGCTGACCAAGATGGTGTTGATCAAACATTACTCTATAAATAGTAGAACTAAAGTTGTTGGGTTCTAGACTTGGTGTATGAGACTAATGAGTGAATTGAGAGAGAATTATGTGTGTGTTAGGGAGAAAAGGAGGGGGAGATTGACCTAAATATGAGTTGAAGAGAATATTAATTTGTGGACTATTTGTATGACCTATATGTCATAATTCTATTGGTAGAATAGAGAGCTTACTATTTTAGTGTGAGTGAAGGTTAGGTGTGATTAATAGAGGTCCATCATCAAGTGTTGTTAACATTAGTTCAAAGGTGGAATTTTTCATATATGTTTTTGTGGTAGCTCATCATCTAAGGTGGTTTTAGCCTCTTTACAAGGTAAACCTTACTAAAAGGTCTGGTTGTTATTGCAGCTCAGCTAGACCGGTGTGGTAGCACCTTGTGGGATTGGTATATCACTAAATAGGGACTATAGTTCCTTGATCAATTATAATTAGTATAAATTGGATCTTTATTTTATAGGATAGTATTCTAATTTTAGTTTCTAGTGAGTTTTATTTTTGAAGAGGGTTTCCCATGTATGTCTTATGTTATGTGATAGATCTTGTATTGGCTCTCTTGCTTATTGCTTTGAATGATATGTATGCTTCATGAGTACTTATGGTAACTAGTTAAGTAATTGTAAATATTAGAATTGAAGTTTATATTATCTAGGCTCACTGATTCACCCGTTCCTCTTAATGATTGTACCTCTAACAATCAGTATCAGAGCCAGTCCTTTGGTAAAGGCTTAATAGCTCGAAGGTGATCAAAGGTATAAAGGTTGAAAAAAAGGTTATGGCTTAGTTTCAAGACAATCTAGTTTTTTCTTTATTAGAATTCAATAATGTAGTAAAAAATCTAGGAGCAACTATCAAGAATCTACAGGACATGGTGAATATAGGTCTCAATCAAAGAATGGAATAATGTGAAAATAAGGTCTTGACTTACTCAGATGTGCTCTTATCTAAGGAAAAAAAGGATGTTAGATTCATTAAAAGGATCAAGAATGAAAATACATTGAGATGTAATTGTCAAGAGAAAAGAGGATCAAACATGAATAAATTATTCAATGGGTATTTCTCCTCCTACAATCAATTTGGTCATGAATATAAGGATTATGATCTCTCTCTAGAGATCAAAAGGGATCTCATATTTTACAATTGTAATCAACAAGGTCATCTAGAAAAGAACTGTAATAAAACCTTTTGGAAAAAGGATATATAGGTCATTGACACTATCAAATGGTTTAAGAAGACCAAGTCTAAAGTAGAAAAGAATCAAAATCCAGGCAAATCACAAAAAGAAGAATCCTTGTTTTTTCAAGCAACTTTGCACATTCAAGAAGATGAGAACAAGAGATGGTTCATAAATAGTGGATGCTCAAATCATATGACACGAGACAAGATCAAGTTTATCTCTCTAAAAAAGACCAATCCAAGTGCAGTTAGATTTGGTGATACCAAGTCTGGAAAGGTACTAAAAGTTTGGAGAATGGTCATATGAAGACTGAGAATGTCTTATATGTAGAAGGTTTAAAACATAATCTTTTAAGTGTAAGATAAATATGTAAGGAAATGCTTTAACCTTTCATGATTATGTATGTGAAGTAAGAAAGGCAACATCTGATAGATTAGTTATAAAGGTTCATAAAATAGATAACATGCATATATTCCATGAATCCTAAAAGGAGTAGTGCTTCATGAGTCATTTGGAAGAAAGATGGCTTTGGAATAAAAGGCTTGGACACATAAATTTTGACAATATAGTAAAGATCAGTTTAAAGGGGTTGGTAAGGCATATGCTTAAGATTTATAAGATTCTTCATTCTCTTTGCAAGGCATGTCTTCATGGGAAACAAACCAAGAGAAGATACAAGAACAAGGAATTCTCCATTACAGAGCCATTGGAGTTGATCCACATTGATCAATGTGGACTTATGAGAACTCAAAACATTCAAGGTAATAATTAATTCATGCTTCTCATTGATGATTTTACTACAATGACTTGGATATTCTTTATTAAAGAAAAATCAGAAGATTTTTCAAAATTTGTGGCATTTAAGGCTCTTGTGGAAAATGATAAAGGTTCAAATATCAAGTGTGTGAGATTAGAAAAAGGAGATTAGTTTTTGTCTCATAAGTTTTATGATTTTTGTGATGAACATGAGATAAGAATACAATACTCTACTACTAGAACACCATAGCGTAATGGTGTGGTTGAAAGGAAGAATAAGACTATGGTTGAGATGGGTAGAATCATGCATCAAGATGTAAAAATATTATATGGATATTGGGAAGAGGCAACCAAGACTTCTGTGTACATCCTAAATAAATTTCAAATCAGAATAAATGGTAATATGACACCTTATGAGTTATGAAAGAATAGAGATGCTAATGTTAAATTTTTTAGAGTGTTTAGGAGTAGGGGCTTCATCAAAAGAGATGAAGATAATCTTGGAAAATTTGATTCAAGATCTGATGAGGGCATATTCTTAGGATATTCATGTATCAGTACTACATATAGATTCTTTAAAAAGAGACTTCACAAGATTGTTGAAAGTTCAAATGTAAGAGTAGATGAAACAAGTAGAGTTAAGAAGCCATAATTGTACGTAAGTGACTAAACTTAGAATGTTGTTATGAAAAAGGGTAAGTTATCTATTCAAACAGATGATGAAGATGAAGAAGAGGAAGAAAGACAAGATATTAAAGCTCTATCTAGAAGAATTTAGAAAGATCATCCAATTTATCATATTATTGGAAATGTTGGTGGAAGGTCACAGATTAGAAGGAGAATGTTGATCAATCAAAATCAACAAGACTTAGCTTTGTTATCCATGACTGAACCTAAAACTTTTAAGGAATCTATAAAAGATGAAATTTGGAATGATGCTCTGAATGAGGAAATTGATCAAATAAAAAGGAATGAAACATGGGACTTAGTTTCTAGACTAAAAGATAAAAATGTGATAGGTACCATATGGGTCTTTATAAACAAGATGAATGAGAAAGGAGAAGTCACGAAAAATGCTATATACCTAGGGACATGATATATTAATGTATATGGGTTGATGGAGATGCTGACAAGTCGGTATCTCCATCAACCCATATACATTAATATATCATATCCCTAGGTATATAACAAAAAACAAGGTTAGACTGGTGTGTAAAGGATATGCTCAGGTTTAAGGAATAGATTTTGATGATATTTTTGCTCCTATGACAAGGATGGAAGCAATTAGACTTTTTTTGGCTTATGCTTGTTTCAAATATTTTAAGGTATATCAAATGGATACAAAATTTGTATTTTTAAATGAAAACTTAGAAGAATAAGTCTACATTGAGTTACTTAAAGGATACTTCATGTCAAGTAATCAAGATTTTATGTGTAAATTGAAGAAGGCTTTGTATAGTCTCAAACATGCTCCTAGAGACTGGTATGATAGAATAAATAAGTATATTTTGAGTTAATGTTTTAAAATGGGTATTGTTGATAGTAATATGTAAATTAAAATAGAATTAAATCGTTAATTTGTAGTTGTTCTATATGTTGATGACCTAGTTTTTGGATCTGATAATGATAAGATGAGTAGAGATTTTATAGATACTATGGAGACAGAGTTTGAAATGTCCATGTTGGGAGAAATATCTTATTTATTAAGATTATAGATTAACCAACTTGATGTAGGAATTTTCATTTCTCAAGTTAAATACATCAAGGATATGTTAAGGAAGTTTGACCTGATGGAGTGTAAGCCAATGGGTACTCCAATGATCACATGATGCAAGTTAAGTAAACTGGATGACTCACCAAATTTTGATCAAACTTTGTATAGATCCATGATTTTAAGTATTTTATATTTTACTAATCTAAGACTGACATCATGCAAGTAGTAGGTCTTGTAGGAAGGTTTCAAGCTGATCTTAGAGAATCTCACTTGAAAGTAGTCAAAAGGATCTTGAGATATCTCAAAGGCACCATAGACTATGGTTTATGGTATCCCAAGAGTAAACAATTATTTTAAAAATCATATATTGAAGTTGATTGGGCATGATGTGTAGATGATAGGAGTACCAGTGGTGGGGTCTTCATGTGAGATTGTTTGGTGTCTTGGCTAAGTAATAATCAAGCCTCAGTGTCTCTATGAACTGTAGAAGTTAAGTATATAGTAGTTTCCTCTTATTGCACATAAGTCATGTGGATGAAATAAACATTAGAGGATTACAAGGTAAGACAAAATGGACCTTGTCCAAATTTTTGTGACAATACTAGTGCAATTAGTATCTCAAAGAATCCTATTATGCACTAAAAAACTAAACACATTCCTATTAAATATCATTTCTTGAGAGAAAAAGTGATTAATTAATGTGTCAAGTTAGAGCATGTGCCTACAAAAGATTAGATTATAGATATTATGACCAAACCATTTCCAAAAGCTACTTTTTAGTATCTAAGATAGAACTTGGGTGTTATTTCTTTCCCTATGAATCAATAGAAGGTATTTGGTTAAGGGGAAAGCAACATGTTCATAAGACTTGCTCTAGAGGTTTGTGAAGGAGATATAGTACAAGGTTAGAATGTATGTTCTTAGGTTAGTTTATTGCATATTTCTTATTTTGTATAGTGTACATACATAATTGGTGGTCATGGAAGTGTCTTGAGAGAGAAGGCTAGTAAGCCTCCACGGTGGTTCTTCATGGTGTGTGGAGATCTGAAGATGCTTAGAAGGATCAATTAGTCAGATTTATTAGGGGTAATCCATCTAAGATGTTTCTTGGTGAGTGATATCATATTTTAGTTCTTTTGTGTGTTATTTCTTCATTGGTTGCAATGCTTGATTGAAGAGAGTGTTGGTATGGAACAAGAGAAAGTTGTCAAGACAAGAAGAGGTTAGCTCAAGGTAATGGTGAGTTTGTATCATATTTATAAGATGATCCTTTCCTACTTTGATAGTCTTTTTAGGTCACTAGGATTAATGTGTGCCCACTTTGTCATTGTGTCAAAGGGGTAGAAAGTTCTTATTGTAGGAATGCTTTGAAGAGAGAGAAGGTGAGATATATATTTCTAGGTGTTGACATCAATGATAAAGAGGGAGATTGTTTGAGAGTTATCATGTTGATGTCATTGTGGTGTCATGGAGGTGTCCTATTGAGTGGATGAAGTGCTTTGATATCATAAGTGGCAATGATAAAGTGCGCAAAGTGCATGACAAAGTGTGTAATGTGCTTGTTCTTGTGTGCTTTATGTATGGTTGGCTGATCTTTAGTATTGACATAGCTTGAGAGGATTGGGGATGAGTATGGAGGTTTGAGCATGTGCAAGGGGTCTTATAAGATGTGATAAATTATTTGAGAGCTTCTGTGCATAAGTATAATTCATTTGGTTGATCATAGGTCTCATATAGACACTTTGGGTCTAGTGGTAGTAAAGTTAAGCAAACAGTTTGATGATGTCACCATTGCCACATAGGAAGGAGTTAAAGGGAGTTGATCATATGGTTGTGATCAATATAGTCCCTAGTTGTTTTGCATAAAATCTCAAGTCATGCATTAAAGAATGGTAAAATATATGTGGGTGTAAAGTTATCTTCTAAGATAGATTTAACTATTTTCCCATACTTATCCAAATTTGTAATATGGTCAGAAAGAGTTGAGGAAGCATGTTGATGAGGTCAGTGTTCACATGTGTGGAGTATGAGGACAAGGTGATCATATGGGTTTGTTAATGATTAGACCTAGTTTATTTGTTCCTAATTTTAGATCATGCGATGTAGTGAGTCAAAAGATATGCATATGCAACGTCAGGATCCCAGGCAGATTGATTGTGTTTTCCCATACTTAGTTAATTTTATAGTGATGTAAAAAGAGTTGAGTGAGTATTTTTAAGGTGTTATATCTTTCAAATATGAAAGTTTTAATATAATATGATTAAATGGGTTTATTCAATTTTGAGCATAGATGATTTTCACTAAATTTGAGCTCATGCACTGAAGCATGACAAAAGTTATGGATGATCAAAGTTGGCCTCTTAGGTAGATTTGGAAATGGTTGGCTCAATGACAAAAGTTTAAGAAAATGCATCTTAATGTCATTATATCTCACATGCATGATATTTTTAGGAGTATTGGGTCACTTGTTTGGGAACTCCTATGGAAGGAGATCATCTGGTCCAAATTTTTGATCCTACGGGTAAGTGCAGAAGAAGTTATTCAAGTGCAAAAATGGATACTCATGCATATCGACAAGGTTCCCATAGTCATTTTTGGAAGTGTTAAAACTAGAGCAAGATTAATGGTGCGTGAGTTATCCAAGGTGTCAAGATTCAACGAGATGAGATAGGTGCATGAAATTTAACATCTAAGCAAAGGTATAGGATCTTGATCCAATGACTAGTGAATGATTGTACAGTTTGATCAATGGTGAGCGTTGATTGATGAAGACCTTATTTATCTGTAGAGATTGATGGAGCATATTATGTCAACATTTTGAGATGGCACAAGATGAGGTCAACATGACAATTGTTTAACATTTAGATTTGGTGGTATATTTTTTAAAGCTCAGACAAGATAAATGGTGCAAGATTGATATTAAGCTGAGAGTCCATGATATTTGAGCATTGTGATTGAAGGTTAACTATGTTCATTTGCATTTGACTATTTGAATTTGTAAAGGAAATGACCAATGTCTAGTTTTCAAACCATAACTTTTATTGGAAGACAAATTTTCTTAGGTAGTTAAAATCAAAGTTGAAGAGGAATCCATGGTGCATCTAATGAGCCTATTTTAAAGATTTGAAAATGTGTACAAGCATAGTTATGAATCTCCAAAGTTGATTGTGTTTTTCATATTTATTCTACAAGTGATCTGAGAAGGATATTCAAGCTTGTGTTGGTGATATTTCAATGTATCATGATGATTTAGCTATTGAAGCATGTTTGAGATTCCATGAGGATGTTCTATGTGTATTTTGGAGGTGTGATCAATCTATCTTGAGTATGAAAAATACTTAATAAGTTGATTGTATGTTCATTCATGGTGACTATGTGCATAAGGTCTATGCTTGAGTTGTTTGAGCATATACAGAGGCAAGATAAGTTGATTGTGATCTTTGGAGGATGTCCTAAGGGACATAATGAGTAGACCTATGTAATTGGAAGTAGTCCTATATTCATGTTTTTCTCAAGGGTGAGCTATATAAGTGAATAAGTTTCCATGAGACCTATAAGAGCTATAGGTGGCTTGATTCAAAGGTGACCCATAAATGTTATGGATGACCTATATATATTATATTCAACCTTATCTTTGTATGATATATGTCTTAAGCGTTAAGACTTTTCTAATGGTAGACCAAGATGGTGTTGATAAAAAATTGCTCTATAAATAGTAAAACTAAAGTTGTTGGGTTCTAGACTTGGTGTATGAGACTAAGGAGCAAATTGAGAGAGACTTATGTATGTTTTGGGGAGTGAAGGAGGGGTAGAGTACTCTAAGGATGATTTAAAGAACATATTAGTTTGTTGACTATTTATATGACCTATAAGTCATAGTTCTATTGGAAAAATAGAGAGCTTGTTGTTTGAGTGTGAGTGAAGGTGAAGTGTGATTATCAGAGGGGCATCATTAGGTGTTATTGACATTCATTCAAAGGTGTATTTATTCATAGGTGTTGTTGTGGTAGCTCAGAATATAATGTGGTTGTAGCCTCCTAACAAGGTAAAACATGCTAAATTTTTTGGTTATTAATGCAGCTTATTTAGACAGGTGTGGTAGTACCTTGTGGGATTGGTGTCTCACTAAACAGGGATTGTAGTTTCTTGATTAGTTACAACTAGTGTAAATTGGATCTTGATTTTATAGGATAATAGTCCAATTTAATTTTCTAGTGGGGTTTATTCCCAAAGATAGTTTCCCATGTATGTCTTGTGTTATGTGATTGATCTTGCATTGTCTCTCTTGTTTATTGCTTTGAATGATATGTATGCTTCATGAATGCTTGTGGTAAATGGTTAAGCAATTGTAAAGATAAAAATTGAAGTTTGGATTATTTGGATTCACTGATTCACCCCTCCCTCTCAGTCATTATACCTATAACACAAACTAGAACCAAAATAGAGTTTGAATGTGAAAGATATGATTGAAGTATTTGTGCCTAGTGTGCCTAGTGTTCTTGTTGGGATCCAAAGTTTCAGATCTTCAGTATGAAAAATATATGAAATTTGAGACTTTGATATTTAAAAAAAAGATAAACCTTAGGATTATAATTTTACAACACATCAAATTAGAATTAAAATAGAATGTGGTTGTTAAAGATATGACAAAATGAAAGAATTACACTTGTTGCACACTTAAGGTGAAAATAGTACTTGATTTCTTTGGTTGATCTAAAATTAAATTTCCTCAAATGAAACATATATAAGAATCAGTATGCCTAAGGAGACACGTTAATATAATGCCAAAATTTCAATTTTTCCTTGTGGGAACCAAAATTTTAAAAATTTCACGAAGTCAAAATTTGGGTACATTAGCGGAAAATTGTGGAAAAATAAAATTTAAGGGAAATTACATGTTATAGAGGCCAATTAACTTATTTAATGGAGATTGGGCATAAAAGGCTATGTGAAACATGATTAAATGCCCCATTCCCACAAATTGGTCATGATTTTGCATTTATATAAACTGATTATCCCCCAAGTGAACTAAAGTTAACATCAATTAAGTGTAATCAGGGTAATGCAAGTCCAATTGGGTTGGGTGTTGATTAAGTGTAATCAAGGTAACATAGGCCAAATTAGCACTAATCATTACCAATTAACACTAATAGGTCATAATTGGTTATTCATTGGATCGTAATAGTCTCAAATAAACATTATTCCCAATTAGAAGTAATTATGGTTATGTTGATCTAATGGGGGTAACCATGCCTAGTTGACACTATTTGGTTGTAATTAGGTGTTGATGAGTCAAAATTAATCTAATTAGACATAAATTACCCCCAAAATTATTTTTAGTCTAATAATTATAAGCCTTATTAAAATTAATCATGTCCAGTTGAAAATAGTTGGTAATAACTGGGTGTTGATATTATCTATAATCTCTCAAGTTCAAGCTTATTAGAATTCACATAATAAAAAATTATTGTTATAATTTGATTTTATTTCAAAATGATAGTTCAATACATTCAAATGACTTATAATTATGTGTTGTGTTTTTATAACCATAAAAATAAAACTTTAGAATTGAAATATGAACACAATGAAATCATAAATACAACCTAGAACATGGAGTTAGAGACAAAATATTTTTGATTTATAAAACCCCATAAGGTACGACAAAAAACCCATGGAAGAGGCAAGTGTGCTACTTCTTATATTATTATGGCCTAAGATGGATTACACTAATGAAATAGAACATGTATAACACTTGCTCACTTAGATTTACCACTATTCCTTTCTCCAATCCTTCCTACAAAAAACTAGAGCACTAACTTTGTTCAATAATTCATTCTCTGTATGTATGCCCTCTTCTCATAATTCTTGGATATGTCCTTTTATTCACTAAAATATATCCAATCATATAAGAATGTGAAGAGACACTTTGTACATTAATCACCAAGGGTGAAACTGCTTGGTGGTTTCATAAATGCCACTTTCATGAAGAAAAAATTTCATCACCAAGTTTGGAACTCTTCCTTTGAATCTCTATTGATGATTTAAACTAGGGTTTGATATCTAAAGAATTGATTATTTTTATGGATCCTTATGGATCATACCTCCCTTTTTAAGAGGTTTTTGGTCCCATAAAATATTTTAAGGAAGGAGGAGATGTGGAAATAACTCTTGCACTTTATTCTTCATGTACTATCATGTTTGCTTGTGCATTTCCCCTTTGAGTCCAACCTACCAAGACTCTTGTGGTCACCTACAGGTTTTTCTAAGTTTTTTTCTCCAATAATACATCCTCCTCCAACTATCCTTGTGCACCCAAAACCAAGTCTTCTATAAAGGGTAGTAGCTATCCTTCTTCTTCCTCATTTAGCATGGATGGTTCATACAAGTGCAAGTTCTCACAATTGATAACTGAATACAATCTCATGACTAAGGTAAATTAAGCTTGAAAGCATTCTCATCAGTCTACTCCTAGATGGAAAATGGGCCATACCTTAGTGGCTTGAGTTTCCTATCTTATCCTTGAAGTCTTTCCTTACTCTAGTACATCCATATCTTGTCATCAACCTTGAGTTTGTGCTTCTTACTAATTTGAATATCAGGGATTTGGGGGACAACACTCTAGATGATGATCTAGATGTATAAGTATGTGGATCAATATTAAAAAAGATGGAGAATAGAGAAAGTAATAGAACTGAAACAAAAATTATATTAATTTACATTTTATACATGATATACTCTTGAGAAATAAGTATAGCTACTTACATTCTATCATATGCCTAGATTAATGTTACACATATGCCTATATAGATTACAAATCCATCAAGGATCAAGAATTGTTATGAAAGTTGAATTGTTTGAGCTTCCATGTGTGACTATTCACGTTTCGAAGGTAACATCTCTTGACCTCAAAACTCATAGTATGATGACAACTTTTTGTTATAGAATGGTCTAGGAGTGCCATTGAGTGTTGTGCAGAGATTTTGTGTTATATACAGGTTTATGGATGATGTACAAAGATATGGTGTAGTGTTGCATAGGTGCTCTAAATTTATGGTGTGTGTAACTATGATATTGATCTATGTGGAATTGTGAGGCTGCATCAAAGGATGTTTACACTTGATTATCCACATTTTGATGTGAGGTGGTACCGCTCAAGCCCACACTAGCCAAGCCTTTAAAACTAACACTTTTCATGTTGTTTGGGCAAAGTGCACATTATTATACTTGGGTATATGTAGCATACATCTAAGGGTTGCATGGAACACACGTATGCTTGGCATTGATTGGTGGTGTTTGAAGTGCATAGTTGTGAAAGGTATTATTTGGAGTTCCACAAAATATATAATCACATTATGTGAGAGGCGCATGATGCAAGATGCTACATGAGGGTGTTTGAAGTGTAAAAGTTAAATTTGAAACTGTGACATGGATCCAAGAGCTGCATAGGAGGCACATGATGCAAGGTTAAGTGCATATTTGTACAAAGGGAAAAGTTACACAAATTACCAGGGAACTCAAGGTGATAGAGAAACTTTACATGGATGCTAACAAATCATTCACCCTTTCTTGAGAAGTAATCATCCCAATTGTATTAAGTCTTGGAAAAAAGTGTGGTGTATTATTCTTATAAGTTCATGTGACATGATTTGAGCATGGAATCACTTCAGGTATCTATTACCTCATATTTCCCTCTGAGATAGTGATACTTTGAGGATTGGCTATGTACACACCATGTCATCTGTGCATGTATGTATGACCAAGGATTATATCACAAGTGCCTGTTTGTGCTACATCAAAAATTAACTCCTTTAGAAAAGGATGGATAACATATGTGAAGTGGCTTTAGCATGCAATATGTGTGTGTGTGTGTGTGTGTGTGTGTGTGTGTGTGTGTGTGCGCGCACATGCATATATATATTTATGTATGTATACATATACACACATATATGTATATGTACATATATACACACACACATTTATGTATATGTATGTATACATATATATGGATATGTACACATACATGCACACACACATACATACATACACATATGTATGTATGTATGGAGATCCAAGAACTGTAGGGATGTAGATGGCACATGGTTATTTGTTTCATTCACTTGATGATTGATTCAAAGATGAGTTATTCATGCTACCACCATCAATAATAAAATCTAGTGTTTATCATTCCACCCACATATACAAATGGAATAGGTGTTATGATTCTAAATCAAACACTACATTATTTGTGGTGGTTGTGTTGAAACAAGTAGCTTATGGGTATGTTTCCTTTATGTTATGAAAGTTTAGACCTATTGACAAAACTTCCATGAGTCAAATTTTTTGCCACTTGGAAAGTTATCGTCTTTAGCCAAGGAAGGGAGAATGCACTATTTTCCTTTGGCAAAGCTCTCAAAAGAACAAGTTTCTAGCACTCAGTCATTTTAAGGTTTGGTTCGATGGGCTCAAAGGTTCAACATCATCAGTAAGAGTTAAATGCATTTGTCAAAGTTCAAAGTTCAACCGCTTCAAGGTTCAATGGTTTCAAAACTAGTTTAGAGAGTGCAGGGTTTGTTCACTTCTTCTGTTCACTTCTTCGATTTAATTAAACAGTTTGTTAGTCAGTTCGAGGCGTTATTTGAACTATTGAACTAAAACTTGGTTCAACGCTGGGTTCAAAGGGAGTTGTTCAATGAAAGAAGTTAATGAACTCCCATGGACCAACTAGCTGGAGGCCATGTGGACTGGTCAAGGACTGTTGCTAACTGACAAGTGGATGACATGTTGATCACTACTAACTGACACATGGATTGGACTGCAGGCTGGCAAAGGGTGCATTTGGAATCTTGAAGCTGACTGACACCCAACTAACTGGACTGCAAGCTGGCGAAAGACATGTTGGCTGCCAAAGGTGCATTTCATAGAAGCTAATCGAAGGATGAATTTTTGTAGACTTTTTGTCTGAAGGAATTCCTTCAGACAAAAAGTCTAAAGAAATTCAGAGGTATGCAAGACATAAAGTCTGCATATGACGACCTCAGGGTTTTTTCAAAAGGCAAAGCTAACAAGAGGCCACATGGAGGACACACAGACTTGCTGGACGCCACACGGATGCCACCTAGACTGGCTAGAGAATACTTGGCCTGCCACAGGCACATTAAAGATCAAAGATAAAGCATTGAAATTTTGAACAAAATCCGTACAACAGGAATTTGGAAATGGAAAAGTCAATAAAATTGCACAAAGAAGCCAAGAGCACAAGTAAAGACAAAGAAACCTTCAAACTTTTTGTCTGAAGGAATTCCTTCAGACAAAAAGTCTAAAGAAATTCAGAAGCTCAGCCATGGAGGCATTCAAAACAAAAGCCCCGCAGTCCAACCCAGCAGGGTCGCCAACAAAAGGCCACAAAAATATGACTCGGTCGATCAATGCAATTAACAGCCGATGGATAAAAAACCTGCGGAGGTATTTCCAAGGAAGCATAAAGATTCTGGTGATGTCCCGTAGGCCATCAAATTTTGACAGTGGGAAGTAATCGTTGGAAGCAAAATAGCAGAAAAATCCAAAAAATAAATGAAGCTGACTGTGCAAAGGAATAGAAAATAGATAGTCTGACGAAGAGTTGAACATGGAATCCTTTAAAAATAGACATGACTAGAATTAGGAGATTTACATGCAAACGCTGGAGCTATTTTTAAACAAACAGTTAAAGCTTCAGTTAACAAATCATTAAAGACCTATTTGTCTTCCTACAGTGCATGCATTTGAAGGTCAAATTTAGCTTCCACAGGAGTTGACTAGTTCATATTTGGGGTAGACTATTCTAGATTTGGAGTTAACTAATCGAATCAAATGCCACATCCAAAATTAGAAGATTTCCATGCAAGGATGAGTGTGCTTCATCAAACAAAGAGAATTCATGCAAAGATAGGAAAAATATATTTTATTGAGTTAACCAAAGTGAATTTTTCTCTTCAAGTTTATATGGCTATCTTTGGCCTATTGTAAATTCCTATACAATGGCTTTCAGCCTTGTTTTAAAAAGTCCAATCTCTCTTGGTTAGACCAGACTCTGCCATTAAGAGTTGTGTAACCTTTTTGATCAATAAGCGAGAGTGTACTTTTAGATTTCAAGCTTGGCATAGTGTATATTTTTCAGCAATTTGCATAAGTGGTAGAGTTTTCTCCCTTCCCAAATTCTGTTCATACCTAGTTGCTATATTGTCCTTGTGCAGGTCTTGTTAAAGTGTTCTTTATTGTCTTTTGCTGAAATTGTAAGTGGATGTTAGGCGACTGCACAATGTCTTTTATCAGACCTCTCTCCACCATTTCCCTCAAGTTTTAGTTATTGGACCGAACCTTTGCATGAAATACTTATGCACAAGTGATTAATTTAAAGTCTAAGGTCTTCCTTCTCTATTGTTCACTCAGTGTTCAAGGTTTCGAGCTGAGTAGGATCATAGTTCTGGTGTATCACCCTCTTTTAGGTAGGATTTCCCCTTTAAGTTTTCTTTCTCCCTTTTCCATGGCAGTCAGCAGCATAGAGTAGGAATATTCATTGATACATCATATAGGAACCAACCTTCTCTAGAAGTTCTCCTCACTATTGAGGCACCCACCCTCGTGAGGAGATCCCATTATTTTAGCCGGATAGAGGACTAGCCATTTTTGTGCACGTCTTCAAATCAGGACGCAGCTCCAGGTTGACAACAATTTTTGGCACGCCTGGTGGGACTCATTTTTCTTGGTTTTTATGAAATCATAGTTAATTACAGTTACAACAGTGTTCTTTAAGAGGTATTCAGTGACTCCAAGCTCAAGCAGTTATTTCTAACAGTTCAGGACAGCTTCCATGTAAGTCTATTTTTATTATTACAGATGAATTTTGATGGCTATGTATGGAGAGAATTCCTATATTGTGTTTCCTTATCAGCCTAATGATGGATCATACTAGCCTGGTCATGATATCTATGAGCTTAGTCAAGGTTATTATCAAAGCTATGTTGAGCCTTATCAAGTTTCTCATGATCCTTATTATCAAGAACATGACTCTCACCTGCCTGGTAATCCATATCAGTCTCAGGATCAGATTTCATCTTCCCCATATGGTTATGATGTCACATATGAGCAGTATCGCCTTCAAGAAAAAATGAATGAAATAGAGCTCAAAATACTGGCATATGCAAGAAAGATTTGTTCTAACTCTCAGTATAAGGAAATAAATGGTCTATTTTGAAATGCATCTAATGATCCAGAAGAGATAAATGGACTATGTATTCTCACATTAGAAAAATGGAGGCTTGGGAATGGCAAAGAATCGAGTTAAAAGAATTGTCTACAAAAGGCTATGGTGCTTCTTATTCTTATGAAACTCTTTACCATGCCCAGCATGTGCCAAGGGAGCTTCCTAGTTCGAGTCAAGAGCCTAATCAAAAGTCTATTCAAGAGCCTATTCAAGTGGCTATTTATGAGACTAGACCTTCCTATAGTCCCATCATTACCTCACCAATCATCTCTCAAGCTCAGGTTGTCCAAGAGGACAAGTAGGTTACAAACTTTGATGAGGTAATGGCCAAGTGGAAGGAATAGAATACAGAGGTTTTTAAGAATTTCTCTTTCCCCCCTCTCCAAAACTCCCTAGATGATTCTTTTTCCCTCAAGATTCCAAAGTCTGATCATGATCAGTCTCCCATGCTTCATTTTCCCTCTCAAACAAGTGAATTTCATCACCCTCCCGCCATCACCCTTCCTCAAGAAGACCCTATTCTTCAGAGTATTGAGAGAGAGGTTACAGCTATAGGTTAGGTTCTTGCATAACATGTAGAGGATGCTTCAAAAGTGTTTAAGGAGGAAATTCCTATTGATACTTCTCTTAAGGTTGTAATTGAGCATCTAGTTATAACTAAGAGTGGGAAGACTGATCTTGATGTGGATGAACTTCAAAAGGCATTGGTATAAATGGAAGTCATACATGATTTACAGGTATCTCCTATTGAGAAAGATTCAGATAGCGTGACAGTGGATTTAGTTCAAATAGACCAAAATGAGGAACAAAAATATGATTGGCAGCTGTACCTTGAGCCTCAACCAGAGATTGAAGAGCTTTGTACAGATATGTTGGCTATTGAAGAGCATGTTTATGAGAAGCTTGATCAAGAATCACCTATTCAAGATCCTAGTATAGATTGGGTTGCATATTCAAAGCTCCTTGAAGAGCTGGATGAACTCACAGCAGTTAACAAGAAGGAAGTGGCCACTCAAGAGCCATGCATAAATGGGATATCACTTGACATGGTGATAGATGACAAGCAATTCAAGAACACTCAAGGAATACTTGGTGAGTTTATCTTTATTGGTGACTGGTTTGCTGTTGATGACTCATTCAAGAAGGTGCTAATACAGTTGGTCGACAAGGCAACTGACTCATCAAAGGTTATGACTAACAAATATCTTGCCTTACAAATTGTACCACCTCTCGAAAGGAGCGAGTTCAAGAATTTTCCATTTGATTTAGGTGGATCGTACCTTATCATGGTTAACTAGGTTATTTTAGTTGTTTCTACTTTCCTCCAAGTGTTGTAAAAGCACAGTAGTTTGCTTTAGTTTTGTTCAATAAGTGCTTGTTTGCACATTTGCTTTTAGTTATTTTTTCGCTTTCATGTGTTTCCCTTCTTATTTTGAAGAAGGAGGTTATTACAACAATGATCAGAGCAGATGATTTTCAATCAGAGATCAAATTCACCATCTGGGATTCATATAGCATTTATACATGCCCTTGATCCTCAAGCATAGCAGGCATGCCTCCCAGCTGAGTCGCCAGAATGTTGACAAATCTTCCATGAGTCAGATTTTTTGCCACTTGGAAAGTTATCATCTTTAGCCAAGGAAGGGAGAATGCATTGTTTTCCTTTGGCAAAGCTCTTGAAAGAACAAGTTTCTAGCACTCAGTCATTTTTAGGTTTGGTTCTATGGGCTCAAAGGTTCAACATCATCAGCAAGAGTTAAGCACATTTGTCAAAGTTCAAAGTTCAACCGCTTCAAGGTTCAACAGTTTCAAAACCAGTTTAAAGAGTGCAGGGTCTGTTCACTTCTTCTGTTCACTTCTTCAATTCAATCAAACGGTTTGTTAGTCGGTTCAAGGCGTTATTTGAATCGTTGAACCAAAATTTGGTTCAACATCTTGGTTCAATGCTGGGTTCAAAGGGAGCGGTTCAATGAAAGAAGTTAACGAGTTCCCATAGACCGGCTAGCTGGAGGCCACGTGGACTAGTCAAGGACTATTGCTGATTGACAAGTGGATGACACGTTGATCACTACTAACTGACACGTGGACTAGACTATAGGCTAGCAAAGGGCACATTTGGAATCTCGAAGCTGACTAGACTGACACCCAGCTGACTGGACTACAAGCAGCAGAAGACACGTTGGCTTCCAAAGGCGCATTTCATAGAAGCTAAGTGAAGGATGAATTTTTGTGGACTTTTTGTTTGAAGGAATTCCTTCAGATAAAAAGTCTGAAGAAATTCGGAGGTATGCAAGACATAAAGTCCATGTATGATGACCCCGGGGTTTTTTCAAAAGGCAAAGCTAAATAGGAGGCCATGTGGAGGACACATAAACTTGCTGGATGCCATGTGGATGCCACCTAGACTAGCTGGAGAATACTTGGCCTGCCACATGCACATTAAAGATCAAAGACAAAGCATTGAAATTTTTAACGAAATCCACACAGCCAGAATTTGGAAATGGAAAAGTTAATAAAATTGTGCAAAGAAGCCAAGAGCGTAGGCAAAGACAAAGAAACCTTCAGACTTTTTGTTCGAAGGAATTCAGAAGCTCAGCCACGGAGGTGTTTAAAATAAAAACCTCGCAGTCCAACCCAGCAGGGTCGCCAACAAAAGGCCACAAAAATATGACTCGGCCTACCAATGTAATTAACAGCCGATGGATAAAAAACCTACGGAGGTATTTCCAAGGAAGCATAAAGCTTTCGGTGACGTCTCGCAGGCCGTCAAATTTTGACAGCGGGAAGTAACCTTTGGAAGCAAAATAGCAAAAAAATCCAAAAAATAAATGAAGTCGATTGTGCAAAGGAATAGAAAATAGATAGTCTGACAAAGAGTTGAACATGGAATCCTCTAGAAATAGACACGACCAGAATTAGGAGATTTACATGCAAATGCTGGAGCTATTTTCGAACAAATGGTCAAAGTTTCAGTTAACAAATCATTAAAGCCCTGTTTGTCTTCTTACAGTGCATGCATCTAAAGGTCAAATTTAGCTTCAACAGGAGTTGACTAGTTCATATTTGGGGTTGACTGTTCCAGATTTGGAGTTAACTAATCGAATCAAACACCACATCCAAAATTAGAAGATTTCCATGCAAGGATGAGTGCGCTTCATCAAACAAAGAGAATTCATGCAAATACAGGAAAAATATATTTTATTGAGTTAACCAAAGTGAATTTTTCTCTTCAAGTTTATACGGCTATCTTTGGCCTATTGTAAATTCCTATACAATGGCTTTCAACCTTGTTTTAAAAAATCCAATCTCTCTTGGTTAGACTAGACTCTGCCATTAAGAGTTGTGTAACCTTTTCGATCAATAAGTAGGACACTACCACCAAAAGATTTGCCTGATGTGTGAGCCCATGGAACTTCCTTTTCAAGGATTTCTATGAAATATTTGAACATAAATGTATTTTGTTCTTGAAGAGCCTTTCTAATCTCACTCTTGATATTTTTGTGGGTATCATCTTGTGTTGTGTTATTTCTTACCACCTAAACTTTGATGATATGACAAGTTGGGTAGTTTGAGGGATCTTATGGTTTGACCCCAAGATTCAGATATTCCAACCTTGTTCTATGGGACATACAAGATGATCAACCACTCTAATACCAATGATTTGGATCCTAGGGTATTCAGGGGACAACACTCTAAATGGTTTGTATGTATATGTGGAAGCAATATTGAATAAAATGGATAATAGAGAAAGTAACGTACCTAAAATATAAATTACATTAATTTATACATTATGTACACAATATACTATTGAAAAGGATGTATGGTTGTTTACATTCTACTATCTACCTAAACTGATGTTATAGATATGTATATATAGATTACAAAGTCGTGAAGGCTCAAGAACTATTATAGAATTTAAATCATTCAAGATTCCACATGTGACTCTTCAACTTTTGATGATTACATTTCTTGAAGTCTAAATACACAATATGCTGAAAGATGTTTAGTCATGGAATAGGATCTAGGAGTGCCATTATGTGATGCATGCAGATTTGGTGTTGTGCACATATTTTTGGATGATGCATAGGGATTGTGCACATGGTGCATGCTAGTATAATGTTGTAATGTTGTGTTGTGTAGGTGATAGCAAATTATGTTGTGCATAATTATAACACTAATTTTCATGAAACTATGAGGCTACAACGAATGGTGTTTGTGCTTGATAGAATTCATAGAATGATAATTCTATGTTATACGTTGATTTTACTTCAAAAGGATAGTTCAATTCATTTAAATGAATTATAATTATGTGTTGTGTTGTTGGAAGAATTAAAAAAACTTAATAACTAAAATATGAATGCAATGAAAGCATTAACAAAATTAAGAACATAGAGATACAAAGACAAAGATTTTTGATCTAGAAAATCCCACTAGGTATGGGGGAAAACTTGTGGAAGAGGCAATTATGCTACTTCCCATCTTCTTATGATCAATGACAAATTAAAATGAGTAAAGATATAAATTACAACACTAAACTATCTTATTCTTTTAATGCTCTCATTGTTCCTTTCTCCAATCCTTCCTACAAACACCTAGAACACTAACTTTGTTCATTTATGCCTTCTCTATATGTGTGTTCTCTTCTCATAATGCTTGGAGATTTCCTTTCTTACACTAAATGATCTCCAAGTGTCTGAGAATGTGAAGAGACACTTGATTTATCTATACCATACATGTATCATCACTGTGGGTGAAACCACTAATTAAAATAGTTTGATGGTTGTGTAACTTCTATTTACATGAAGTTGTGGTTTCTTCACTAAACTTGTAACTCTCCCTTAGAATCTTTGATGATGATTGAAATTGGGTTTTTATCTTGTTGTTTGATGAAAAGATTATTTTTACAAATGCCTTATGGATCCTGATATGGTAATAAATAATGAAAAATAACAAACTTTACTCTAGATTTCATGTTTAATTTGGGTAATTATCTCAAATTGGGCCCAATCATGGTCAATTGACACTAATTGGATGTTTATTAGGCCCAAGTATCACAATTTAGAAAACATTACCCACACATTTAGGTGTCATCGATGGAATGTAAGTTCAACTAGGGATAATGATTCATAATCAACACTAATTATTTGTAATTAGATTTTTAATCAAGCTTCATTAGCCCTAAATGGACAAACATTATCCCTAATTATGTGCAATTATCGTAATATAGGCTTAATTGGTGCAAATCATGTCCAATTGATATTCATTGGTCATAATTGAGTTTTGATTAGGCTCCATTACCTAAATGAAAATAATTTGCCCCCAAATTAGGTTTAATTGACATAATGTAGGTCTAATTAGGGATAATCATGCCCAATTGACACCAATTCATTGTAATTGGGCTTGAATAGCCTCAACAAGACACAAATTACCCTAAAAAGGTTTAATGGAGGTAATATAGGTTCATTTTTGCCTAATCATATCTAATTGACACTGATTTGTCACAATTGGGTGTTGATTAGGCTTGATCACCCCAATTGAACATAGATTACCCCTAAATTAGGTTTAATCGAGGTAATGCAAGTCTAAATTAGGGATAATCATACCCAACTAAAACTAATTCATCATAATCAATTGTCTCAATTGGGTATGCATTACCCCCAATTAAGTATATGCATGGTAATGTAGGATAATTGGGCCTAATCATGCCTAATTGAAACTAATTATTTTTTGATCAAGAAGGATTATCCCCTATGTGTTGACACTAACCTCAATTAAATTTACATTACCCTTAATTAGATATAATTAGGGTAATGCATGTCCATTAGGAAGAATAATCGGTTTGAGTTGCCACAAATTGGTTGTATATGGATTATTTGGGCCTAACTAGCCCAAAACACACATACATTACACCCAATAATATGTAATCATAGTATTTTAGGTCTAGTTAGGGCTATACAGAGCATATTGACACTAATTGGTATTAATTGGGTTTCATTTAAATTATTACCTAATTGGGAAACATCACCTATAATTTTACATGTCATGCACCTCAGTACCTTTCATTATGGTCCCTAACAAATATATACCCTCCACTAGGGGAGTAACTCCCACTTAGGTATATTATGATACTTAACCCTGAGTTGTAAATATGAGGACACCCTACCAATTATTTTAATATGTTTCTTTGTTTTAACTATAACACACATTTATATTGGCACACATTACACAAATAAGTAAATGTATTACATGCATCCATATAATGAATGTATTTATATTACACTTAGATGTGTAATATTAACACAAATTCCTCCAAAATTTTCATGTTGGGAAAAAAAGATATCTATTTAGTTTTTAGTTTTTTCCCTCTATTTGTGGCTTGGTTTCAGTTTGGTTTTTGGTCTAGAATGTTGACCCTCCATGATTTTCTACATCACATGGTAAAAATGAACCTTCAAGGGAATTTCCTCAACTTCACTCATAGATTAAATAACTTATATTACACTTATATGTGTAATATAAACACAAATTGCTCCAAAAATTTCATGTTGGGAAAAAAAGACATGTTTAATTCTCTATTTTTTCCCCTCCAATTTTTTGGCTTGGTGTTGGTTTGGATTATCAACTCTCCCCATTTTTATAAAACACATGGGGACAATGAACCTTCATGGTGTTCCCTCATCTTCACCCATAGAGTTACCTTATTTATCCAGACCTAGATTTAAAACATAAAAATGGGCTTGTGGAGAAGAATGTCAAGATTTAAGACATATTATTTTTCTAAGGTTTTAATTTAATTTATTAATTATTATTTATTTATTTCTTGCATTAAATATCAATGGTTAATAGATATACACACTGAAAATTTGAAATAATATTTAACTCATTGAATGTTTTTGAAAAGTGCAAACTATATGATGATCTTCTCCACATTGTGGGATATACACTTGAAAAAAATTATGAAGGGTTTTTTAACTATGTTAGGCTTGACATAAAATTGACCTTTAATTTTGTTAACATTAAATAAAAAAGTAATAAAAAATATTATTTTAAAAAATATTTAAAATTTTATTATAGCACACTTAATCATGTCCTCCACATGTCCACAAAAAGTTATTAAAAAATACCTTGTTTTATTTCAATAAGGTTCAATGGACATGTGTTTTCTCTTTATAAACCTAAAAAAAATGACACAAATGAATATTTGATTGGATATATATACCATGTTTCATCCATAAATCGATGGGCATATAAAAATGGTAAATAGAACCTTTGTGTAGTGCTTGAAAGGGTGCAATAGGAATAATCCTAATATGTGGGATGAGTATTTGGTGTATATTCAACATTCTTATAACACGGAAATTCATTATTCTACTAATAGATATCCTTTTGGAACATGTTTTGGTTAGTTACCTCCAAGTCCATTTAAAATTGTTTTGAGACAAAAATACAAGGGACAATAAAAATTCGATTCAAAGTCCATAAGATTGAGAAATTCATAAATAAAATTTAACAAATCCACCTTCAAGTGCAAGAGAGGTTAATAAAGTCTCAAGCCAAGTACAAAATAAAGAATAATCAACATAGAATTGAACATGATTAACTTGTTGGAGACAAGGTATGGTTGTACATGAGTAGATAAAGAATCCAAGGTAAAACGAAGAATCTTAAGCCTATTAGATATGGACCATTTGTAATTATAAAACTAGTGGGTAATAATTCTTTGAGGTTAGATCTATCTACTTACATGACAATATATTCTATTATGAGTGTGGAGAACTTACGTCTCTTTGAGTCTTTAATGTTAGCTAAAAAAGGTGGTCTTTTGCTACCTTCCATTGAAGATCTTACTCTAAAGAGCTAAGATAAAATGGAGAAATATGTTATGTTAAAAAAGAGGGAAAATTTGAAAAGAAGAGGAGTAAAAGAGAGTTGGGGAATTGGGTTGAAAGGATATTTACCAAACAAAGCAGAATGGTATTCCAAGGAGGAAGCGGGGAATAAATTTATTCACCTCATAATTTCCTAAGATTTTGGGAACCGAAAGACTCTTATCTGGGGAGTTATGATCCAAATTTAAATCAATAATGCTAGAAAAATTAGCTAACTAATCCACTATTCTCAATAAGATGTAATATGCCACTTATAATGCTTTCTAGTATCTATTTCCCATGGAGTTGTAGTTAAGGAGGTTTATAAAATAAGTATAATGGGGTCTATAGAGAGATAGAGTCAAGTTTGAGGTGATCCAGACATAGTATGTTTCTATTTAAAAAAGTGAGAGTTTCATTGAAGGTGATGAAAGCATCACATAATGCAGGTGGAAACAACATAACTTTCATGGTAATTTCACATTGAACTAAGTGATAGTTTCACCTGCGACCAAGGCACATGTAGAGTATTAGTTGAAAATATTGTCTCTTATATGTTTAGGTTGTTTCTTATTCTTTCTCAGGTTTATTTCTTGGAGAATGTTATATATGCACTGGTGGTAAAATAAATGCAAGGGTTAGTGAATAGTTCATTATTGGTTTTTAGTCAATTAGTGATTCATCTACATGCTCATTGATGTTCTCTTATCAATTCTTATTGGTTGTTAATGTTAGGGAATTGGTATATGTAAGGGAGTTTATGTAAACAAGTGGATGAGTAATGTGTAGATTTTGGGAATGATGTATTATAATAAATGTCTGTGAAGGCCATCTTTGTAACTGAATAAGGAGATAGTGGCAAGAGGAAGAGATATTCACTCTTATAGAGATTTCCCAAGTTGGGTTTCTCTAGGGTATCCTTTTGTCTCTTTACAATTTTGTTGTGTTGTATTCTTAGTTTTCTTAATTTTCACTTTAGGTTTGATTTACTTTACAAATTCAAACCTTTACAATTCATATTGAAGCACCATTAATATATGTTTTGTGTATAATTAAATACCAAAAAAAAACAAGCATAACAATCAAGTTTGTTAGGATAAGTTTGAGATTCTTGAGTTAGCTATGTAATATCCATGTTAATTAAGGATCACCTAAGCTTGCCTTCTCTTCAAATGTGTTTATATAAGGTGGGTTTAAATTTAGGTAGTATAAAAAGGGGCATATATCCACTTATTCCAAGATAGTGTAAAAACTAAAATATGATATTTGACACTTGACAATGCCAATCTTGACCTACAATTATCCTGCATGACTTGTACATATCCAAATAATTCTCACTTGACATTACTACATGCCTACATGCTACTTATGACATAAATCCATTCTAAGTTTATATTAGTCACCTATATGAACATTCAAATCTATGTTAAATCAATTAAATGTCACACTCAGACATTTCCAGAATGCCACATTTGCATTTGTCTCCTAGACAATAATGTCACACTTAAAAAATAATGTTGACATCATTGTACTAAGGCTGACATTACTTCTCTTCACCCAATATTTAATTTTAAAAAAAATTAAACCCCTCCTATAGGTTAGTGTATTCACCTAGCATGTCAATGGCACGAGAAATTACCCGATTGAGCATATATAAATACAAATAAAGGTCAAGATTTATTCACAATATGGAATTCTCAAGTACTCCTCAAATACATTACTACACATTGAGAAAAAATTGACCTATTCTTTCTAAATTATGAATCAATAATTAGGATTAGTCATCAACCAAGTCAAAATCACACCAAGTTAGGTCAAGTGCTAACATAGTCAAAGATCAAAGCAACATTTCTAGGTGCATTCATATAACAAAATAACATAATTTCACATTCATATTAAGGGGAAGAACTACACATGGCTTGGCTTCCCTCTTCCAAGTATTGGATACGTTGGAACTGGTCAATCATCAATGGAGGTGATTGGGCTTAGCTCAACCTAATTAAACCTTTGCATTTTTTACATGTTTTTAATTATTTACAAGTAGATGTAAGGTTTCAAGGAAAAGGAAGATGATTTTTGGAGTTGTGAATGCTATCGAGGGTCATAGATCATGAATACATAAATATATCAGATAGATGAACCATACCATAGGGTCATAGAGAGACAAACATGACTAAAACAATAACGTCATCCCTAATCACTAACATTGATGGATCTGCCAAGGGCTGATAATACCAATCCCATGCACATAAAGAGAGTTCTTGATCAGGATGAATCACAACCCTGCTTCCAATATATTTCCATTATTAAAACATAATCATAGTGAATCAATCAAAAAGTAAAGTAAAGTATCTTTATATCCTTAGTGTTGATGCACATTCAACCCACCCAACATAATGATGGGTTTTCACCCTCTCATTTTAGACTCACATAAGTAACTCAAGAAATGAGTTGTAGGTATGCGGTTTTTAATTAACCAATTTGGTAGAATAATGGTTGAAAGAATATCGTTAATGTATTCATTCTATATTCTCCTAAAAACTACCTAATCTAACATGCCTACGTAATTAAAAGATGGATATTTACAATGATGTAAATGTACATAATTAACTCATATAACAAAAAGTCATAAAGAGGGAAAGGCAAGGGAAAAAGATGTTTATTGAGATCACAAAGATGACTACAAAATTTACTCTCTAATTGAAATCAAATATCATTTAAGTAATATATGCCTAGTTATAGAAGTGGCTGACACTTAAACAAACATGGAAATGAATCTAAGAGAGGATCAATTACACACATAGATTTACAATTAAAATTAATGGTGATACTTTAGAGTTATAGGGATAGCCAAATTGCACATCCATTTAACAGGCCTAGGTATCAACAAAAGATCAATTGTAAACTAGTTTAAATTATTAATACTTGATTAAACTAAAATATGAAACCTAAAAATGTAAATCTCAATCAATAGTTCATTCAATTAGTATATCTGATCTACTCTAGAAAATAAAACATCAAATAACAAAAAATAATATAACTCACAAGGCATTCTCTCAAATATTAGATTCTATATTGCTTTCAAAATTACATCTTTCTATTACAATGGAATCCCCCTTCAAATTTACCTTCCCTGGTCTTCCTTTTGTGTCTTGCCCTCCCTCTTTGGTTTTGGTGCATATGGAAAATTCCCAATGATGGCCTTTTCCTCAATAAAGGGCACCAACTAAATGGTGTCTTCCCCCATCTTTGTCAGGCCATCTTAGAAAATTGAAAAGCTTTCCCACCTAAAGATAAAGATCCTGCCCCCCCTCAGCCCTACTCATCCTAAAAAATTGGGATCTCTAACAGGTCTTATGTTCTCCCTCAATAGAGTTAATATGTAAGCATACTAAATGGAAGGCTCTTCCAGATGGTTGGGTGAAATTGAATTTTGATGGTGCCTCCAAGGGCAACCCAGGCCTTGTAAGGGGAGGAGACATCATAAAGAATTATAAAGGGGAGATGTTGGTAGCATATGCAAGTCCCATGGGCTTTCAAACAAACCACTTAATTGAGGCCAAGGTAGCCCTCTAGGGCATACAATTGGTGTCAAGCATCAACCACAATAGGATCATTATTGAGGGAGATTTGTTGAACATATTTAATGCTTTGGGAAGAAAAACAACACCCTCCCATACTATTAAGGACATAATTAATGATATGAAGCACCTCCTAAAAATATTAGCTCATTTTCAACTCATACACACCTACAAGGAAGGAAATGGGTTGGCCAACCTCTTCACCAACATCGAAGTAAATGTCTACCTTTTTACAAGCTATCATGATGCAAGTAGTGTTCCCTCTAATGCCCTTAATGCCATCCATAATGAAAGTACCAATGTGGATTAAAAAATTCATCTCTCTACATGTGCATGATCTCATCATGATGGGGTGGATCTTAATCAAGTTGATCTATAATCATTTCAAAAGAAGGGGTCCTAATTATTTTTACAAGCCCTCAACGAGTCTTCCCATTTATTTGTGCCTTACTCATCTCTGTCTCATCTAGAAGCTTCATCTCTCTCAATTTGACTCTGCATTCTCAGTCCTCATGGGTGGTGATAGGGATCTACTAGAACCAACATCCTGCAAGGAGGTCTGTGAGCCAAATAAAGTTTGGAAGAAGCTCAAAAAGAGGGGCCTCATAAAATTTATGGAATGGGTCACTAAGCACAACGTCAAGATTGCCCAAGACTTCATGGTGGCTTGGACAAAGTGGAAGGTTTCCATGCATGACATCACCATTAATGTCTTAGAGGAGTTCATTAGCAATGCCATTGGCATGTCATGTATAGGTGTCAAGTAATTTAAGGACAAGTCAAAAAAGTATGAGTCCCTACAATGGTTCTTCAGAACAAACAATTTTGTGCAGATGGATAAGAAAGGGTTCCCATGGGCTGACCTCACACATTACTAGCAAAAAATTTACCTTTAGATCATGAGAAATATGTTGCTGAAAGGTAAATATACACTAATATTTCCCACCATTTTCTTCTTCTCAATCATTTCATTGGGTATAAAATTAGTCTTCCCTATTTCTTGCTTAAGTCACTTGAGATTATTGTCCTACTTCACCAAGTAAATGATACCAATCCAATTCTGCATCAAGGTCTGATCCTCCTCTTTTTTAAGCATGACCAAGCCATTTTAAGTTGGGAGGTCCCCCTAGGGGTTCCTTTTTTAGGGAGGACTCACCAATGGAGGACCCTACTGAGGGATCCCACCAGCCTTCTAATTGTACCCCCAAAAATGTCTTATCATAGTCCCCCTCAAATGGCCTCCATTTCAAATTGTTGTTTATTCCCAAATCAAAACCTATTGAAATAGGGACCCCTACAGAATCAACTTGCAAAGGGAAGGTCATGGTTATGGAGGATATAAAAAGAAACAAATAGCTACTAGAAAACTTTAACTCAAAGGTGCAACAAGTAGGTTTTGGCTTGGCCAAACTCATCTAGGATTGGAATGCATTACACAAATAGGTTGAAGCAACTAACCAAAGCCTTTGTTCACTTTACTCATCCCCCTTAGTCCCCTAATTTTACTATACCTAAGGTTTTAAAATCCCCTTCCAGGGCTCCCATAAAGGAGTCCCCCACAAATAGTTTCTCATGCAGGTAAAAGGTAAAATGTGACCCAGAATGATCCTCCCTAGTGAAGCGACTGAAGGCCTTAAAAAATACACTCAAGAAAAAGTTTTAAAGGACAAACCAACCATCTCAAAAAAGGACACTGTTGAAGCTAATGACCCTAAAGAGGGACCTTCTCCCTAGTTCTACTATGTTTTCCTTTTTTTTTGCTTCCGCTCTAAGTACTATTTCTTGATTTTTTGGTTTCTCGGCCCTGAATAGCCTATTTAAACTTTTGTAATGCACTCTTTTGGTTCCAAGTCCTTATAAAACCTAGATTTTACCATATCAAATAAAAAAATACATATTTTTTTAAAAGGGAAAAATAAATGAGTATAAAAAAGTCTCAAATGGGAAACACCATGCTAAAAGTAGTTTGTGCAAATTTTAACATATAAATCAATGAAATAGTTCACTTTCATTAAAATTTAAATAGAAGTTTGAAAAATAAATAAGAGTCTTCAATTTGAGTCAATATTAATTGTCACTTCTACTTGAGCTCCAGTTGTATGTAGATTAGATGGGACCTAAAAATTAGGAGTTACTTGTTGGGTGGAAGATGTTTGTTGACTAAACATTGCTTGCTAAGGTGGTAGTTGAGGTTTTTTGATTACATGCCTGCATGCATTAAAGTTTCTACCAATTATATCAATTGACACAATTGGCACTCTAAATAATTTCCTTGTACGCTTTACTAATGTTGCATGCATTGCCAATTGAACTTCTAGAATTTTGTTCAATGTAGATACTCTTTCAATTTTCTCTTTTGCCTAAGACACCAATTATACTACCTTGTGGATAATTACATCATTAAATTCAAATATTTTTTATTTAATATCTCATATGAAATAATTCAATTTTGCAATAAAAACTAACAGTGAGAAAATCTACACATTTTGTGAAAATAAAGTTTCAATCTTGGCTTCATTTAATAACTCTAGAATCTTTTTCTCAGTTACTTTAATACATCCTCCCATAATGACCATTTATTTATACTATCATATTAGAATTTTTTTTTGCAAAACCCACGTCTTCAATTGTCATGATATTTATATCTGGACATAATTTTTTTCTCACTCACTTTGGTCAAAGCCCTCAACTTAGTCCTAACTTGAACAATTGTATTAAAGTATGTCTTAAATTTATATATCCAAGGATATACTTATTTTCTAGCCTCAAAGTTGTGTACCAACAAATTAAACAATGACCTCAACACTTCATCTACCTTTTTTTTAAGTCTTTGAGGCATGAAATCTTTGGTATGAGTTTCCAATCTCAAGTTCCTGATCGATTCCCTTCACCATATTGGCTGCTACCTCACCGGTGGCTAAGATGAAGGAGGCATGGTCTTATTTATATGGTGGGGGTCATTCCCCTCTAGATTTCATTTTCTTGGTCAAAGAAAATGACTTTTATTTTGTTTCATGCCAAACTAAAGACTATCCCTTGTTGAGCTTATTTCTTGTGATTATTTTCATTGTATTAGTGGCTTTACCAAACTCAATCAATATCTATGGCTCATCTACAATCATCTAGTCTTGTTTTTTTATAGGCAACATGTATTTGTCCAATCCAATCCTCTTCTTATTGAGGCAAACAAATTATAGATGAGGTGAGATAGGTGATAATGGTAGGTAGTGTAGAGGAGATGGTGAAGGGTAATGGGATGGTGCACACAAAAATTATTGGGATAAAGGTGGAATGAGGAGCAAGTGAAGTGGTAGAAATAGATGCAATGATAAAGGCTTAATGAGAAACTTTTTATACTTTTATTTTGAGGTTTGGGGGCTTAAAAAATTTCACTTTACCTTTAGATTTTTGGCACTCATTTGAAGTAGGGGCAATGATATTAGATAATCCAAATGTTGTTACTCTATAAGTAGTATAAACTATCAGTGGTTAAATAGTAGGTGATGAGGACTCAAGAAAAAAGACCATGTATCAATCAAATAAATTAATGGTGGCATAGAAAAATCCCCAACATAAGTTGAGATTGTAGAAACATAAGGCAACACTACTAGTCCTTGAGAAGATATACTAGGCTCAATTGTAGCCATACTAACAATAAGAATGCTTGTCTTGGTTTTGACATGACTAACATATACCTTAGTGACAATGGAAAATTTCCTTGTAGATGAGTGGGAAGACTTGCTAAATTAATTTTCATTGTGGAAACAAAGTGATAAACATGAACATTAATTGACACACTTTGAGAAATGGACAAAGTGGGTTTAATTGGTAGTGATACAGAGATGTCAAAACGTTGAGTAGTGACTAATCCAACTTATTCATAAAAATTAGAGAAAATATCAACAATATATATATTAATAATACACATGGAAATAGGGATTTTAACATTCTTAGGTACATTAGTTTCGTTAATATCAAGGAACATGGGACTAGGATCTTTAATAGACTAAGGAGCGATGGAAGGTGTTACTTCAAGAGGAGGTGATTGTTCTGGTTGTTATGGAAGAGGTAGATGTTTTAGAATTTGCCTCAAAATGGTGTGGTTAGTATGATATATATATCCCTCTTAGATAGATGCATCCCATCTCTCCTCTTCTACTTGATGTTCTCTTTTGATTTATTTCTAGAGGTGGTCTAATTCTTGATTTCATCATGTTTCCTTATATTGCCTTATCATTTTTGGCATTGATGAATACCTTGTCATGGGGATGTTGGTGACACCGATAAGAAATTGGTACATTACCTTTCAAAGAATCAAAATGTACAACCACTCAATCTTTCATGTCCCATCTTCTCACTTCATGATCATGTGTATTATGAGAATTACCTTATGATGTTGCTTGATATAAGTTGGGCCATTGTGTACAATTTCTTCTACCAATTCTGAAAGGTAGAGAAGGTTAGGTAACCTATTTCTTTTCTTTATAGTTTCCCCCTATGCCGTAAACTATTTGGTAGGCAACTTCCTATTCAACAAGTTTGTCTAGAACATAATTTTGGAGTTGTAAAGGGGCTTACAGCAACCCTTCTACCCATATTGTAGTATAATTTGGATATAGCGTATTAAGCTCTAAAGCTTAAAATATACTTAACCATTTCCTTAGAGATCTAAGGAATAGGTTTTTCATTTATAACTTGATAAATATGAGGATAAAAATAATTACAAATTTATTCCATATGTAGTCTAAACCTGTGAATATGCAATTTTGAAAACATCATGTGAATGGGCTCAGGTGAGGTAGGAGTCCATCTGAGTGTTACCATGATCTCCACTGTGGCACATGTAACATTGACCAAGTAAGACATCATATAGAAATCCACCCCACTTTGTGTCTGTATGGACTTCTATAACAAATTGAAAGATATAACTGCCCATAATGTGGGTACTTATATGTCATTAAGGATCGTAGATAATAAAGGCACACAAGTTTTGTCTACATGAGTATGTGCTAAGTTGCCAAACAAAAGGTTCATTAGGGCCATCCCTACTCTCTTAACTTATTTAAATTATCTAATGGGTGTCCTATTTATGTCTACTTTGTTAGTCCATTGTTCTAGGTTTTCCAACCAATCCTTAAGCACTTGCCTCATGTTTTGATTTTTGAAATAATTTTAGGGCTATGGGTTGTGTTGGCCACTTTTGGACCACATACAAAGTTTGCCTAGATGCAATGCTATGTCCTAAATATTTCTGAGGAACAGGTTTGTAGAGCAAAGGAACAGGTTCCCAAGTAGGTTTTCATGGTGTCCACAATAGTTTCATGAACAAATCAATGAGCCTACAAGCCAAAAGCTAAGTGTAAAATATTTGTTTGGATAATTTCAATTCTTGCAAACCATTTTTGGGATAAATGCTAATATTTCCTTTAGATGAATTATTTTGGGTTTTTTAGCTAAGTATTGTGAATTGTTTCAGACATTTTGTCTAAAACAAGATTCTTGAAGTGTGAATTCTTTCAAACATTTTATCCACAATGAAAGGCCAAGTACATGTTTCTTTCAAGCATTTTGTCTACAACAAATGTCTTGATGGAAAAAATCCCAATGCAGAAATCCCTAAGGGTATTTCTTCAAGCAAAGTAGACCAAACAAAAATCCTAAAGGGTATTTTTCAAGCTAAGTGTCGAATTTATTTAAGGAAAATTGTCTGCACAATTTTTTTAAAGGTATAATTATTTCAGAGAAAATGTTTGACAAAATTTCCAAAGGTATGGATTATTTTAGATAAAATGTCCAAAGCAAAAGACAAAAACCTATGAATTATGAAGGGTCATTTCTCAGAAAAATGGTCCAATATAGAAAGCTCGAAGGGCATTTTTGTATCAAAGTGTCCCAAACAATTTTCTCAAAGAGTCATTTCTTAGGAAAATGGTCCAGTTCAAGGGTTTGAAGGAAATATCCCATAGAATTTGTGATCTAAACAATTGTGCAAATGTCAATTTTAGGCTACAGGAAATAGCTGTTTAAGTTTAAATATCCTAGTGACGGTTGTGTGGATTTCAATATTAAGCCTCATGAAGTAATCATTATAATTTAAATACAAAGATCATACGATGCAGGTTCATCAAGCCAAGATCCAATAGTGTGTGTTCATTGATAAGAAGATGGCCCTTGGCAGATCAATGGCTCACGTTTAATCATGGATTGAGATCTAATGGCACATGAGCAAGTTAAAAGGTCAAGGAGCTTAGAGGCTACCACGTGGCATAAGAATGAAAGTAGATATATTGATGATTAGATCTAATGACCACATGTATGGGTGACAAGTGTCAATACTATGTTAGCTCAGGAAAAAGATCTAATGACACACGTTAAACCTATCAAGGAGATCTGAGAGTTTAAGTAAGGGTCAAGGTTAATGGAGATTGAGTCAATTTGCTAACAACTAATGAAAAGGACTGAGCTGATATATTTTTGACTAAGGTCGATGGAGTAGTTTGACTTGAGAAAAATAAACAAATGGACTTGAGATGGCATAAAATACATGAAACAGAACTTGATCTCAACCGAGTTGAACTAGGATTGACAATAAGGACCAAGTATTGATAATAGAGCTCCATATAGGTAAGATAGGTCTTTTAGACCTAATATAGGCTAGAAGGGTGTCAACTTATTGTAAAAGGGACTAGGCATCGAGCAGAGTGCCATCTATATAAAAATATAGGAAAACCAATAATCTTATATTGGTTTTCATCTAAGTTGACTCAAACCCAGGTTTCAAAGCAAAGCTAGATGTGTACAATTAATGGAGGAGCATCTTGAGCCATATCTTCAATAAGTAGCTACCCAAAACAAGATGTCACCATGGCTCTATCAGATTCATAAGCATGGTGATATTGTCCTTCAGTAAATAAGACATTAATATATATAAGCTCAAGGTATTTCTAGAATAGTTGAATGTATAAGTGGTCACTAAACATCGAAATGAAAGTTCACACCACTCTTTGATCTTGTTATGGAAATATTCCTCCTCCCCATATGCACTTAAGGTTCTTGATATGTTTTCCAAGCTTGATTTATCAGACAAACTTCAAAAAGCATGACTAAAATGTCGTAAAATAATTAAAATCTATACCCATCACCCCAAGTGGTATATTGATTGTAAAATAGGCTTGTTCTCTACAAAATCTTGGATTTCATTTGTAAAAAGGGTTGACACATTTTATAAACCTTATGCTATTAAAATTGCCATCCATGAGCACTTATATTGGCTAGACCTTACATATTAATGAGAATTAATTTCACCTCTTTTTGTTATTCTGATGATATGTGTGTTATTTGTGTTTGTTAATTCATGTCTATGGGTAATGTTTTCCACTTTCATTTGTCATTCATCCCCAACACCTCTTCATTGAAATTAGAACTCATGTATAGGTTGTATCTTGTGTGCACCAGGGTCTGCATAGGCTTATCTATGGATAACCTTTATCCCTCTCAATGTTGTGCTATGTTCCCATGCCTCTATGTGAAACACTTATGCATTTGGAGTGACTTTGCAGAAACTGTGTGATATTATCTTGTTCTCAAAGGTTTGTACTATCTTTATGGTAGTAGGAGTGCTTGATCTATTTTATGTGCATCACCTTTTATTTTTAGAGTTCTCTTACCTTCTACATCCATTTTCCCTCAATATATTTGGTTTAAATTAATGATAGTTTATCTTTTTGCTCTTTAGGCCTGCACATTGGTCTTAAACTAGGTGTTCTTAGAATAGAAAGAATATGGCCTATTCTAGAGGCTCCTCCTAATTAGTATAAGGGTTTACTCCTTGGAGACATTCCCATCATTATGATGAGACAATTGATGCTTGCACATGTAGCTGAGTCATAATAATTATACACCCAGTGCCTCAAACTCTCGTTCACTACGCAAGACCTTTATGCATAGTGCCCCATAACCAAAAACTTCATCATGCCATAGAGCATCCATAGGTGCACGTTTTGAATGACAATAATTTTTGGCATGCCCGATGGGACTAATAGTTGAATAAGAAGTTAAGGAAATGGTGTTATCTTTAGATAATATGTGTAACAGACACAAAGTAAGAGCATCTAGTGACTCCAAACATCTCTGGTCTCTAAAGATCAGTCCCTTACCTACATGACAAGAAGGACAACATCATATACAAGAGGCATTGATTTCTATTTCACTGAGCTTCCAACACCATCCAGAGGAAGGAGAGTAAGAAAATCTTGATCCCCTATTAGGAGGTGTAATGTAAGACAGTCTCCTTCAAGAGCCCACTCTACACCCCCATATAAAAGGTTCTATTATAGACGAGGTCTATTCCTAGTTCTATTCACAATTCTTCTAAGGAATCAAGTGTTTGTGACCTTTAATAGAGGTAGTCCATTAGTTCTCATGTAGTATGATGACATTCTAGTGGCATCCTTAAAAAGTTTATCATATTTCATAGGAAAAAGTTCAACCTCTCTTGTGGAACATATTCAAGATATTTCAAATATTTGCTCAGTGCATCATGTGACTCAAGATAATGTCACAACCAGACTGTTTGCTTCCTCATTCAAAACAAAAGCCCTTCAGTGGTATTGAGGCTTAAGACCAAACTATATTCATAGCTAGGATGAAATTAGAAGAGAATTATGCAAGTAGTTTGAGGATCAAAGTGATCACTTGTCCTTGATAGAGCATATCATGACCATAAAGCGAGCCCTACATGAGATGATGGTCAATTTCAACTTCAAATTCCAAAGGGTCTAGGATAGAATCACAAATTTATGTAAGCCATCTCCTAACACTATATTTATATATTTTATAAAATCTCTTAACAATGATATAGTAGTGATGATTTAATCCATGGGAGGTGCAGTTCTTCTTGATGCCTACAAAGGTACGGTGCGCATAGAGAATTGCTTAATTCAAATAGGCAAGATTGCACTTAGAACCTGAATGCCTATATTCGTATAACCTCTCCTTAATCAAGAAGCTGCATAGCCTATGCTAGCACCTATCCCTACTACTGTGAGCCCACCTAATCCACCCATCATCTCTTCCAATGAATTGCATGAAGTGAAAATGCTATTACAAAGTTTTGGGATGAACTAGTTTCCCTCAAAATGCAAAAAACATAGTATCCTAGACATCATTAACCCTTCACTTAGAAATAAAAATAAAATAGACCTCCCCACCAAGGTGGTGATCAAATGCAAAATCATCTCACATACAATAGAGAACCTTATGCACAAAAGACTAATGCTGCTATCACCTCCAAAGCCTTTATTCTAGTACAGACTAATCTAGTGCAAGATTCTGAATGGTACTTCCCATGCAATCAACCATATAATTAACTACATGTGAAAATGGGATATTAAACTAGATACTCATGGTGAAAATTATGCCTTAGTTACAAGAGCAAATAAGTAGTGTATCCCCATAAGAGGAGGGGATCCAAGCACTAGTTTAACCATAGGATGGGTCTGTTTTCATCAATTAATAAGAGGAGGATTTCAACTATGTGAATCAAGGTAGTGTGCCTATTGGAGGGAGTGATCTAGTTTCTTTCAATAAAATATTCAAAAGAAGAGCTATGGAAGAAGACATACCTATTGTATCACCCCTACCATCAATCCCCCAAGTCAATCATGTAGGTGCACCAACCAAGGCACCCACACATCCATTGCACCCAAAGAAGACTACACTGAAGGAGGGACCATCTCAAGTCAGTGTGTCAGTGCCAATAGAGGCTATTTCCCCTAAGCCACATCCAAAGGGATCTTAGGTTCCTTTCAACATAGTAGAGTAGATGAAGAAAACAAACCTCAATGTCACAATGTGGGATGCACTTACTATTTCATCCCAATAAAATCTATAACATGATGTGCTAAAAGGTTTTCATGAGTGTCAAACACCTCAGCTATTGGCTACTACCTCTACAATCTTATGCCATACAAAAAAAGAAGCACAGGTGAATAATAACATCAAATTGCTCTTGTTCTATGTTTCATTAATCATAGGCTAACACCTAGTGCATAATTGCATGATCAACTTAGGCACAAGTAGCTTGGTAATGCCTAAAAAGATCATGCATAATGGGAATTACGTATTCCCCTATTCCAAAAGGAGTGATCTAGCTCAAAGGAATAATGGTCAAAGTTGTAGGTATAGTCAAGGATTTAAATCTAATGTTGCATGCATGCCCAAACATTTCCATTGCACAAGATATCACAATCATTGACCTACCCCCTTATTTTTTCATTTGCCTCTTTCAAGACTTCATGGCAAAGGTGGGTAGATATTTATCTTCAGATTGGTCACATATGTTATTGAGAACTAGGTACAAGACCAAAGTGACCATTAAGTTAGAACCTATCTTCAAAAGTCACATAGAGCCATACTCCCTAGCCTAGTCAAGCAAAATTGCACAGTGTTCGACCAAGAGGAGAATTTGATTCTCTGTGAATCCATGATGTTATTGGAGGAAACCCTAGACAATCTATTAGATGAATGGGCATGTGAGAATTTTGAGTGTGACCCATATGACAATGCAAAAATGGAGTTGAGCACATATTGCATCATGGAAAAAAATGCCACATGGCCTAAGCTTATGAAGGTGCATGAAGACCCTGAAGGTATGTGGCAGTTATACTTTGATATCTCCCAGAGTAGGAATGGTATAGGATTCAATGTCATGCTAGTCTTGCCCCAGAAGGAAAAATAATTCCATGACTTTAGACTATAGTTCACTTGCATGAACAATACTACCAATTATAAGGCACTAATTCAAGGCTTCCAACTCATGCAGAAGAAAGGAATCAAGACACTACAAGCACTGGGTGATAGTGAGTTAGTTGTTAACCAAGTTAGGGTGCAAATCATGACTAAAAATGGCTTGATGAAGGCCTAAAAGCATAGAGTGTGGGATATGATATAAGGATTTGATGCATTCAACATCATTTCCTTACCAAGAGGGTAGAAAGTCAATGTCAATAGGCTTGTGACTGTAGAGGTGCAATATGACATTTCGCGTAACATAATGAAAGAGTTTGAACAACTCATTAAGCTCATGGTCAGACTGAAAGTTCTTAACAACATGGAAAATTGGCAAGTTTTCGAGAGTGATGAGAAAATCATCAACTTCCTATAGGATGAGGTAGAGTTTTACGTCATGAACTAGGCATAGCTACGATCCCAATATGAAGATCAAATCATCTAATTAAAAGGAAACAACTTACCAAGAGGGTTAGTCACCCTATAAAACATCTTTAGTTTTAATGATCAATTCAAAGGAAAGAGATGTAGCATGACATCTAAAGAAGATATCTCAACACCCATGATAATTTTAGAAGGAAAAGCTCTTAACGTTGGTAAGGTTTGGTCTACACTAAATATTGAAAGCTTTATTCAACTCATTAAGAGATATGATGATCTATTTGTGTGGGGATAAAATGATCTTAGAGGCTTCGATCCTGGCTTAGTGCAACACACAATTGAGCTCCATCCTGATGCATGACCCATGCATCAAAAGTAGAGACCTATTAATCTAAAGTTTAATCCATTGATGTGCAAAGAACTCTCCAAGCTCATTGAGGCCAGTATAATATTTTTGATAAAATATTCCTCATGGGTGGCTAACTTGGTATCGGTGCAAAAGAAGAATAGGGAGATATGCCTTTGTGTGGACTTTAGGGACCTGGACAAGGCTTCCCTCAAATATCACTACCCTCTCCCACCAATGGAGTAAATCTTACAAATAGTCATAGGTGTGGAAATATTTCCATTATTGGATGGTTACTCAGGTTATAACCAGATCCATGTATAAGAGTGTGACCATTACAATACAAGGTTCACCATTAAGTGGGGAATGTTTGCATACTAGTGCATGCCATTTGGTTTGACAAACATAGGTGCGACCTTCTATAGAGCCATAGATATGGAATTCAAAGAGCTCATCAATAAAATCAACTTGTTTTACCTTGATGATATAACTATTTTCTCCAAACATGCTAAGGATCATTTGGATCAGCTGGAGCAATTCTTTTAGAAGTGTCATGAGTTTAAAATATCTTTGAACCCAAACAAATGCATCTTCACAGTTCATGAGGGTGCCCTCCTTGATAACATTATTTTAAAAGATGGACTCATGAATGATCTAGAGTGAGTCAAGGCTATTTCATCCCTCCCTCTTCTAAGCCACAAGAAAAGTCTCTAGAGCTTCCTAGGGAGAATCAAATTTGTGAAAAGGTTTGTGCCTAGTTTTGCTATCTTGGTCAAGCCCCTCATGATGATGTTAAAGAAGAATTCTACATTTAGTTAGACGTGCAAGGGAAAGAAATTTTTTGAAGCCATTAAGCGTTCTATTTTGCAAACACCCACTTTGATCAACCTAGATTATAGTAAGGATTTAATCCTTTATGCATACGATGGAGCTGACAACATCTCAACCATCCTAATGCAGCAAAACAAAGAGCAACTAGAGCAGCCAATTGCCTTCTTCATCTAAGAGCTGAAGGATTATGAGCTATGCCATAGCTTTATTGAAAAACACATCCTCGTAGTTGTGAGAGCACTAAATAAATTTAGGCATATGCTTTTCAACAACAAAGTTCAACTCATGATTGCACACACAAGCATTAAGAAGTTCCTACTCAGTAGGGACATTAGTGAGAAATGAGATGGTTGGATCACTAAGGTGATGGAATATGACATAGATATCTAGGTCACTAAGCTAGTGCAAAGAAAAGGATTATGTGAGCAATCGGCTAAAGTAACAAAACCTAAAGACAACATAGTCCTATTATCGCATGAGGATGAATGCAAAAACCCAAAGGCAATGATCGACTGGGTGCAGGATATGAAGACCTTCCTTCAACACAATAGATACCCTCCTAGCCTTGACAAAGCTAAGTGTAGGAATTTTAGACTGCAGTCCATTCCCTATATGCTCATAGAGGGTGAAATTTTATGAAAAGATCTCAATTCAATCCTTTTGAGGTGCCTAGAACTAGAGCAAGTAAGCAAAGTTCTTCAAGAGTTCTATGATGGCACCGTGGGAGGCTATTATTGACCTAAGACCACTGTCATGATGATCATGCAAGTCAGTTATTATTGGCTAGCTCTGTTCAAAGATACACATTCATATGTCTAAAATTGTAAGATATGTGCCTTCTTCATAGGCAAAGAATGGCTTGCAGCCTTACTACTATGCCCAATTCAAGCTGATCAACCCTTTGCATAGTGTGGCTTGGATTTCATAGGCATGATTAACCCATCATCAAGTGATGAGCACAAATGGATTCTCATAGCCATTGACTATTTCACAAGATTGACATAAGCGATTGCACTCAAGGAGGCCAATGAGACATCCATACTCAATTTATAGGAAGGCATTGTAACAAGATTTGGCATCCCCACCACCATTATCTTAGATAATGCTCTAGCCTTCCTTGGAATTGAAATCAATGAATGGGCTGTCAAGCACAATATCTATCTAAGCACCCCATCAAATTATTACCATTAGGGTAATGGTGTAGCTGAGTCTACCAACAAAAACCTGATTCACATTATAAAAAGGACTCTGGAGGATAATCAATGAGCTTGGCATACTGAGCCTAGAACTGCACTTTGGGCTGATTAAATCATGCCGAAGAAGGTGATGTGAAATTCACCTTTCATGCTAGTTTATGGAAGGGAAGCTAGATTACTAGCATACCTTGAGTTGCCTTCATTGGAACTCATGCATCAGTTGGAGTTGCTCAAGAGTGATCCCCTTGAGGTAAGACTAGCCAAGCTAATGGAGTTCAAAGAAACTAGAATGCAAGCTACATGCACCATGGAATTCCAATAGGCACAAACAAAGAGGATATTTGACAAGAAGGTTGGAACTAAGAGTTTCTAGTAGGGAGACTTAGTGCTCAAATGGGATGAAAATAGAGTGAAAGATGGAATGCACACTAATTTCAATGCAATATGGAGTGGTCCATTTACCATCACCAATTACAAGTCATCTAATGCCTTCTAACTTGCCATAATGGTTGGAGAGGAGTTACCAATCCCAGTCAGTGGGATTCATCTCAAATACTATCTCCATTAATCTTTTTGTACATTTGTAAATAAGTAGATTAAATGTTTTCATTTCCCTAAAGGACACTTTGTGTGCCCTCATTTTAGAATAGTTTCACTTTCGCTAAGCACCTATGCACAGTGTTTTCTTAGCTTAGGTCTTTTTATCTAAGTGCCTCTAACACAGTTTTTATCTTATCAGGTGAATCTCAATTCATTTCAAAGCCGAAGGTATGCAACTGGTGTTTTTTTAAGAGAAAGAATCAATATTTTCAACGACTCCATGCCCAATGGATTACTCATGGTCTGGGTTCTCAAGCATAGAAGGCATGCTTCCCTATGAGTCACCAAAAATGTTAGTCCTTTTTGGCTCACATACAAAGTTTGCCTAGATGCAATGCCATGTCCTAAAGAGTTTTGAGGAATAGGTATGTAGAGCAAAGGAACAAGTTCCCCAGCAGGTTTTCATGGTATCCACAACAGTTTCATGAACAAATCAATGAGCTTGCAAGCCAAAATCTAGTGTAAAACCTTGGTTTGGCTAAGTTCAATTCTTGCAGACCCTTTTTTGGCTAAATGCTAATATTTCCTTCAGGTTGATTGTTTTGAGTTATTTGGCTAACTATTGAGAATTGTTTCATACATTTTGTCCAAAACAAAATTCCTGAAGTGCGAATTCTTTCGGGCATTTTGTCTGTAGCAAAAGGCCTAGTACATGTTTCTTTTAGACATTTTGTCCGCAACAAATGTCTCGATGGAAAAAATCCCAAAGGGTATTTTTTCAAGCAAAGTGGACCAAAAAAGAAGCCCAAAGGGTATTTTTCAAGTTAAGTGTCATATTTTTTTCAAGAAAATTGTCTGCAGAATTTTCCCAAATGTATAATTCTTTTAGAGAAAATGTTTGACAAAATTTTTGAAGGCATGAATTCTTTCGGACAAATTATCCGAAGCAAAAGACGAAGACCTATTTCTTTAGAGAAAATTATCTGAACAATTTTGCCAAAGGGTCATTTCTCGAGAAAATGGTCCAATACAGAAATCCTGAAGGGCAATTTTGCAGTAAAGTATCCAAAACAATTTTCCTAAAGGGTCATTTCTCAAGAAAATGGTCCAGTTCAAGGGTTCGAAGGAAATAGCCTATGCAATTTGTGATCCAAACAGTTGCGCAAATGCCAATTTCAGACTACAAATAAATAGTCATTTGAGTTCAAATATTCCAGTGATGGTTATGTGGACATCAATATTAAGCTCTATGAAGTAGTCATTGTAATTCAAATGACAAGATCCTATGGTGTGGATTCATCAAGCCAAGATCCAACGGTGCACGTTCATTGACAAGAAGATGGGCCTAGGCAGATTAATGGCTCACGTTTAATCATAGATTGAGATCCAACGAAGTGCGAGCAAGTCAAAAGGTCATGGAGTTTAGAGGCCACCATGTGGCATAAGTGCGAAAGTAGATAGACCGACGAGCAGATCTAAGGACCAAACGTGTGGGTGCCAAGTGTCAACAACACATTAGTTTAGGTAGAAGATCTAATGAAAAACATTCAACCTATCAAGGAGATCTGATGATATGAGCAAGGGTCAAGGTCAATAGAACTTGAGTCAGTTTGCCGACAACTAATGAAAAGGACCAAGCCAAAACATTTTCAACTAAGGTCGATGGATCAGTTTGACTCGAGCAAAATAAATGAATGGACCTGAATTGACATAAAATACATAGAATTGAGCTTGAGCTCAACCTGAGTTGAACCAGGATTGACAATAAGGACCAAGCATTGCCAATAGAGTTCCATAGAGGTAAGATAGGTATTTTAGACCTAATATAGGCCAAAAGGGTGGCAACCTGCTGTAAAAGGGACTAGGCATCAAATAGAGTGCCATCTATATAAAATTATAGGGAAACCAATAATCTTATATTGGTTTTCATCTATAGTTGACTCAGGGCCAAGTTTCAAAGCAAAGGCAGATGTGCACAATTAATGGAAGAGCGTCTAGAGCACAACCCGAGTTGAACCAGGATTGATAGTAAGGACCAAGCATTACCAGTAGAGTTTCATAGAGGTAAGATAGGTCTTTTAGACCTAATATAGGCCAAAAGGGTGGCAACTTGTTGTAAAAGGGATTAGGCATCAAGCAGAGTGCCATCTATATAAAATTATAGGGAAACCAGTAATCTTAGATTGGTTTTCGTCTATAGTTGACTCAAGGCCAAGATTCAAAGTAAAGGTAGATGTGCACAATGAATGGAAGAGTGTCCCAAGCCATATCTTCAATAAGTAGCCACCCAAAATAAGGCGTCGTCATGGCTCTGTTAGATTCATAAGCATGGTGATCTTGTCCTTCAGTAAATGAGACATTAATACACAGAAGCTCGAGGTATTGCTAGAATAGTTGAATGCATAAGCGACCACTAGACATCAAAATGCAAGTTCATGCCACTATCTGATCTTGTCAAAGAAATATTCCTCCTCCCCATGCGCATGTAAGGTTCCTGCTATGATTTCCAGGCTTGATTTGTCAAACAAACTTTAGAAAGCATCGCTGCGGTGTCGCAAAAGAATTAAAAGTTGTACCCATTGCCCCAAGTGGTGCATTAATTGTAAAATAGGTTTATTCTCTACAAAACCTTGGCTTTCCATTGTAAAAAGGGTCGACACATTTTAACAACCTTAAACTGCTGAAATTGCCCTCCATGAGCACTTGTATTGGTTAGACCTTGTATGTTAATGAGAATTAAGTTCACCTCTTTTTGTTATTCTGATGATTTGTGTCTTATTTGTGCTTGTTGATTCCTATTTGTGGGTAATATTTGCCCCTCTCATTTGTCATTCATCCCCAACACCTCTTCATTGAACTCGAAACTCACTTACAGGTCGTATCCTATGCTCACCAAGGTCTGCGTAGGCTTTGTCTGTGGATAACCTTAATCCCTCTCAACGTTGCGTTGTGTTCCCACACCTCTATTCGAAACACTTATGCATTTGGATTGACTTGGCAGAAACTGTGTGATATTGTCTTATCCTCGAAATTTTGCACTATGTTTACGCCAGTAGGAGCACTCGCTCTATTCTGAGTGCATTGCCTTTTATTTTCAGCATTCTCTTACCTTCTCCCTCCCTTTTCTCTCAAGATCCTAGGTTTAAATTAGCAATAGTTTACCTTTCTGCTCCTTAGGCCTGTGCGTTGGTCTTAAACTAGGTGCACTTGAAATAGAAGGAATATGGCCTACTCTGGAGGCTCGTCCCAAGGAATGTAAAGGTCCCACATCTTGGATACATTCCCATCGTTGCGACGGGACAACCGATGCTTGTGCGTGTAATTGAGCGATAATATTTTCGTGCCTAGTGCCTCAGACTCTCTCACCTTGCGCAAGACCTTCGTGCCTAGCGTCCCACAACGAAAAACTCCTCTGCACCGTAGAGCATCCACGAGTGCTCGTTTCAAACGACAATAGGTTAATTGTATTTGACAATAAGTTTAAATAGTTTAGAATATTCTTTAAAGGCCATTTTTGTGATAAAATAAATACGGTCTCCTTTCCTCATGGAAATGATGACATTATCTTCGGTGTTTAGTATGGACAAACATATTGAAGAAAAGGTCCAAACATGGAAATACCTCAAATTTTGTTGTTGCAATATGTAGATCTGCCTCTCGAACTGCCAAGAGGTCATATTAATATTGAACATCTTCTTGACGGGGTATTTCCCCTTCCTTGACGAGCTTCTCTCTTTCACTCTGTTCATACATAGCTATGTAATGCGAGAACTCATTAGCCAAGGAGTACCTGTCTAGGATGGTATTTGTGCAGATTTGAGGAGTGCCATAGGTGAAAAGAAATGCGTTTGAGATTGCCATTTCATTTTATTCGGTGTCATTCAAACTCTTAATAGCTGCTAGATGGATTTCATGCGTTGTCCTCATTGCGAACTTCCCACTGCCGGACCTTTGAATAATGCGAAGAGAAAAATGCAAATCTTACGTTATCTGAGAAGATTTATTTGACTGCGAAGGGCGTGAAGAATGTAAATTTTTGAGGACCAAAGAGACTGCGAAAGCTTGTAGACTGTGAAAGGTGAGAAACCTGTAAAGAAAGAAATGCAAGTCATGGAAATATAGTCCAAATAACGAATTCAAAAAGCAAAATCATAAAATTTTAAAATGTTGAATGATAAACTCCACAAATATTGCTAAAGTGCGAGAAATGCGAAGGTGCACCAAAGAAGACATGAGACCCATATAGTTGTATTTTAGAATAAACTGTTAAATGTGCATAGGCGTTAATTACTCGGCCAAAAATATGATAAAACTCTTTAAAACTAGCCATATGCATTTGATGCCTAAAAAATCCAAAGAAAAAAGTTAAGACACCCCATCAATGTATATCGACTTGCTCTTGGAATAGGTGGGTCCCTATTTCAATTAAGACATAGGGTGTGTTGGTGACAATAAATGACAATTTATGTGGAAAAACATTGTTGCGTGTTTTAGAATTCAAGATTTGTGGTGGAACTCAAAAATGTATGAATTTGAATAGTAAAAGAATCTAAGTTGCAAATTAAAGATAAGATCAAATGCATTTTTTTTACTAAGAGACATACTAATTTTTTCACACCAAAAGAGTTAGTCCTATGTGTACGATGAATGAATTACCATTGCCACTGAATTTTTAGAATTATCCTTCACGTAATATTTGATTTTTTGATAGGGGTGTGTGTGTGTGTGTTTTAATATACAGGTGGGCATCAAAAATGAGTGTTTGGACATTGCTTAGTTGCCAACCAAGTGTCCATAGACTTAACATAGATACATTTGGCTCCACTCAAGGTATTGCTCCATTGCTAGCTAGGCATCCATAGCCCCAATGAAGGTTATCTGAATCACTTTCTTTGACAAAACTTCTTAACTTTTGATTTGAAGATTTTATTCATTTCCCTTAAAAAGAAAAGGTTGGGAACCAATATACCTAGGTTAATGGATTTGTTAGAAAATTCATTTGGAAATGTTTCTTTTGTAACTTTCTATATTTATGGTAATTTATGAGTGATTTGAGAGTTGACACGACTCTTTTGAATGCAAAAATATTCTTTAATTCACATTCATATTTCAATGAAAATGTTCTCAATCTACAATAGAGACATGTAGTATTCTATCATATGATTCATACCTTTCCACAGTTTGATCAATTATTTAAGATCCTTTGCATTTGATAGTGTCTCCAATGTGGGTCAACCACTATGTCATGAGGAAAAAAGATTTGATACTTACCTAAACTACTATCCTTGAACAAGACTTATTAGACATCTACTAGGAAACAAAATACTCAATGAGATATCAACTAATATTAAAAAAGGAAACTAACTAGCAAAGCATAAATAATTAATCTAATGAAAGAAAAACAAACAAGACAATGTTGGAAAGAAACTATTCTAATCCTAATCTAACCCTAAAGTGTGACTCTTAGTCATTCCATAACAATAAGGGATGGCATAATCGAGAAATAATGTTTCAATAATTATCTATTCACTGGAAGTGGTAAAGTATTACCCATCAAGTATTTCAAATAGAAAGCATTATTTGTTAGGAACCTAGGGTTCAAAACTCACACCATAACAATCCAAACTACATATATTGAACTAAAAACGTTGATTACACACATAATTTATTTTGAGAAAGGAATAACTCTAATTGTGGGCCACTTCGAGGGGGCTACCTCCTTTGAGTAAGACTTAATTACAAATACTTATTCTTAGATAATTTACAATAGCTTATGCCCCTTTATTTATACTAGTTCTCATCTACCCAACTCCTCATTCTTATGCATGTGGTTCTAAATTAATATTCACTATTCTACTTGGTATGCTACTATTCTACCCCTCCCCATGTATATTATATTCCATCCCCATTAAAAATGTTTTTCCCTCAAAACATGATAAGAGTTACATAATAAAATAGGATGCTAACTAAATGGAGGCCCGGCCATGCATTCGTTTAGGCTTCCACTTCTTTATCCGGCGCTGTGATGTGAGCATGTGCAAAAATAATGTGAACTCAAACACAATAACATGAGCGTGAAGTGCATAGAGATCTATGGATGAAATAACCTTAGATTCAAATATAAGGCTAGAGTCAAGCATTGAAAGTTGGAGCTTGACAATCAACATCTCAAAGTTAGAATAAGGGTGCATAAAATACGTTGCTTGGTGAGCCAACTGAGGATACATGCCATCCCCCTTAGCATTTTTTTCTGTGCATATTTTTTTTGGAGTGGCTAACTCCAACAAATGATGCAATTTTTTTTTAAAGCATAGTGGCCAATGTGGGATTAGTGGTGGCATGCTCAGGTGCATCCAAATATAAAGCAGTCATGGTCAAAGAAAGGAAATCAACATACCAGATGTTACAAGAATCCTCAAAATCTATCCATGTAGTTATATCCATCTCATATGCTTCAACTATAGGAAATAAATCCCCATACCATTCACTATAGTTATTTTCCCAATCTTTCCATGCATTAATTTCCTTATCATACTTTATTAGTATATGGGAGTGAAACTCAAATTTATTTAAAGTAGCATGCATATTACTGATAAATTTATTCATATCATTGCTTAATTGATGCATTGTTCTAGATAAAATGGAAAGCTCCATTTTTTCTCTTTTTATTTTATTCTCTCTCTCTCTCTCTCTCTCTCTCTCTCTCTCTCTCTCTCTCTCTCTCTCTCTCTCTCTCTCTCTCTCTCTCTCTCTCTCTCTCTCTCTCTCTCTCTCTCTCTCTCTCCATTTTTTTTACAAGATAGAAGTAATTACTAAAACTGTGATAACTTTTACAATACTAAATGAAAATAAAAAATTAAAAATGTTTTGGAAAGCTAGAAATGGGGTTCATAAAAAAAAGAAATTGTTTGACACAATTCATTATCATTTGAGAGTAGTGTGAATAAGAATTTTTTTTATTTTGAAGGCAAAAAATGAAAATCTACACTTGTAAATGATGACTTTTAGCTTCAAATTCTGATTGGAACAAGAAATAAAGTTGTGGATCTGAATTTTAAAAACCTCTAAGACGAAATGGAGATCCAAAATGTGCCTGCAATAAAGATTACATAAATGGCCCTGGAAAGCACTCTGATACCACATGTTAGGAACCTAGGTCTCACAACTCACATAATAACAATCCAAATTGCATATATTGAACTAAAAATGTTGATTACGCACATAATTCCTTTTGAGGAAGAAATAACTCCAATCGTGGGCCACTTCGAGGGGGATACCTCCTTTGAGTAAGTCTCAATTATAAATACTTCTTCTTGGATGATTTACAATAGCCTATGCCCCTTTATTTATACTAGTTCTCATCTACCTAACTCCTCATTCTTATGCATGTGGTACTAAACTACTATTCACTATTCTACTAGTTATGCTACTATTCTATCCCTCCCTAGGTTTATTATATTATTACCCAATATATCATAAATTTGATAAGGGTCAATCCATAGTGCATCTAGCTTAGCATGTTGCCCTTTATTTTCGTGTGCTTTGTCCCATAATAAGACTAAATTTGAAAATTTGAAAACTTTCACTTTAGTCCTTTTAAAAAACCATATTTTTACTACTACATGATGTTTACTGAAATTATGTAAGCCATTCTCACAAGCATCCTCCATTTGCAATACATTTAACAACCTGGACCATCTATGTATTCTTACATAAACTGATAAGTGGGAAATCTAAATGTGATTGGGAACACTGATTCTTAACCACATATTAGAAAAATTAGTGAGGCTTTGATGGCCTATTTATGTTTGGTCATATCTACCCACAATGCATACTTTAGAAGGACTCATTGGACTTTTCATCGGTATCTTTTTTGATTGAATTAATCAAGTTATTATTCATTGACTCCATAACATCGCTCCCTTGTGGATAATAATTAGATGAGAACTTCAACATAATTTTATTATCATATGCCCACTCAGTGAATTTGTTAATTGAAAAGTAGATATGTTGTCACAAACTAGTAAAAAAGGTGCACCAAACCTTGTGAATATGTTCTCTTCTAGGAATTTTATGACTTCTTTAGTGGTTTTATTTTTAGTAGTAACAACCTCTATCCATATGGTATGTTAATCAGTTGATATTATAACAAACTTATGACATTTTATGGAATTAGGATTGATGACAACAATGAAATACAAAGGGATGACCTTCAATTTCTGGTTGAAGTGGCATGGATACATGTACCTCTCTTTTAACAAATATTTGACATTCATGACATGACCTGACATGATTATTTGTCTTTAAAAATTATAGGCCAGTAATAACTTACTCTCAAAATCTTATGTACTATTGCTTTTATTGAAGAGTGACCATTGTCGATCTTCTCATGGAAGTTACACATAATGTCTCTAGATTCTTCCTTAGATATGCATCTAAGATAAATCCCTTCATAAAATTTTCAATATAAGATTCCCTTCTTGATTATATAATGAGTTGCTTTGAAATTGAAATCTCTCCACTCTTCTTTATTTAGTTCTAGGGGGAACATTCCTTGCATCAAGTAGTGGATAATGGAGTCATAACAATCATTACCAATAAATTGTGTCTGATCCACTTGTATAATAGTAATTCTAAGATCAACCTTTGTTATCAATTGGGAAATACCTTGACCTCACACTATCTTAGATTTTTTGATTTCTAAATCAAACTCTTGCAGTTTTGTCATCCATTTACCTCTATGTTCTTGCAGTTCATTCTAAGCCAATATAAGTTTTAATTTTGGGTCTGGAATGATAACATAAACCTTGTTACGTAGGATGTAACACTTGAAATTCTTGATAACTTTCACAAAGGTGTATGCTTACTTATCCAAACCAGAGTATCTTAGCTCTTCATCCTTTAGGTTCATGATCATGAATGCGATAGGGTGTTCCGTGTCATTTAATTTCTATGTGATCACACTTGCAATGGTGTGCTCTGATGTGAAGGAATAAATGTATAAATTCTTAGTAAAATTAGGACTAATAAGCATAGGGGATCAAGAAATTACATATTTTATGTCTTGAAAGGCCTTCTTGGACTTAGATGTCCATTTCATCTTTACATCCTATTTCAACATAACATTCAAAGGTTTTATGATTTCTGCAGAACTGAAAATGAATTTTTGAACAAAATTAATCTGATCAAGTAATGATTTAAATTCCTTATTGCTATCAAGGAATATGGTTTTTAAAATACCATTAGCCCTTTCAGGGTTGATCATAATACCTTATTTTATGATGATATGACTCAATAACTTACCTTTGGTGACACCAAAAATGCCCCTTTTAGGATTTAGAGAGATGTCACACCTTATGCATCTGTCAAGAACTTTTTGGAAATGTATATGTTCCAACCTATTATTTGAAAACACTATTAAATCATCAATGTAGATAATTATTCATTTACCAACCAAACCATGGAGAGAGAAATTCATGGCATGCTAAATGGTTACACCTACATTTATCAAACCAAAGGGCATCCATTTGTAAGAAAATATTTCTCATTGTAATGGTGAAAGCGATTTTAATTCTATACTCCCTATCAACTAAAACCTAGTTGTAGCCTAAAATTTGTCTAATAGAGACATTATCTTCGAGCCACCGACCATTTGAATTACTTCATCTAGTGAAGGTAGGGGATAATTGTCCTTCTACGATGATTTGTTTACATTTTTGAAATCAATACAAACTCTATTTCTCCACTTTTCTTTTGGACTAGGACTAAATTAGTTACCCAATAGGAAAAATAATTATGGCAACTATTAATTTTTCTACCTCCTTCTGAATAAGGGGCTTTAATATAAGGTTGACTGGTCTTTGCCTTTGGTGAAAAGGTTTTTTTTCCTTATTTGAGGGGGATCGTATGGGTGATGACACTTGGATCAAATATTATCAAGTCATCATAAGACCATGCAATCACATCTTTATATTGTGGTAACATATATTTTAATTTTGCTTTCTTGGACACAATAAATCAATCTAATGTCAACAAATTGGTGATGTTCATGTGATCTCAAGTTGATAGTTATAAATTTTGGGTCTTTGGGTTGTGATTACTTCTAGTTATGGGTAGGCATGTCTAGGTCAAACATTCTTTCCAAGGAGATAATCCCTTTAGGGATTTTGGTTTCTTTGAGTTTCATAATACCATTTTCTCCTATTTCATATTCAATTGAGATATTAGAATCCTTTTCATATATTATTTAGGTTTTGAACATACCATAATTATTTAGTAACTGGATGATATACTAATCATCATCAAATACTTGAAAATTATCCACATTATCTGGGATAGATGGATAATAAATTAGTTGAATGGAAAACCTCTATAACTTGGACTCATTGAGGGGGGATAGGTTGGTCGCTGAAGCTACTAGGACACCAGCAATGCCATTTTCTTCCCTAGGAATGGCCGTGATATTAACGACATCAAATAACTCAATTAGATCCCATGCCATATGTTTATACCTAGAAAAATTTGCATTGGAATCTACATCTTACCTAGCTGACTACTAGTTTAGAGTCTCCAAACATTAGTATTTCCTTCACGCCATGATTTAAAATGAACTACAAACCTAGATTTAAGGCCTCATATTCAATGAGATTGTTAGTGCAAGGGAATTGTAAATGATATGCAACAAGAAATATTTTTCCATGAGGATTTATCAAGGAAACTCCCATGCCTAACCTTGTTTCAAACATGCATAATCAAAGAATAAAGTCCAAAGATCTATAGGGTCCACTTGTTTAGTCTCTTTTCCCTTTAGGGATTCAGTTGTTAAGGTGTAAACACCAATGTCACAAGAGAAAAAATTAACCTTTTCATTCCTAACATTATATTCGGTAATCATGTATTTCATTTTAGGCTTGCTATCTACCAAATTTGATTGACAACACCTCTCTAAGGCAGTCACATGTGAAGAAAGTTTATGGCCAACTCGTGGAGTGTGATGTTAACTTTAATATTTTTCATTGATTCCAATATATTATATTTGACTTTGCCTAAAGTGTTTTGGGTATCGGTTAATGGTCATTGGTCAGTTTATCTCAGAGGAGGTGGATTATTATTAGCCTTAGGGTTAGGAGGAGTGGTACCATTGTTTGGAGGGGTGGATGAAGTGAGTGGTTATTTTTGTTTATTGTTGGTGTTTTCTCCACTAGTGTTACCTATTTGCTTTTGTAGGGTGAGGAAGTCATTACTAATCCTGTGGACCATATGTTGTATTGCATCTAATTCTCCTTTTATGGATTCTTGCATTGGATTCTTCATGGTATTACTGATAGAAAATGAATCTTTGTTAAGACTCAAGTTTGCATTCTAAATGAATGGCTCTTTTAGAAAACATAGTTAAATACTTTGGAGCGATGTGAATTAGGGATAACATATGAGTGGTTGGGACTAAAATGGGAAGAGTAGCATTCTGAGTCATGTGTGGGATAATGTTCAACACTGGCATGTTTGGGTTGACATTGGGGAAGTTAGGTAATAAATGGTCTTGAGGATTTAAGGCTTGTCACAACATGATACTTGTAGATAAACACTATTGTCTTAGGGTCCAAGACATTTTTGTACATTTTCAATGATAATGGGGCATTGGGTCTATATAATGTCTTAACTCATCTATACATTTTCTAGAACCTAACATTAAAATAGCAGATAGGTTCATTTGGTTCTCTTTTCAAGATAGAAAAGTATTGGTACAAGATACTAGGATCAGTCACTTGCCCAAGCTAGCCCAAAAAGGTATCTTGAAATTTATCCCACTAAGTGATAAAATTCTTAGGCAAGTTTAGGAACTAGTCATAAACAGACTCTTGAAATGTGAATGGAAAGAACCTTTGTACTACATCTTAGTGTTGGACATTCAATAGCCTCAAGACAGATTTGAAAGAGGTTATGTGTTCTTTGGCAGTGCACCCTCTATCTAGTGTAAATTTGGGAAGGAATCTCTCGTGGTTCCTTGGTAAGTCATGGACATCCCTAGGAACATTTATGGCTGAACCTACCAACCAAGCCATAAGCCTATATTGGAGAAAATTGAAGTTAACTAGGGAACTCAGTTGGGTCTTTGAATTTATGGGTCTCCCTTGATCATATTTGGGTCTCTTATGTGTTTCCAAAGGCTGTAGTAGCAAGAGACCAGAAATATAATTATACCTAGTGAGGCATGACAAGCTATTCATATTGATTTAAGGGTCTTTGAAGTTTTAGGTGTTTAAATCATCCCTCTTTCTAGCGTAAACTATTTCTATTGCTGCAAATTCAACCCACCCAATAAAATGATCAGTTTCCATCCTCTCATTTTAGCATCTCAAAATTAACTCAAGGCACGAATTGCATAATGGTTAACTGAATATGGTTAATGTATTCCTTCTATATTATCCTAGAAACTAACTAATCTAATAGGCCTGACTAAGCAAAATATGGATATTCACAATCATAAAACTATACACAAGTAACTCATATAAAAAAATCAAATAGAGGGAAAGGTAGAGCAGAAAGAAGGTGTTTCTCGAGATCACAAAGATGACTAAAAAATTTATGTCTGATTGAAATCCAATGTGACTTAACTGACAAATGCCTAGTTCTAGAAATGATCCATACCTAAACAAACATGGAAAGGATTCTAAGGGAGGATTAGTTACACACACAAATTTATGATTAAACTCCACAGTGATACTTGGGAGCTTAAGACATAAATAGACTACACATCCATTTAACAGGTTAGGTATCAATAAAATATTAGTTATAAATTAGTCAAAATAGTTAGTACTCAAATCAACTAAAATATACAACTTAAACATGTAAATCTCAATCAATAGTTCTTTCAATTATTATCTCTGATCTACTCTAGAAAATGGAACATGAAATAACATACATTAATATAACTCACATGACATTCTTGCAAATACCAGAGGTTCTATTACTTCCAAAATTACATCTCTCTCAAAAGGGGAAAATATATGAGTACAAAAAAGTCTCAAATGGCCAATACCATGCTAAAAGTTCATGCAAATTTTAACTTAAAGATCAATGAAATAGTTCACTTTAGCTCAAATTTTAATAGAAGTTTGAAAAATGAATAATAACAACAATATTCAATTGGATTCAATCTTAATTATCACTTTTGCTTGAGATCCAATTGTATGTGGATTATGTGGGGCTTGATAACTGGGAGATACCTGTGGGGTGGAAGATGTTTGTTGATTGGATGTTGCTTGCTAAGGCAGTGGCTGAGTTTTGTTGAATACATGAAAGCATGTATTAAAGTCAATGTCAATATTACCAATTAACATAATTATCTCTTTGAATAATGTCCTTGTATGTTTTGCCAATGCTGCATGCACTGCTATTTGAAATTCTATAATTTATTTCAATTTTATCCTTTGTATAAGATACTAGTTCTACTACTTGTGGTTGTCTCCATTGTTAGCTTCAAAGATTTTGTCTTTAAAATCTCCCAAGAAATTGTCTAGCTGTGCAATAAAAATTGATTGTGAGACAATTTACTCATCTTGTGAAAACAAAGTTTCAATCATGGCTTCATTGAACAACTCCATAATCTTTTTCTCAACTCTCATCATACTAGAAAAATTATGGGCCAAGCCCACATCTTCAATTGTTGTGATATTTAGATTTGAACATATATTTTTCAATCACTTTGGTCAAAGCCCTCAACCTAGTCTTGACTTGAACAATTGTCTTAAAATATGTCTTAGCTTTTTGTATCAAGGGATTAGCTTTTTTTTGGACTCAAAGTGCTAGACCAAAAAATTAAATAATGAATTCAATGCTTCATTTACCTTCTCTACAAGTCCTTGAGGCATAAAATCTTTGGTCTGAATATCCAATATCTTGCATTCTTTCTCTATTCCCTTCACCAAACTGACCTCTACTTCACCAATGGCTAAGATGAATGAGGTAGGGTCTTCTACATATTCTGGGAGCTGGTCCCCTCTAGTTTTCCTTTTATTTTTTGCATAAAATAACTTTTCTTCAATTTCATGCCAAATTAAAAACTGTCTTATAGTGAGCTTCTTTCTTGTGACTTTTCATTGTACCAGTGGCTTTATCAAACCGAAACCACATTTGTGGTTCATCTATAATCATCCAATAATATTTTTTTATTTGGGCATCCTGCACTTGTCCAATCCAATTCTCTTATTGATAAGGCAAAATAGTTTCATATGAGGTAGGAGGGTGAAAATGGTAGGTGGCATAATAGAGATGGTGAAGGGTAATGGGATGACGCACGTGGGATCTGTTAAGATAAAGGTTGAATGAGGAGTGAGTGAAGTAATAGGAATAGATGTAATGGTGAAAGATTCATCAACAACTTGTTTGCCTTTTTTGTCATGTCCCCATTTCTGATGTGATCACCATTCAGGGGGGTTGATTAGCCTATTAACCATTCCCATAGGCTAATCCAATTGGAAAGGGAATGAGTTGCTATACCTGTTAATATTTTGGACTTGAAAAAATAAAAGAAAAAAAATAATATTATTTGGCCATGGAGAAATTTAAATATTATTTTATTTGAGCCTTTATAAAATAATATTATTTAATTCACTTGAGAAAAAAAATAAAATAAAAATTATAAAGTAACTTTATGGGGGAAAAAGGTGAAAAAGAAATTAAAATATAATAATTATTCCCCAAAAGTGGATGCCCAGGTATTGAAGGGAAAAAAAATTATTAAAAATAATTTATGGAGTTTCGGGGTCCAAAAGTGGTTTAGATTTTTTTTTTATAAAAGGCCCTCCTTCCCAGGCTCATATTATTGATTTGGCATATTTGATATTTCTACATTTTTAGCTGATCACTACAGGTGCATCTATTTTTGAGAATGAAAACCTTCAGGAATCAGTAGATTGGACAAAAACCCAACTCTACTTTGTGAGGTGAATTCATCCAGTGTTCATCATTGAGCATATTTGCAGGTTATTCATCATTTTGGGGTTTCAATCAGCTAGGGTTTGAAGTCTATTTTTAGGTTGAAGACATATTGTTTCAAAATTAGATATCTAATGGTCATATCTTCATGATATATTGGATGGTGAGGGTTTATAGTGATGAAGCAATTTATAGAGCTAGCCGCTAGGGTTTATGACCCTATTTTGGAGACATTTTTATAGATTTTGAGTACAAATATTTTATAAATAATTTTTACATAAAGATGACTTGTTTGAAGAAAATTTAAAAGCTTTTGATGAGGGTTTTAGACTTGTAATAGCTAAAAAATATTTTGTATATTTATTTCTACACATGGGTGCTAGGGTTTGGTAAAGTTTGAAGGAGAAATTATCATTTCAGCTCAAGTGATTTTAGGGTTTGAAGGTATTATTATTATTGTAGATTTTTTTTAAAAATTTACAACTCCTTTCTAAGGGTTGGCTGATCTGAAGACATCACCTAAAACATTACATTTTTAGCTTACATTCTATCATTTCCATTGATCAAAGTGTTTAATATTGCAGCCTATGATCCGGGTATGTTTGTATTTCCATTGAGAATCAATAACAAGTTGAATGTAGGAAGATATACCTTGTTGTAGAAATAAAACTATAACTATATCATATCTGATTTCCATTGTAATTTCATTTCTATTGAAGAGAAATAAGAGGTTGATGTGTGTTCTTCCATTTGTTTTGCAATCTATGTTTATTTGCTATCATTATATGCAATTTATTTACAAATATCAAACTGGAAACAATCAAACATCTCATCAAAACTTCAAGCAAACACTCAGAAAATCAGAAATTTTTAGTTACATGACAAGTGTTTGACAAAATGTCAAACAAGCTAAACTGAAAAATTAGGGAAAAATAAGTAAGGGTTCTTACATTTTCCTTTGAGGTTTGGAGGCTAAATAACTTTTTTTTTACATTTGGATTGTTTGGGCTCATTTGAAATAGGGCAAATGACATTAGATAAGCCAAATGTTGTTGAGAAGATATGTTAGGCTCAACTGTATTTAGACTAGTAGTACAAATGCTTGTCTTTGTATTAACATGCTTGGCATATACCTTAGTGACCATGGGAAATTTTATTTTAGATGAAGTGGGAAGACTCACTAAATCAATTGGCATGGTTGAAATAAATGCAAAAATAGGAACATTAACTGACACACTTTCAATAATGGACAAAGTAGGGTTGACGAGAAGTGCCATGGAGATGTCAAAACCTTGAGTAATGGACCCAACATGGACCAATTCAACTTCTTTATAAATATTAGAAGGAACATCAACAACATCTGGATCAATAATAGGCACATAAATATGGATTTTGACATTCTTAGTCACATTAGTTTCATTAATCTCAAGGGACATGGGACTAGGGTCTTTAAGAGACTCAGGGGGAAGGGAAGGTGTTACTTAAAAAGGAGGTGATTGTTTTGAGACTTGTGGAAGAGGTAATTGTTACAAAATTTGCTTCAAAATGGTGTGGCTAGTATGCTCTATATCTCCTTGTTGGATAGAGTCATCTAGTCTCTCCTCTTCCGCTAATTGCTATCTATTCTAATTTACCTTTGGAGGTGGTATAATTCTTGATTTCATCTTATTTCCTTCTATTACCTTATCAACTTTGGCATTGATGATTAACTACTCATGAGGATGTGGGTGATGCTAATAATAAATTGGAACATTCCCTTTTAAAGAATCCACGTGTGCACCCACTCTTCCTTTCAGGTCCCATTTCCTCACATCATGATCATGCTGATTATGAGAATTGCTATGTGATGCTACATGGCATAAGTTGGACCATTGTCTAAATTATCTTATGCTAATTGTATAAGGTAGAGAAGGGTAGGGTGCATGTTTCTTTTCTTTACATTTTCCCCCATTGCCATCAACTATTTGATAGGCAACTTCTTGTTGAGCAAGTTTGTCTAGAACATAATATGGGAATTGTAAAGGGGATTGCAACAACCATTCTATCCAGATTATGGTATACTCTAGATATATCCAATAAGCTCCAAAGCTTAAAATAGACTTAATCATTTCCTTAGAGACCCAAGGCATAGGATTTTCATTCATAAATTGATAAATAAGAGGATATAAATAATTGTAAATTTATTCCATATAGAGTCTAAACCTTTGAATATAAAATTTTGAAAACATCATATGAATGGGCTCATGTGAAGTAGGATTCCATATGGGTGTTCTTCGGAATTCCACTATGGCACAAGTAACATCGACTAAGTAGGAAATCATATGGAAATCCTTCCCACCTTGTGTTTGTATGGAATTCTATAACAAATTGAAAGATATAATCTCCCTTAATGTGGGGACTTGTCTGTCATTAAGGATTATAGATAACAAAGGCACCCAAGTTTTGTCTACATGAGTAGTTGTTGGGTTGCCAAGAAAATGGTTCATTATGGCCATCCCTAATCTCACATCCTGTCTAAATGATATAATGGGTGTCTTATTTATGTTTGCTTTGTCAGTCCATTGTTCTGGGTCCTCTAACCAATGCTTAAGCACTTGCCTTATGTTGTGAGTTTTTAACCATTCTAAGGCTATGGGTTGTTTGTATTTAATATTGGGTTCAGGTAGTTTATATTATGCTTTAAAAGTCATTCTTTCGATAAAAGCAATACAATCTCCTTTCCTCATGGAAACAATGACATTATTTCAGTGTTTAGTATGGACAAACATATTGAAAAAAAGGTCCAAACATAGAAATACCTCAGGTTTCATCTCTGTAAGATGTAGACCTACCTTTTGAAGTGCTGAGAGGTCATATGAATATTGAGCATCTTCTTGACTGGGGCTTTTCCCCTTCTTAACATGATTCTCTCTTTCAATCTATTCATACATAGTTGTGTAATGCAGGAACTCGTTAGCCAAGAAGTTCTTATCGAGGATGGTATATGTGAAGATTTGAGTAGTGTCATAGCCGAAATGAATGTGTTTAAGATTTCCATTTTATTTTCTTCAGTGTTCTTCAAACTCTTAATGATAACCAGGTGAAAGTCCTACATTCAAATTATAATAAGAAATCCCTCTGTGCAAATAAACTACTACTTTAGATATAGCCCTAGGAGTTTCTAATAGTTATTTGTTTACAAATTGAGAATGAATCTGATTTTATATGATCAATTTGTAGCTTTAAAATTTGTATAATGAATTTTAATGGCATTGTTATCTACATTGATGGCATAAAACACATTTGGTGGTTTCGAAGGGATGTTTATGTACTTCAGACTGTTGATTCATCAATCTCCACCTTTTTGAATACGTATCGTTCAGCTGTTATAACCTTAGAGCTTATGCAAGCTTTTAAGAATATGTCATTTAATATTGTTATGCTAACTGTGTGCTAGGTGTCAATTTCTTGCTACTCCACGGTTAAGAGACTTTATGTCTGTCTTTCAAGAGGAAATGAGTTGTCTTCATTGAGAAGTTCCTGCTACCAACAATGTTACATTCCACCATTGGGTCGCTCTTTATCCCTGTCATTCTTTACTTGCTAGATTAAGCACTGTGGAATGCAAAAGATCTCAATAGTGCCATGCATCGTCATCCAGGTGCTTTGCAGTGGTGTAATGGTTCAGATTAGGAATATGGTGGGTGATATATGTGCTAAATAACTTTACCATGAAGTCTACGTTAGATGAGTTATGAAAGTCACAAAGTAATGAACATGGCAAATGCACGAATAAGGTTGACTGCGAAGGATTTTTGGATTGTGAAGTCGGAAAAAAATGGAAAGAGTGCGAAGACCGTGTATACCATGAAAGCTGAGAACTATGAAGAGTGTGAAAGCTTGGATCACGAAGACTACGTAAACTTGAACCGTGAAGACCACGAAAATTACAAGCAACTCAAATAATGCGAAGACTGTGACGTCCGCAAAGAATGCAAAGGTTGCTTTGTCTATGAAGGGTCCTTTGATTGTGAGGAATACTTTGACTATGAAGAGTGTAAAGAATGTGAAAACTCGAAGAATGCAAAGCTACAAGCACCAAAGAGACTGTGAAAGCCTTCAAATTGTGAAAGGTGCAAACCTGCGAGGAAAGAAATGCAACATAATATTATTCATGGAAATATGGTTCAAGTAACAAAGTCAAACGACGAAATCGTAAAATATTAAAACACTTGTTGATAAACTCCACAAATGTTACGAGAGTGCGATAACTGCGAAGGTGGGCCAAAGAAGACATGTCCAATTCATGATAGGAGACCTGTATCCCTATACTTCAATATAAATTGTTAAATGTACATATTCGTCAATTGCTCAAGTGAAAGAGTATGATAAAACTCTGTAAACTAGCCATATGCATTTGATGAGATGTCTAAACAAATCCAAAGAATAAAGGTAAGGCACCCAAGCAATGTATATCAACTTGTTCTCGAAATAGTTGGTCCATATTTGGGTTAAGACATGAGGGTGTGTTGATGACAATAAATAGTATTTTTCATATATAGTAAACTGATTTATTATATCAGTCTAGATCAGTTACTTTTAGATTTATCTTTGATTGTCATATATTACAATTTAAATTAATTATTTCAATTTATTTTATTGTGATTCACATTAATTCAAGAATAAGGTAAAAAAATAGTATGAATGATATAATTTAATATTTTACTTGTTCCTCTAGATGCCTTTCCATTCCTTACCACTTTGCCTTTATTTTGTAATTCAGGGAGAATAACATATTTTATTGAAATATTCTGCCCTAAGTCCTTTTCTTCCTCAGAACCACCAACACCACCACCACCACCACCACCTTGTTCTCTATCTATTTCATGCTCTAAAGACTTTGATTTTGTGTATACCACCAACCCTTCACTTGAAGTTGGGGATAACTGTGCCTTTTTGTATAACTTCTTAATATTTACTGTCTTATTTTTCCTCATTGTTTCTATAGGGGACGGTCTCATCTCTTTATTTCCACCACTCATATGTATTAGTGCTTGTCCTTATTAATTTTGGTAGAGCTTAAAACACTAAAATTGCTTCATTCTTTATTCATAATATGACACATGTTTATACACAGGCATCTCCTACAAACTAGGAGTTTATGCCCATCAACAAACCCCTAAATACTCTGATAAAATTCTATAAAATCTCTTATAAGCATTTTATCTATGTACATAATTATTACAAAATATATTCTCACAACAAATATATACTCATAAATAAAAATAATGTAAGCATTAATGAATTATTTTTAACATTCCCCACCTTAGTGCGAACATGAATTAAAACACTATACTTAGGAACTCTAGCGTGTCACCACAGAGCTTGCTCATGAACTTGACTTACTCATGCTACATTAGACTACATATGGCTATCACAAATGGATACAACAACCACCCATGCACGAACATGAATCCACACATCTATTCATCCTCCACATCTAGCATAAATGGATTTCATGGATTGACTCACCAATCATCCAAGTATGAACACACTCTTGTTCATCCTCCACACCTATGCAACTCACATATTGATGGATTTGGATAGTCAAAAACCCTATTCAAGTAACATGATTGCTAAAATATTTTAATTTGGATTTTCACCATATTTTTACATTAGGGGATGGAATACATTATTTATTCATACCACACAATAAAATGCAAAAAAGTAAATATTTGAGGACTAAATCCTCCTTGTTTTCATTTGTATCCTCTATTCGTGATTGTTTCCACTTAATCACAAACATCATAAGAAACAACCACTACCACTGGAAGCTACCTTTGGATTTAGATGATTTGGTGTAACTATGATGTCATTATTATGATGTGCAACATTGTCATTAATGACTAATGAGAGGATGCTAAATGTACTCCAACCTCTATTCGCCTCTGACCTCCTATTTAGGAAGTTTTTCACTTTGCAGATTTGAACATGAAGCTCATTTACATGTCATTTCTAACAAATAACATAACTGACACATTGCATAATGTATTCCATAATGCATGGATTGATGGAGAACGTTGAGCAGAAAAGTGATGGGTGAGAGAATTTTTTTAATCATGCTTCTAAACAGAAGAAGGGAGATGGTGATGGGGATGGGTCCAGGGAACATGGTGATAGGTTTTGATAGTCACAAGATTAAGGAAAACATATTTTTGGAAGGAGAACCCAACAATTTTGACAAAAAGGGTTTCCTGGCAGGTAAATAGGGTCCCAAATCAGATACAGGTAAGGCATCTTAGATCTATAAAATCAAAGGTTTGTCATAGGAAAGAAAGAAATTTGTCCTATTGAACAACTTGAGACAATTAAAGATAGCAAAATTATTCATATTAAAGTCTCTGTTTCACTCATTAATCGAGCCTCATCTAGAATGGACAGGCGCAAGTGGGAAAATTTATGAGGGCTAGACCCAACATTGACCTATTCAGATCATGGGCTATGGAAAAATGGAACCCAAAGGCCATTTAGAAATTTTGGCAATAATGAATGGGTTTTTTATGATCAGACTTAATAATATTAATGATTGTTCCTATATCTTAGTAGGAGGTCCTTGATTCTTTGGAAGATTAGGACTATTCCTAAAGAAATGGCATCCAAGTTATGATCCATAAATAGAAAACATTAATTTAATGCCCATATGGGTTCATCTTGCTAGGCTTTCGGTTGAACTTTAGGAGGAAGATCTCTTCATCAAAATAGCTAAGAATTTTGGTTATTTTAATTGCCTTTGATCTAGCAACAAAAGCTAGATCTAGATTCATTCATGCTCATTTCTATGTGAATACTTTTGTTAATCAATAGCTTCCTTCATCGACATTTTTACACACTCCTTTTGGTGTCTGTACCCAAAAAATTATGTTTGAAAAATTGGTTTTGCTCTATTTAAAATGTCACAGTTAGATTCATCCATCAAAGGTTTGTCCCATAGTTTTTAGCATAAATCAGCTAAGTTTAGACCTTCTTGGCATATAAAAGGAGGGGTGGCTTTCAAACAAGTAGAAATGCATCAAAATCCATAAGTAATACTAAAACAAGAGAAGAATAAAGATAAATTCACACTTTCAGAAGGAAAAAACACTTTAGAAATGGTGGTTCAGGAAGAAGGTAATTTATCTGAAGCAGAAAATGAGAAACATTAGAGGTAGCATACTTAAAAGATTCAAGTCCAATGCATAGCCTAATTTTTTACCAGGTGATTAACTCTCAAGAATCAAATTCAATAGTCTCTAAAATGTAAGAAAGGGTGGAGAAAATTATAGTTCAAGAATTGCCAAAATATATACAAATTAGTTTGGTCTGCAAGTGCTAATGAAAGAAGATCAAGAGATATTTAAGCCGTAACTCTTTCATATTGTCAAAGACTCAAGCCTACAATTATCAGAGGAAAAATGAAAAGTAGAAGAGATAAATTGACCATATATTCATCACCAAAGGCTTTGAAAATTGGCTTAGTTGACTCCCAAGAGATCCTATCAACCCCTAAGCATAGCATCAAAGCCAAGTTCACATTCTCTGTTACAACCAAGAGAGGTACCAAAGGGCCAATTATTCGTACATCTCCTAACATTGGGAAATCTACAAAAGAGAAGTATTTAGAAATATCACATATGTTGAAATTGTAGATGGACTTTAGTGCATGTTTCCTTTTAAGAGAGGTAATCCTTCTCCTTTCAGTTAATTATGTTGATCTTTTCTTGGAATATTAGAGGAATGCATAGTTCCTCTAAACAAAAAGTTTTTAAAGATTCTATAAGAAGTCACAAACCTCTTATTTTGGCCATTCAAGAATCTAAAGTTGATGAAGTTTTCTTTGAGAATCATAAAAAGGCATATTGGAAGGATGCTGGTTTTGCTTGTATTAGTTCGGCTAAAGCTTCTGAGTGCCTTATTACATTTTGGGATAGTAGTAAATTGATTGGGGATCCTTTTTTCAAATCACCTAATCATCTAGGGATGATCTTTGCTAAATTGTTAGATAGTAAGCAATAGGTTTTTTCAAACATTTACGTCCTTAGCTCTATTGCTACTTGTAGAAAAGTGTGGGATGATTTAAGATTTTTTAGAATTACTTGTAAGGATTTTTATTAGATTCTAGCCAGAGATTTCAACTCTCCCCTTTATCCAAGTGACAAAAAAGGAAGTAACCAAGCTTTCTTAGATAGCATGAGGACTTCTCTTCTCTCATTGTTGATATTGGTTTGTTTGGTGTGGAATTAAAAGGATCTAAGTTCATTTGGAGTAACATGAGATTGAGTGAAAATTTAATTCAATTCAGGATTGATATAATTTTCATTTCCATGGATTGATTGGTTCACAAGGATTTTATTTTAATTTCTTTACCTCGTGCAGGGTCAGATCATAGTCCATTGGAATTGAAAATAGTGGAAAAATTTGCTAAAGAGGATAAATATCCTTTTATAATGGAAAATATGTGGTTTACTCATTCGGAGATTCATGATAGAATTATGGAATAGTGGTTCCCGATTGTGTTCCTGATTGTGAATGCTACAACCATCTTTTAGTTGGCTATAAAAATGAAGAAGTCAAGATTAAAATCAGACAAAGGAATAAATAGGTTTTTGAAAATGTTCTTAAAAACTAAAATTTTATCGTTGGAGTCTAAAATAGAAAGTAATGATTATTATGTAAACACTCAAAATAAAAAAAAATCCTTTGTGAGTATCACACAATAGCTATGAGAGAGGAGAGTCTATGGAGATAAAAATATATAAATATCTGGCTCAAAGAGGGGGACAAAAGCACACATTTTTTTCATGTCCACTTTGAAATATAAAGCTCATAATTCAATCAAGAAAATAACTGATAGAGAAGGGCAAATCATTTCTGATAAATATTTTATTAATAAAAAAGTGAGTTTTTTCAATATTTTTTTAATTTATTTTTATTTTTAAAGAAACATCATATTTGAACATGAATTTATACATGTCATTCTAGAGTTGGTAACATAGGAAGGTAATTCATCTCTTATTTCATCTACATCTAATGAGGATCTTAAAATTGTTATTTCCAAAATGAATCCTAAAAACGCTCCAGGCCCAGATAGATTTCCAATAACCTTCTATTAGAAGTTTTGGAATATCATTGGAGATGATGTGGTGGATGTGATTAATGAATTTATTGATTTTACTCAGATGTTAAAATAATTTAATCACACATTTTTTTATTTTAATTCCTAAGAAGAAAGGAGCTACAATTTTTTTTTTGACTTTCACCCTATCAGTTTGTGTACTTCTATATATAAGATCATTACTAAGATTTTATCTTTAAGATTACAACCTATTATGGAATCTGTTATTGAGGCTCAACAAGGTGGTTTTATCCCTAGAAGAAAAGTCCAATACGAGATTATTTTAGTCCGTGAATCTGTTCACTCAATGGATAGAAGCAAAAATATTGGTATGGTGATAAAATTAGACATGGCTAAGACTTATGATATATTATACTGTAGTTTTTTTAGAAAGGATCATGAGATAATTTGGTTTCTAAGACAATTTCAAAAAAAAATTAAGATCTTGTATTTCTACTTGCATGTTTTCAGTTCTTGTGAATGGAGTGGTACAAGGGGATCCCATAACACCTTTCATTTTCATCATTATGGCTGAATCTTTGCGTAGATTTATTTCAAATGTAGTGAGAATTGATGATTTTAAAGGTTTTAAGTTAATTAGGAATGTGGACCTAGTGTCTCATCAATAATTTATAGACGATACCATTCTTTTGGCCAAGGTGTCTATTAGGAAAGCTAAAATTTTAAAGCAAATTCTGCTCATGTATGAACTAGCTTCTAACCAAAAAGTAAAATTTGAAAATAGTTCCATTTTATTATTTAATACACCTTTAGGAAGGCAAGATAAAATAACTCAAATTTTGGGTTTCCATATCAAATAAAAACCTTCATCTTATTTGGGCATGCCCCTATTTAGTAGCAATATCCCTCCTACAACATGGAATTATCTAGTGGAAATATTTCAAAGAAAGTTGGCTAGTTGGAAAGGGAAGTTTCTCTCTCAGGCGGGAAAAATCTTGCTTATCAAAAGTGTCTTTCAGAGCCTTCCATTGTATCTTTTATCTCTTTTTAGTCTTCCTAAGATTATAGAAGATAAACTTAATAAAATTCAAAGAAACATTTTATCGATAGGAGCTGAAGAGAGAAGTAGAATTCATTTGGTGGCCTGGGAAAAGGTTTGCATGGCCAAAAGCAAAAGAGGTCTAGGTATTATAAGATTAAATTAGATGAATAAGGCTCTTCTCTCTAAATTTGTTTGAATTTTTTTCAAGATCACTAGTTCTTGAGATAATATTTTAAGATTCAAATACTTGGATGGTAGAGATCCCATTTGCATTTTTGAAGATGAACATTTTATTTGTGGATCTCTTTTATAGAATTTTATAAATGATAACAAAAATGCTATATCTTTTGGTTCTAAATGGAAACTAAAAAATGATATTCATCTTAATTTCTGGAAAGACTCATGGATTTTAGACCAACCCCTAAATAATTTAGAACTGTGGCAGCACATTCATGCTCACATTCAAAATAAATATGTTAGTCAGGTTTAGGGCTATTGGTTGATTATATAAGGTACAAGAAACTAAATTTTTTTGAGTATTGATAATTTAGATCAAGAAGAAAATGGAATCCTGACTAAGCTGAATAATTTATTGAGAATGCATTATTTACTAGAAACTATCAATGAGGATCATTTGATATGGAAAGAATCTATTGATGGACATTACAGATTCAAATATGGGTATATCTTGGTGGGTAATCTTCCAAGAAATGATGTGAATCGGGATAGATTATGGGATAATTTACTCATACCTAAAGTAAATTTTTTCCTATGGGTGGCTGTTCAAAATAAAGCATTGACTATGGAAAATTTAAGGAAAAGAGTTTTTACTTTGACCAACAGGTGAAATCTATGTGAATATGGCAATGAAATAGTTTTTCATTGGTTGGTTGAATGTCTATTCACATTTGCGGTATGAAGTTTTTTTTATTAACAATTTTTTTTGTCTTATGGGTACTCACTAGTTCTTTGTTTGACTTTTGGTAATCTTGGGAGTGTCATTTTTAGAATCATTTCTTGAAGAAAATATGGAAGCTCACTCTTCTGTACGTTATTTGGAGAATTTAGGGTGAAAGAAATGACATAAATTTTAGGAATAAAAAGCATCCTCATATGGTTTTAGCAAATAAGATTATTTTAGCCATTGTGGAAAATTTTAAAGCTATAACTAGTGGAAAAGGTAAAAACTTACAATTTTTTGAAAAAAAACTGATTTTAAATTGGTAAATTGATACACTGTGTATTGATAATATTTATCCTGTTAGAGATCTAGATTGCACCCTAGCTGGAGGCATGAGTGTTTAGGTCTTACTTCCAAATATAGCTAAACATGGGGCTGGCCCTAGGCTATGGGTATCTTATAATAGGGTCAGACCTCTAGGATTTTTAATGAGGATAGCTCCTCTAATGCATCATTTTGGCTCGTTCTCACTACTAAAACCTACTAATGACCAAGGGAGAGAGAGAGAGAGAGAGAGAGAGAGAGAGAGAGATGAGAGAGAGAGAGAGAGAGAGAGAGAGAGAGAGAGGAGAGCGAGAGAGAGAGAGAGAGAGAGAGAGAGAGAGAGAGAGAGAGAGATGAGAGAGAGAGAGAGAGAGAGAGAGAGAGAGAGAGAGAGAGAGAGAGAGAGAGAGAGAGAGAGGAAAACTTAAGCTAACAATGGTGATGCACCTAAATTATGGGTTGATCTACCCTACTTAACTCTTTATAACACTAATAAAACAAGCATAAGACTAGATCTAGGATCCCAAATATCTGTCATACATTAGTGTTTCATGAAAAGGTTCATCGAATTATGTAGATCAAGGAAAATGATGAAGAGGTCTAGATCAAGACACTAATCAGTCACAGTATCCATATGTGGGATTCGATCAAGAGATGTAGAGCACCAAACATGACCTAAATAACAAGATGAACTATTAACTAGGTGAGATCATAATTTGACAAGGGAGAAACCTCTACCACGTATGCAAATTTGACATGTACACACTATACCAAAATAATAAAATATAAAACAATCTTTATTCATTTTAAGAGGTTATAAGTTCCATCTTGACAAAGTTGGGTCATGCTCAAGAGAGGGAGTAGAGAAAATATAGAGAGGATCCATTTTTTGGCTCAAAAGCCTCCGTATATATTAAAAAATGAGAAAGAGAGAGAGGAACAATGGCTTGGAGAATGGAGAAAGGGTCCTCAAGAACAAAAAGTGAGGTGGCAACAATTGATTACTTTCTATTTATGTGCCTTGATCAACAAACATATCTCCTTTTGTCCCATTAGTCTTTGAGCTCTTCTCATTGGCTGAAAGTGTCTTACAAGAGATAAGGGGGTTTCAATGAATTTCTTGCTTATTATTGGAAGGAGGGAAAAGAAGAAACTGAGTACAAGTATGGTTGAAAAACTTGATTTATAGTGCATGTGTGGAATCAAAAGACTATGAAGATCTCCTCATTGGCTTAGGAGGATGATATATAGATAAGAAAACACTAAAGAAAATTTGTTTATAGATAAAAATTTGGGTGGATTACCTAATGATAGCTAGCTCAGAAGCAAGAGCTTCCTTAGGGGCTATCAATTCACACATTTTAAACAATTAAGTTTATAAACATAAAAGAAAGGTAATTGCATCCATAAATCAAAAGTACTAAAATTGAATACAAAAGTGCTTGCTAAGAAATATGATATAAATGATTAACTTAGTGATAAAACAATCAATATTAGTGCTAGAGGGTTGGGGTATGCTTTAAAATTTTAGAAGGGGTTCTATGAACAAGTAGGAACACATAAAATTAGGTTTGATTTTGTGTTGGTAGATGAAATTAGCTTTCTAGTTTTTGGTGCCATAATGACCATCAGTGGTTGGGATGACCATCGATGATTAAGATGACCGTCAAATATTGAGTTAACCATCGATAGTTATTGTGTGAGGATTTGGGTTGGTAATTTTGCTGATTGATGAAATCTAAAGATGGATTTTGAGAGATGGGTAAGACCTGGGTTGATTATGAAATATAAATAAAGTAGATGAATGCTAGGAATAAAGTACTTATCTTACCAAAAGTTGATTGGGTGGATGGTTGAGACAATTGGTTTGTTGATGGAATCTAGCTCGATTCTGATAGAGTAATGGTACTTGAAGGCTTGATGGAGAGGTAACAATAAATTGACTCTCTGATATGATTGACAAATCATTGAATTGTTGATGGTGATTGACCTACAAGAAAGAAAACTCTTGAATACACAAGATCTTGATAATGATTACAGATGGATGCCAACTCTTTATTCCTCTCTTATAGGCAAGGTGAGAGAGTTATAATAACACATGAAATGGGCTTTCCAAAATTAATTCATCCATAAAATGGCTCATAATTAGAATTAGATGAGCTAATTTTAGAAAATCAAGGTGGGTAGTCTTCATGCTTTTAGTTGGGACAGTGCAACCTGACCATTGACGGTCAATTCAACTGTCGATGGTCAAGTGCCGAAGGGTAAAATGGATACAAGGCTAGGTTAAGTCAGTTAAGTTAAACTAAATATATGTGAGCTTGGTTAGGGGTCAAAAAGTTATATTAGTCCTAAGGGGGTCCTAGGGGAATTACAACATTCAAAATCATGCTATGTGGATTACGGTGTCTACATTTTTCCCTTTTTTGTTATGCAGCTTTGAATTAACAAGATGCAAAACAAAAATGGAGTGCTGGTCAAAGGTTTGATTTCCTTGATTATGGGAGGAGGTGTTCCCCCTCAAACCAATAGTTGATGAGGTGAAACCAAAATCAAGTCAGGGTTTGATAAGTGGTACATGGTAAGGCATGAGGTGGTGATAAAAGGCGGTTGGGCATTTGAGACACAAACGTGTGTGTAAAATGTGATTAAGTGTGATAGATAAGATTGCACAAAGACTAAGGTTACCATAGTTGGTAAAAATAAGGTTGGTTATTAGAAGGACTGGTGATGGGTTAACCGGGCCATAGTGTTAGGTATAATTGATCAAGTTATTCCTATCAAGTCTTCTAGATAGGGTTGGTGTTTTCATAGGTATCTAAGGTAGGAAGTGATCCTTTTGAAAAACAAAAATGGTGTTGTCGTGCACTAGGTAGTGCAAGTTAAAATGGTCAACATGGGAAAAATGGTCAATGTGGTTAAAAAGACCAAGCAGGGTCATTGCAAAAATATGTAAAATTTTAGGTCAAAAATGGCCAATGTCAAGGTGGATATGGTCTAATGGGTGGCTGGAGAAGGGTGATCTCTAAAATTATTCAAGTTTTAGTTTAGGGGAGATTAGGTGATCCCCAAAGTTGGTGTGTAGGTATAAGTGCATAAAATAAAAAAGTGTGGGACCTTTACCATCGATGGTTAGGGGCTCTTAGGGTTAACCATCGATGATCGCTTTGACTATTGATGGTTAGGTGGAAACCCTAAAAAGCCAAAATATAAAAGTTGAAAATGAAATTTCATTTTCACTTTTGATGAGTTGACTCTGAGCTTTTTGTGCACTAGTGATTTTATACTTTGACATTTAGCTGGTTGATTATTTGACTGGATGTGTGGTCAAGGTGTCAGTTGTAGATTGGTTGAGTTGATCTAGTTGGGCCTAGTCATGTTGGGTAGATGAGGATGTGACTGAGTTATAGGATATGGGATTCGACTTTGACAGTTATCAAGGAACAAGGTAGGGGGTGTATTAAGATTGTAGATTAGTTGATTTTGGTTGTTTGTTGAAATTGAATTTGGGTATGTTAGTTATTTTTTGTGGAAATTGGGTGTGATAGGTTTTTTGGGAGTAATGACCTCGATTTTTAATTTGGTAAATTAGGGAAATTTAATTGGTGAAATTTGAAATTAGGGGAGGATTTGGGTTTGGGTGGGTTGTAGGATAGTTTTTAGTAGTTAGTTCCTTGTTTTTGTTGTTTTTGGTATTGTTTGGAGGTGGGGAAGGATTAGGATTTTGCCATCAGTGGTTCAACCTGACCGTCGATGGTCATCTTGACCATTGATGATCGAAACTCAAGGAAAAAGGGGTCACTAAACTATTGACAGTTATATGAACCATTGGCAATCAAGGGTTTTAGGGATGGTTAGTTTTAAAAGTTGTGTTCATAAATTGAAATGTCAAGTGTAGGTTTAAGGTAGGTGGTGTGTAAAGTGATAGGTTGGTAGTCTTGGTAAAAAAGTGTCAAGTAGGAATGATTTGTTGGATAATGTTAGGTGTTGTTTGATAGGTTAGGGTAGGGTAATTGTTAAGTAAGTTTGATGCTGTGAAATAGTTTATAGGGTAGAGTGGTGAGAATTTTATGGGTAAAGGTAGATGTTTGGTTAAATGATAGAGTTAATGTTGTAGATGTGTTTATTTTTTTAGCTTGAAATAAGTTAAATAAGGTAGGTGTAGGTTGGTATTGAACTTGATTTGAAAAACTAAGTATGCATGCTAATGTGGTTATTTTATAGGCATGAGACTAGATCCAAATGAGGGATCAAGTCTTAAGGATTTTTGCTAAGATTTGAGATGGGATGATTGTGGTTGAGTGGATGCACATAAAGGAGGTCAACCTTAAGGTCATGGTTTATTATCAACATCTACCATGGGATGTAGCTATGATTGTGGCTCTCATCGAGAGATGGAACCCATCCATGAACACATTTTTGTTACCGATGGGAGAGATCAACATCCTACTAGAGGATATACATATGATTACTCAGCTGCCCATTCGAAGGGAGCTATTTTACCATATTAAGAGCAAGGAGTGGGACTATCATATGGAGCTATTATATGGAGAGGATTGGGTACATGTTAGGTTTCATTCTGACATCTTTAGTTATAGGCCCTTATACTAGAGGGCTCTAGGGGACCGATGCTTGATGACCATGATGATGATGGCAATGTCCTATTTTGCATTGCCAGATTTGAGTAATAGTTACTTTCCATATCTATTGTTGGGAGTATTAGTAGAGATGTTATTAGGTAGGACTATGTTTGGTTGGGATCTTATTTTGTTGGTTCAGATTATAGGGAGCTATGGGTATTTAGAGCTCATAAATGATATGGTATTAGTGTTGGGTTCATACTCTATTACTGGGCATGTGAGCACATTAGGGTGTTGAGACCTTTGGGGCTACTATGAGATGGATATGCTTAGGTACACTTCATATCAAGATTTGTGTGATAGAGATATGATTATTATTTGACTGTAATAGTGGAGGGGCTAGGGATATAGACTAGTTTAGAGATGCTTTTGAGGGTCTAGTAGTAGGTGATGTGGTGTGGAGGCCATATATGGGATAGCCTAGATGGGCCTAGTATAGTTATCACATGTTGTCACTATAGAGCTAGCGATGGATATATAACTGATGAGAGGGGGAGACATAAATTATCCCCTTTGATTAAGTTCAGTGGTAGTTTGGTCTTGTGCAAGGGATTCTAGCTCCTCTTTAGAGGTATATGAGAGAGGATGTGGAGTTTCAAATTTTGAAGCTATAACCACATGATGTAGTACTAGATCATGAGGAGCTACCAACCAAAGCAACTATAGTTGATACCACTTTTGTTGATGGATATGTAGCATGATACTAGGACCTTTATGCAATCAATGATTTTGGGTGGGGTATCAGAGGTTAGCATCCCATAGATGTGGATCCAATAGGTGTATAGGTGGAAGGTGGAGGCTAGGATAGATAGCTACAAGTAGCATTGGAAATTGCATAGGCCCAAATCATAAGATTATAGGGAAAAGTGGCCACATTACAGGGCCAAGTTATCATGTTATAGGGTTAGGTTGCCACTATTACAGCTGAGAGAGATCAGATGAGGACCACCTTTGGTTTAGTGTCTCAAGAGAGGGAATCCTGAGACAGAGGGTAGGGGTAGCGGTAAGATAGGTAGTGCCACTAGGTTTCATTCCTATAACCTGATACCTAGCTATATTAGAGGGGCTATAGTATTACAAGGCTATTATTCTGGCATAATTTTTAAATGAGCTCAAATGGGGGGAGTACAAATCCAGACTAGCAGGTGGTCTGACTATGGATACTCAAGGATAGTGGGAATCTATAGTTAGTGTGTAGGTATAGGGCACTCCAAGAGGACTGGCACTTGGGAAGAGCTAGTGGTAGTGGTGCCCTAGGGTTATGATACATGACATATATATATATATATATATATATATATATATATATATATATATATATATATATATATATATATACATACATACATACATGTTTTGACTTTTGATACCATCCTTCACATTGATGATGTGAGATGTACATGAGAGAGAGACATGACACACATTTATTACATGTATCATTTATATGGACACACTATGATGTTTATAAGACTCATGATCTATATATATGTGAGTTTATTTATTGCTCATGAGCATGGTTATTATGATTTGATGTTTATGCTTATTGTTCATGGATGTTATTACTTTATGATGCTGGTCATGGTTATGGTTATGCTTATGACATGCTAATTGTTTTTGAATTTCATTACGTTTAGACATATTAACATTGAATTTATTGCTTATGGATGTTATTATCATGTATAGTATAATAATGCAGATGATTATGATTATGCTTATGATTATGAGGTTTTTATGGCCATGGTTATACTAAAACACATAAGGTAGGTTAATTAACAACATTGGATGGGGGAACAAAGAATATAATTAAGAGACAAAATACCATAATGAAAATATCAACTAGTCACAATAGGATAAGCAGAGAGTACAATGCTTATTTGTTGACAAGGGCTAAAATTAGACCTAAATTTGGATTGGCTTAATGAGCATAAGCCCTTCAAATGATTCACATGGGTGCTTGTTGGTTAAATATGTGTCTTGGCCACATGTTGTTAAGTAACCTCAAAATCCCCTATGTAAAGGAGAGATGGGTGTAAATTTAACCTTCACGTGAGACTAGCATGCCTGTTCCATAGGTGTCCAAAGAGTCAGTATAAAAAAGTCTATGCCAAGCTATGTAGATTGATTGATGCTTGAAGTCTTCTTGTGAAAGTTTATTGTGGCTTCCACCTTATGTTGTTATTTGAGAGCTGATTATGGCTTTCAAGATTATTTTTTTATTGTTTGTGATAGTGATAATGGATCTTTTATTGATTATTGTAAATGGGAAACTGATCAATGTGGGAAGCTTCCAAGATATTACTATACTTTTAAAAAATGCTTTACTCAACCATCCTTTAAGGAAGTGGTCTAAGTTTATATGCTTTATTTGATGCTTTTGGTAGCTGTTCTTTGAGGGAGGAGTCTACCTTATTTTAGTAATTTTTAAAATAAAAATTTAGTAACTATCCTTAAAGGAGCAGTCTGTGAATGCTAGGATTGGCCCATGATTGCTAGCAATTGGGATTTTGTTATTTTGCTTTGATTTTTCTTGACATAGACTTGCCTAGGCTAGCTTAGTGGTTCACCTTTATGAAGGCAAAACTAAAAGCCCAAGAAGGTTGATTAGGTGTGAAGAGGTTTTGGTGAAAATGATCATGGGAATTCATCCTATGAAGGTGTGGAAAGTACCATGAGAATGATGCCATGGGTAGAGCCATGATATCCATTATTGAAGATAAGGATATTCCAGTGACAGTTAATCACATGATTCAATGTTAATTGGTTTCCCCTAAAATAGGGAGATGGAACTTAGGTGGATAGTAATGGATGAACTTAAGTTAGACAACAAGTGAACATGACCCTTCTCAATAAAATAATGGACGTAGATGTGAAGCATTGAGGGGCTCAGGCTATGGGTGGACTTTGAGAGAAGACAATTGATAAGATCCTGATCCATACTTATGGGTTTTGATATAAGGTCCAAGCCAATTGAAAGCAAACTTGCCTCACTTACTTTTTTCCATAATGGTGGCATGTTGATTTTCCTTTAGGATGAGGTCTATGATATTGAACTTCCACACTTTAAGGTTCTTGTTATAGGCACATTTGATATGCTCTTGGTAGACATGAAGATGGGTGAGGCTGCTAAATGGCATTCATCAAGTAGCTCAAGCTAGACTAAATGGTGCTAATGATAATCATCTTCTGAAATAAGATCTTACAGAGATATGTAAAGAGAGGGGATTTGTAATTCAAGAGGCAAGATATCCTCTGATCCAAATACAATAAAAAATAGGGTAACACCCATAGGGGTTCTAATGCTAGTATGATATGCCCATAAGGTGAAGTGGATATACAAATTCCAATCTCGACTAGATGCACTGACCATTTTAGTTATCATGTTATTGAGAGATTTATTAGAGGTTTATATTTGTCCATTAGCTTGAGGGTGATAGGGTGAGGAGAATCTTAACTTAATAATGAATGCATCACATAAAATCTAGACTTGCTTGCTCTTAAAGGACTTACCAATTTTAGTGATGATCTTATGAGGAACATCAAAGTGACAGATGATGTGATGGTTGATAAAGTCAAAAATATTCTCCACTTTGGTTGAGACTAGAGGAATAGCCTCTACCCACTTGGTAAAGTAATCAATCATGGTGATAATAGAATGGTGTTGATGTAAGGAATGGGGATTAATTCACTAATAAGGTCTAGACTCCATTGTGAAAAAGGCCAAAAATTGGTAGAAAATCGAAGGCTATAACTAGGTGCATGATGAAAATTAGCATGTTTTTGACACTTAACACATGTTTTCACTTAATTACAACATTCTTAGTTAAGAGTAGGCCAATAATAGCCAAGACAGATGATGGGCTTAGCTAGAATGAGGCCACTAAAGTGTCCCCCATAGATACCATCCTGCATTTCCTTGATAGCATGAAATGCTTCCTCACTACATAGACAACAGAAGAGGAGGCCATCAAAGCCATGCTCATAAAGAATTCCTCCCATAATGGTATAGTGAGAGGCACTCTAAACAAACATCTTTGAGCATTCCTATAGAGGCTAGAAGAAACTATGCCAAGGTTAATATAGTCAAAGGTTTGCTGATACCAAAGGTCAAGTTGGGTCTCCTCAACATTAAAAATGGTGGGAGAATCTAGTTTGACATAGGAAGGTTGGGTAAGTATTTGAATAATGATAGATAACTTAGAGTCTGAAGGTGCATATGGGATCAATGAGGTGAGGGATACCATGGTATCGATGAACTTATTGGTAGATCATGGGGTTAATTGGATGCGGTAGTGATCAAATGATGCTAGGAGTTAGTCAACTAGTTGTTTGTGATGCTGTAGAACATTATTATTACACTAGTAAGAGCCATTGATTTAATTGACCACAAGTTGGGAGTCACCAAATATATTGATCATTTTGACTCCTAGGGTTAAGATAGTTTGAAGGCCTATCACTAGGGCTTCATACTTAGCCATATTATTAGTATATTTAAAATCAAGTTTGAAGGACAAAGGGAGAGGTTCACCATCAAAGGGGATAAGGATGATACCAACTCTCCCATTGCATTGACATTTTAATCTATCAAAGAACATGGTGACTTGATAAGTGAAATATTCTTGAGATAGGGCCTTGATAGACTCATTGGGAAACTCAAGAGGAGGGGGTTGATTGTTTGTTAATGGTGCTTCAAACAATTGGTCAACAATGAATTGCCCCTTAATTAACTTATATTAGAGAAACTCAAGGTCAAACTCTACTAAGAGCATGAGCCACTTGGCCATACACTAATTTTGATATGGCTTGCAGTGAATGTACTTGAGTGAGTTGATGTTGGTTATAACACAAGTTTCATGATTAAGAAGGTAGTGACAAAGCTTGGTCGTCACAAAGACTAAAGCTAGGTAGAGTTTCTTGATATGGGTATACTGAGTCTCATATTCTACCAATGTGAAACTAATGTAGTATACATATTATTATCTATGTTATTCATCTTGGTGAGCCAATATTGCCCCTAGGGAATGGTTAGTGGTAGATATATAAAGGTAAAAGGGTTGGTCATCCTTAGGAGGGGTAAGGACATGTGGAGACAAGAGGTACTCTTTGAATAAATTAAAGGCCTTCTAGTAGTCACTGTTCCACTTGAAAGACACATCCTTATTCAGAAGGTGATGGAAGGGTTGTCATCGATCCAAAAGCTGGGACATAAAATAATGAATGTATTAAAGCTTCCCTTGCAAGCTTTAGAGTTACTTAAGGTTGGTTGGAGGAAGCATGTCTAGGATTACTTTGATTTTGGTGGGATTAAATTCAATTCTATAAAGGGAGATAATGAAACCCAAAAAATTTCCTGACAAAACCCCAAAAAGGAACTTTTTGAGGTTAAGATAGACATGGTAATGGATAAGGTGTTCAAAGATGATCTTAAGAATGGTCAAGTGATCCTTTTGGAGTTTGGATTTTTTGATAAGGTCATCCACATAGTCTTGTGCGATATTATGGATAAGGTCATGGAAAATGTAGGTCATAACACATTGGTAGGTTACACCAGCGCTCTTTAACCTAAAAGGCATGGCTCTATAGAAAAAGGTCCCTCAAAGGGTTGTAAAGATAGTTTTATGCTGATCTTTGGGGGTGATTAAGATATGATTATAACTTGAGAATTTGTCCATGAGAGATAACATCTTGTGACCAATTGTAAGATTAACAAGATGATCGATGTTAGGTAGAGAAAAGTCATCTTTGGGGTAGGCAAGGTTGAGGTCATAAAAGTCCACAAAAATATATAGTCCCCCTATTGATTTAGTGATAGGTATGACATTCAAGACCCTTTAGGGGTAGTTAATAGGTTGAATGAAGTTGACAGATAGGAGATGCTAAAGCTCTTCTTTGATGAGAAGGGTTATGTGGGGTTGAATACATCAGAGCTTTTACTTGATAGGTTTAGCATCATGGTAGGTGACTATGCTATAGGTAGTAATGGTGGGGTCAATTCTGGGCATATCAATATAAGACCAAGAGAATGATATGCTATAGTCTTGGAGGAAAGAGGAGAAGTCTTAAAGTTCCTCAGTATTCAATGATTAGCCTAGTCTAACAATGTGGGGGTTATTTAGAGTACCCAAGTTGATATCCATGGTGAATTTATTCAACATGGTTTAGGTCTTGGGAGGAAGGGATTTATAGATTGAAGAATTTGGGGCACCAAGGTAGGTGAGATTAGAATCATCATCTTGACACTAAATAATGTTAATGCTAGGAGAGTCCTCTCCTATCATCTTAGGATGGGTCAAAGGGATGGTCATAGTCACCCCATACTTTTGATAAGTCAGGTGTTCTAGGTTGATCATGTTGAAAAAAAAAATTTAGGTGGGATGATGTCATCATCCTCACATGCAAGTGGAGGCAAGGTCAGTGAGGGAGGGACATCCTCCTCAAAAATTATAGCAGTGGGTTGTTTGGCTTTCTTATTATTAGGCAAGATGAAAACAAGTCCATGTTTCTCATGTGGCTTCATGGTTTTGATGGTGACTAATTCGTGTGGGCCATGCTCATATCATTCAATATCGAAACCTTTCCACTCACACCGATGGAGGTATGTCTTGGCAAAACTTGGTTTGTCAAGGTAAGAAAAACTGGTGGTGAATGGTCAAGGTGGAAGAGAGGTAGTAGAAGCACTAAGGGATTTGTTGAGTCCCCCATAGACAAAATGGGTCTGATAGTTGAGAGATCCAAAGGGAATTGCACTTCTAACATTGGGGTCATATCTTGATTGGTTGGTAAGTTGCCCATATTCATGAGGAGTAGGGAAAACATCGAGGGTGAGAAGGTAATATTCCCCTAGTGAAAGGTGATGGAATATTGATTCCAAAGGGTCTATGATAGGAATTTGGTGTGAAGGTATAAAAGATCTAGTCGATGCCCCATCGGTAAAAGGGGATATGATATCTACTTTAGTGGTTAAAGGTTGGGTTTTAACTATTGAAGGTGTGTTGGATGGTGGCATGAGGACACCATTGGGGTGATAAGTCATGTTGCTTGTTGAGAAAGGACTTGAGTCAACTTGGATTGTGATGACTTGGCCTTCATTCTCAAACTTAATATAGTGGTGGAGGGTAGAGGGAATACAAACCATGGAGAGAATCCAAGGTCATCCCAATAAGACATTGTACTGGAATTCACCTTCTACAACATAGAATAGTTTAAGGAGTGTGTGGGGTCCTAAATGGATGTGAAAGATAATATTTCCCAAGGTAGTGGCCATGGTATCATTTAAGTAATGAAGGATGGCCAAATATATGGACATGACATTATATGATAAATTGAGTGGTTGTAGGTATGAGAGGAGATGATGTTAATTCTAGATCCCCCATTAATCATGACCCATTTGATGTGGGTTTGGTTGATCTAAGTACTAATAAAGAAAAGGGAATCTGGGTCCTCGGGGTGGATGGAAGGTATTTCTAAATCCTTGAAGGTAACAAAGTTAGAAATTTGAAGGGCACCAATAAAGGAAGATAGAGGTTAGGGGTCCTCAAGTTGGACCTCAATGGAATGAAAAGCCTCTATTAGTGCTTAGAAGTGATGGGGAGAGGTAGAGATAAACTCATACAAGCTCATCTTCATTAGGGTCTGGTGAAGTTGCTTGAGGATAACTCTCTTGATGGATTCTGAGGGGTCAAATTGGGAGGCACCTAAGATAGACACCTTAGGTTTGGTCAAAGATGAGGATGATTGAGTGAAGGTTGGCTGGGAATTGGAAGAGGGGTATGTCTAAGGAATGGATACCTTAGCCTTCCCCTTATCTTTCTACTATGATAGTATGGATATAAGGAGAGATTGAGTTAGAACATTGGTCAGATTCATCTTCACTCCAAGGTGAAAGTGGAGGAGTGGGTGAGTGTTGGGTAGGTATGATGGGTGGTTAAATTGGTATGGGGATCATAGGAGGTTCATTTGTTAATAGATCATCCTCATCATAAAGTTAATGGAGGATTATTTGGATAACTTTATAGTTCTCTGTGTCATGGTTGGGTATCTTATAATAGGAACACACATGATGGTCATTATACTAGGTGGGTTTTGAAGCTAAAGGGTCAAAGGGCCTAATGGGAGGTAAATCTAAACAAGAAGTCTACAATAACCTATGAAGGATGGTTGAGTAGGACTCAACTAAAGGTGGTAAAGGTTTAGCTATTTTTACTTTGGTAGTTGAGGTGAGAGGTTGCTTAGAAATAGGTTTGGTAATAGGTGCTTTAGGTAAGGTGGTACACTTGGTTGATGGACTTGGTTTAGGTGAGGAAGTTGATAAGCTAGAGGTGGGAGATTACAAGGTAGGTAGATTAGGTATTGTTGGCATGCTGAAAAGAGGTATATCAGAGAGAAACTGTGAAGGCATAGCCAAGAGAGGTGGTGGGGTTTTGGTAGAGGTAACTAGTCTCATATTTAAGGTAGATGGATGAAGCCTAGAATGGAAGGCAAGGTTGAGGGAGGCAAAATTTGGGCCTTCTAGCCTTTGCATGGATTTACCTCTTTAACTACTTTGGTCTTGCATTTGGTTAGTGGGATTGAAGGGTTTAAGTTCCCTTTGATAGATAGGTGAGTAAGGCTTAGTGTAGGGGGGATACCAAGATTCTTAGTAGACATAGTTGGGATGATAAGAGAGGGCTTAGTTACTTGGATCTTGGTTAGCTTAAACGGTTGGGGGTTATCTGGTTTGGTGGAAGTTTTATTTGGTTGGTTAGAGGGTATGGTTGTTTGGGTAGATATGGTAAGAGGTTGGTCAATAGAAGTGGCAGGTTAGTCTAATTGATAAAGGGTTTGAGGTCCCATTAGGTAATATAAGGGAGGCCTAATTACTACAAAAGGTGGCTCGATCCATGTCAGGGTTGGAGATAAGCTCTAATTTTTGCACTATCCTATAGAAGGGTTTATAGGTTGGTTTGGTTTCTTAAATGGTGGATCTAAAAGATAACAGGCACAGGGATGGTAACCTAATCCTCTTCCTCAATAAAAGGACATGGGGTTGAAATAGGTGGTTCCTCTATGGGAGGATTAGCCATGGGGGTTTCATCCTTGAGAATGATCTCTGAAGAGGGATTGGTTTGTTTGGTAGTTAAAGGTGAGGGTGAGATAGTGATGGTTGGTTGTTTTAGTATATTAGTGAAAAGGGTGGCTATTAGCTCTACTACCTAAATAAGTGGAGGAGGAGAAGATGGTGTTTCCTTAGTTTGAGTGTCTAAAATAAGGGAAGTTAAATCTACTATCTCAATAGACTATGGAGAATCAAAAGATTTGGTACTAAGTGGTTCAGAAATAGGTACATCAAGGACCATGTTAACTGTATGGGTGTTGTGAGAGCATTCGACATTGTTGATCTCATTCTTGGTAGGAGCATGGTTTTGGAAGGGTTGCCTAAATATATCAAAGGCTTTGTTTGATGGTACATTGGGGTTATCTAATGTGAGCTCCCCCTTGTCCATGAGGGATTGGATAAGGCTCTTGAAGGTGTTACACCTATTGACATCATGTCCTATCACTCAGTGAAAGGCACACAAATCATTCTCATTGTACCAACTAAGGGTAGGATGAGAGGAGTCAAATTATTGGGGTGGTTTGGTAGGAGGAAGTTGAATGATATTATATTTCAATAACTTCTCTAAGATGGAAGCATAGGATTTTCCAAGTGGAGTGAATTGCTTCTAGTTGTTCTAGGTTTGGTTCCTTGGGTTTTGCTTTGAGGAACTAAAGAAATTAGATTGGTTAACAAAAGTTGGAGGACTTGCCTTTAGGATTTATTCTTGGTATTGAGCTAGTTACTAGATTTGGAGAAAGAAGCCTCATTGGATTTAGGTTGAGTTCTTATTTTTGAGCTTAAGCTTTCCTTCATCAATGGCTCGATTCTCCAACTTACATGCCATGGTGAAAGCTTCATAGAAGGTTTGAAAGCTTTGGACACAGTGTGGAAGAAATATGTTTGGCACATGCCTGAATAAAGAGTTCTATGCATTTGGGTTGAGGTAAGGAAAAAGACAATTGGTTAATTAGGCTCCTCTAATGAGAAACAAAATTAGTAATTGATTCATCCTCAAATTGCCAAATAAATTAAAGGTTGTAATAGACAATTTCTTGGATATATTGATCAAAAAATGGTCCAAGAAAGTTTGAGCCAATTGGGTGAAGGAGAAGATAGAATGTTTAGGTAAGGCATTATACCAATCTAAGGATAGGCTAGATAGAGACATGGGGAAGGTGTGGAGGAGAAGGGAATCATCATAAGTGATGAGATAACAAGCATCCTGAATGCCCTAAGGTGTTGTTGGGTATCCTCCTTTGAAATTTAGAAAACTTAGGAAGTTCCCATTGGGGAGGATATGGCTTGATAGGTAAAAATGGATGGATATGCTCATTGAAAATGTAGTCATATGACAAGATGTTGTGAGCACCCAAGATGGATGACTCTAAGGTGATCATCTTATCCATAAACATCCTCATTAGGTTTGCTTGGGGTTATGTACCCGAAGGGTTATAAGATGCATATTGCTGAGGTATTTGAGAGACATACAAATAGAGGGTAGAAGGTTGGGAGGTTGCTACATATGATTAAGTGTATGTCAATGGTTAGATAGAATATGCATAAGGGTATGTAGAGGCATGTGTTTGGGTAGTGGGTACATGCCATTGTAGATTAGGGATATAACTAAAGGTTGATTCGAGGGGTGCTTGTTAGATAGGAGTGGTAGTTGGGTTGGTGACAAATGGAAGGGTAGTAACCCTTATACTAATCAGTGGTAAGGTAGAGGGTATGGACACCACAAGGATTTTAAGTGGAGTGGTGTTTGACTGGTTGAAGGTATCTAGAGAAAGGCTGGTGGTGCTAGAGGTAGGTACTCCTAGAGTGGAGGAGTGGTTGTTAGGAACATAAGGTATAAGGGAAGTGGTAGTTTGGGTTGGTTGGTTTTTAATGGTATCCTAAAAGGGGTTATTGGTTGATGAGGAGGATTGGGTAGATAATGGTTGATTAGTAACCGTGGCAATGGAGGTACTCCACATGAGGTGGAGAGGCATGCCATAAGGTGTATTTATAGAAGGGGTCAAAACTAGGATATGGTAAGATGTGGTTGTAATATAATATTGTAAGGCTATAAGATTGTTATCTAAGAAAGCAAAAAAATATGCATCTCCTTAAGGGACCTCTTGAGGGAAGGTAGGACTTCTTGAGGGGTGAGGAGAGTCGGGTGGTTCAAAGGTATAGTGCATGGATGAAGAGGTAAGTTGGCTTGGTGATAGGTTTTACTCTGCAAGGTATTTTCTTTGTTGGCAAGTGAGAACCATATGAGATAAGATAGATATAAAGAAAAAAAAACCTCACTACTCAAACAAAGAGAAGATAATAAAAAGATCAAAGAAATCAAATCACACTCTAAAAGATGCATTCAACCCTAGGGTTTTAATTAATCTTGATTTTGGCTTATGCCTTAAGATGATGTGTGACTGAAATTGGTTTGTAGATCGGGTACTAAAGAGAAAATATAAGGTTGGTTTCAGGTTGTGTTTAGGTGCTCAAGAGAGATCTATATTGGAACAAATACATGGCTTAGTATTGGGGCCTACCCCCTCACTTCACACACAACAATGATAAGGGTGTTAGGTGCTTAGCCAAAATATATTGATATCCAAAGATTACACTCAACTAGAGAGATGAATTGGTCCTCCCCTTGGTAATGACCTCCAAGTAGGATCACCAAGAAAGGGTAAGGTTATCATTAGGTGATGAAATCCTAGTTGGGTCTTGTCTCAAGTTTGTTTGATGTTTAATTGGTGAAAGTGGTTTGGTTTAGTGTATGCAACAAGAGTGAAGCTACGATAGATTACTTTGCCTTTAAGTTAAACTATATGAACTAAACTTTCAAGCAGTTGATGTATGAACTTAATTTTAAGCATAAAAAAACTTTTGATTTCATTAATGAGAAAATAATAGGGAGAGAATGCAAGAAAATAAGAACCCAAGTAAAGACACAATGGTCCCATCGAGCATACCAAAATGTTTTAATGAATTTCTTGCTTATTATTGGAAAGAGGGAAAAGAAGAAACTAAGTATGGGTATGGTTGAAAAACCTGATTGATAGTGCGTGCATGGAATCAAAAGATTGCGAAGAGATCCTCTTTGGCTTGGGAGGATGACCTGCTGATAAGAAAGCACTAAAGCAAACTTATTTGTTAGACAAAAATTTGGGTGAATTTCCTAGTGATAGGTAGATCCCATAAGCAAGAGCTTCCTTAGGGGCTGTCAATCCACACATTTTAATTAATTAATTTTATAAATAGAAAAGAAAGGTACTTTCATCAATAAATTAAAAGTACTAAAATTGAATACAAGAGTGCTTGCTAAGAAATATGTTATAAATGATTAAATTATCAATAAACTAATCAATACTAGTGTTAAAGGGTTAGGGTATGCTTCACACAATTAGAAAGGGTTCTATGAACAAGCATGAACACAAAAAATTAGGTTTAATTGGGTGTAGGTAGATGAAATTAGCTTGCTAGTTTTTAGTGCCACAGTGACCATCGGTAGTTGGGATGACCATTAGTGGTTAAGGTGACTGTTGGCGGTTAAGCTGACCATCGACAGTTGGGTAGACCATCGGTGATTGAGTCAACCATCAATGGTTACTATGTGAGGATCTAGGTTGTTAATTTTACTGATTGATGAGATCCAAGAGATGGATTCTGAGAAATGGGTAAGACTTGGGTTGATTGCAAAATGGAAATAAAGTAGATGAATGATAGGAATCAAGTACTTATCTTACCAAAATATGATTGGGTGGATGGTTGAGAAAGTTGGTCTATTGATATAATCGATCTCAATTCCAATAGAATAATGGTACCTAAAGGCTTGATGGAGAGGTGGTCGCAAATTGACTCTCTAATATGATTTCTAGATCATTGCATTACTAATGGCGATTGACCTACAAGAAGGAAAACTCTTGGATCCACAAGCTCTTGATAATAATTATAGATGGATTTCACCTCTTTTCTCTTCTCTTTTATAGGCAAGGTGAGAGAGTTGTTATAACATGTGAACTAGGTTTTCCAAAATTAACTCATCCATGCAATGGCTCACAATTGGAATTAGATGGGCTATTTTTAGAAAGCAAGATGGGTATTTTGCATGATTTTAGTTGGGGTGGTACAACCTGACCATAGACAATCAAACTAACCATTAGTGATCAAGTGTTGAAGGGTAAAAAGGGATACAAGGCTAGGTTGAGTCAATTAAGTTAAATTGACTATGGGTGAACTCAGTTAGGGTTCAAAAGGTGATATTGGTCCCAAGGGGGTCCTAGGGGAATTACAACATCCAGAATCATGGTGTGAATTTTTTTGATGTCTACAAAGGGTTTATTCCATGATGACTAAGTCTATTTGTTTAGAATCAATTCCCTTAACTACTTCTCCCACTACCAGTTCACCATCTTGGGACCCTAAGTCCACTTGACATGCTCAGGAGGATCAAAACCTCGAATCTTGAAACTGATAAGGCCATGCCATGAATGGTGGTTTGTACCTACTTTGTTGATGATAGAGATGCATGGATAGATGAAACCCTTTTACATTAACCACATATCTATTCAATTTCCATGTTTTGATCATAGGTCCCACCTATAAATGAAAAACCAATATAAAGTCATTGGTTTTTCCATAATTATCCGTATTAATGTAGACCTATAGACCATAGCCTCTTTTTGGGACTCTCATTAGGTCTAAAAAGACCTATCAGTCTTTGAAGGATATGAGAGTTCACCATACCTAGGTCCTTTAGAAATGGTGAACATAGTCATAAGAATGAATCCCGTGATCCATAAAAATGTCAAACTAGAGGTCCATATTAAGCTTCAATGGTGGTTCTTTATATTCCTTATACTTGACTACATCATATTGACCACTCCATGGTGTTTAAACAAGCTTCAATGGAATTAGGATAACCTTGTAAATCCTTGTTGAACTTAATCAAAAATGGCTTCTCAACCTTCATAAAAAACCTTGGGCTTACCTTTTTTCTAATTGGTTGTCAAAATTTGACTAGGCTCGTTGACATATTGACTCATCTCACTCTATCAATTTCAATATGTATGAATGCCCATGAGTCATCGATCCTTTTAAAGCTAAATACATTATTGAAACTTGTCATGCACTATTTGATTTTGATATTTTTTGACCCCTTTGACCTCTGTTCACCATTAGATCTAAATGTACAATCGAACATGTGATGTTAGATTAATTGGGACCCATTGTTTGAACCCCAACAACTAGTTTACAAAGATTAAAATTGATGTCCCATAAACCATCATTTGATGGTCATACAATCATTTTTATCATCCTCTAGATTGTCAAATTTAAGTACAAATAGATTTTGTAGTGTCTTTATTTTGATGTTAGCATGAACATCTTATGTTGCAGGTCCAACTTTGAAGGACTATAACTTGAAGCACAAAAGTCATGGAGGCACCAAAATTTCAAGAGATGTTCTTGATACTAAAAGGGATGAACCCATTTGATCTGCTAGTACCGAGAGTCTTATAAGTATGTCTACAAAATGCTCAATTTGACTGGTCCATTCATTCTCGCATGACATCTTGGCAATAGTCTAGTTCATTTAGCTAAGTGGGGAAACTTAGCAAAATTTGACTGAGGAGCCAACTTTGAACATGCATAACTTATTTTATGCTTTGGTGGATGACCTAAAAATTAGCACATAACAACTAGGAACCAAATTGAACAAACCTATATGATCATTTTTTATTGATACTTATACACATGTGAGATATGGCCTCATAAATATGCTCACTTGGCTCTATTTGAGCTTCTTAAAAAATGGCTAAGTATGGAAACTTAACAGATTTTGATTGAGAGGCCAACTTTTGTGCTTCATAGATTTTGATAAAATTTGATGCATGACCAAAAACTTGGTTCATATGTTCTTGGGACTAATGTGAACAAACCCATATGACCAATTCTCCCTAATTCATCTACACATGGTAATTACGATGTCAACAAAGTGCCTACTTAGAATTTTTGCCACTAGACTCAAGATGTCTAGATGAACACAATGAAGAACCAGATGAATGCTATGCACTTCCATACTTATTCTATCCACCTTCAAATATATTCCATATTCTCATCTATTATCAACCTAATCCATATAGGTGCAAGCTTGGTATGTGGGCAAAAAATTGGCCAAAATCTTTGGTGACTTACAAGGGTTGCATGCTTGTCTATGCAAAAGAACCCAGACCATGTTACCTTGTTTAGTCCATTGCACATGAAATATCTATTTGGATCCAACATATTAAATTGGTGCCAATCCTTCCCTAACCTCTCTTGAAATAAATCAAGTACCAAAAGGATAAAAAAAAGACAGAGTACCCAAGGCACTTATTTAAAGGAAACTAACCTACTGAAAAAATAGGTGTAATAAAAAAATGTGCCAAAAATTGCACTTAGAGTAATTTGAAACAAAATATCCTAGTATATACAACTTAAAACTATATGTCCCTTTCCTCTTAGATCAAAAGGAAAGTTTGACAACTTTCTTGCATCATGAGATGAGGATTTGACTAAAGCATGTAGCTCCTTGACCCTTGGTCTTGATGCCTACTTTTTTGTTATAACTATCAATTTCTTTAGCATGATACTTAATGAGAACTAAGTGGCTCAAAATAGGTCATATATGTGTATATAGATAGTCTCAAATTTCTCATATGGTTCTTCAACTGCAACCTCTAATGGTGTTTTAATAAGGCATACCTCCTTGGTTTTCGTGGCATCCTTAATAAGACTGGGCTTCTCTTTTGATTCAATTTCTTCAGGATCATCAAGGAGCTCTACATATTTTTCCCAACCTTGGTCATTGTCCTCCATGGGAAACTCTTTGTCCACATTCTCAAGCACTTGATCCTCAACTTGACTAAGATCTTCTAAGTCTTGAAAGAGTTTCATCTATAATTGACAATCATCTTTGTCCTCCTTGTCATCTAGAACCACCACTTCTTTAGTCTTCTCTTATTGATGCATTAGGTCATCAAGATGGTGTTATTCATACTCTAAAGCATTAATGGAACTTTTAGAAGATCCCACCTGCTGCACTATCTCATCATCAAAATCTACCATCTTAAACTCACTAACCTCACTCATGAAATCATGGTACAACTATTGCTAATGGTCTTCTTCTTCAAGAATGCTCTTTGCCTTAGGAATGGTGTTGTGTGAGTTATCCTTATGGCTACCTTCCAATGAAAGATGAGAATGTACTTTATCTATATCAGCTACCACAAGGTCTTGAAAAAACTCTTGATCTTGGACAACTGATATTTGATTAATAGGTTCTTGAGAAGCAACCTCTTGATGCACATCTAAGACTTCTTCCTGTTGGATCTCATCTCCAACTTGCACTTGCTCTTACAGCTCATCTTCTTTGACATTATGAAAGACTGAGACATACTTGTTCTAGCCAAGTGGTTTTTGAATACTTATCTTCTCTTCTGACTCTGATGATCCATCATTATCAATTGTGAGTTCAACATGGAGTTTATGACTTACCTCTTGAAGGAGTGGTATATGATATTCTTGGGATCAATCCAAGAGAGATGAGACATATAGAACACCTCCTTGGTCCAACTATTTGTCTTTGACAGTCATGTCTTCCTCTTTCTTTGTCATACTACTCTGGATGGATTTCCAAGATGGAAATGACCTAGATTCTTGAGAAGGGAGGGATGGGGGTTGAATGACCTTGAATTTGATTGACTACATGACTTGGTTCCAATATGGGAAAGACTAAAGTTTTGCTTTGACATTTTATTTAGAGTTCTCCTCCTCTTTCCTTTTCCTCAACTCCAACACTTTGATCTACTTATCAATATTCTCTTGGAATATCTTATCTCTAAGGTGGTCATTAGCTTCATGAAGATAAGGAACATAAGAAGGTTCTTGAGGAGGTATGAGAGATGTTTGCTAAGGTTTGGATCCTCCTTTATTTTAGACTTTCAAATCTAGATTTTCTTTACATTGCCCACCCCATGATTTCACCACTTGGTTCCATCTTGGAAACTTGAAGGACTTCATAAGGGGTTCTTCAATAAGAATGGAATATTGAACCTTAACAATAGGATATTTCAGAACAATCTCATTATTTCTTTAACAACTTTCTTAGATAGATCTCCAATAAGGAAAGGTTTGAGGAACATATGAAGAACTTGAGACATTCAAAGGGATACTTGGAATGGTCTCTTAGGGAGGAATGGGTGGCACATAAAAACATTCAGGTGGTGTATATGAAGGCACATAAGGTTGGTGAGGTTGGACCTGCTATTCCTCAAGGCCTTTTAGCTTATCCTTAATTTTCAAAATGTAACCATCTACATCCATCATCTCACCTATGAGATTGTTCCAATTTGCTCTCTCAACATGTGCCCATCCTTATTTTATTCATTACAATGACTCTCTCACATGATGGACTTGGTGAGGAGGGACATCTTGGCCATAATACTTTTGTGAGCACAACTCTAGTGCATGTTTGTCAAGGCTTATTAAAGTTTACTTAAGTGTTGGTATAGATGGCTCATGATAGGGTTGATGAGGGGAAATATTATGATGGGCTTGTTGTTCATATGGAGGATTAGGGCAATATTCTTGTATATATGATTGAAATAGGTCCTCATGTTGCTAGTGAGGATCATGAGGAAGATAAGAGATATTCCATTGATAATAAGGATCATGAGAAACTTGCCAAGGTTACTCATAGCTTTAACATAAATTTTGGTAGGGATGATTAGAATCATATGGATCATATTGGGCTACTGATAAGGAGGTGGATAATAGGGATATTCACCATAACTGTTCATATTGACCTCATCTATCAAATGAGATGAAATTTTTTATTAGAAACTTCATTGAGACATACCTAGTCTGCTCATAACTAGAAGATTGATTTAAATTCACCATTGGTGTTAATATGCTTGCTTCCAAAAGATAATCAGAGGAAAGACACACCAAGATCTTTCCACTCTTTTGGACCTTGTCCCACCGGGCATGCTAAAACTATTAAAGATCTAGATTTTACCCTAGCCAGAGGTAGGAGTGTTCAGGTCCTACTTTCAAATCTAGCTCAATATGGGACTGACCCCAAGTTGTGAGTATCCTATAATGGGGTTAGACCTCTATGATTTTTAATGAGGCTAGCTCATCTAATGCATCATTTTGGCTCGTTCTCACTACTAAAACCTACTAATGACCAAGGAAAAGGGAGAGGGAGAGATAGAGAGAGAGAGAGGGAAACCTAAGCTAAAAACTATGATGAACCTAAATCATGGGTTGATCCACACTACTTGACTCTTTATCACACTAATGAAACAATCACAAGACTAGATCTAAGATTCCAAATATATGTCATACATTAGTCTTTATGAAGAGCTTCACCAAATAATCTAGGTAGAAGGAAATGATGGAGAGTTATAGAGTAAGTCACTAACTAGTCATAATATCCACATGCAAGCTTTGATCAAGAGATGTAAAAAATTAAACATGACCTGCATAATAAGATGAACTAGTAACTAGGTGAGATTATAATTTGATAAGGGAGAAACCTCTACCACATATGCAAAGATGACATGTACACACTACCAGAATAATGAAATCTAAAATAGTTTTGTATTCATCTTAAGAGGTTACAAACTTCATCTTGGTAGATTTTGGTCATGCCCAAGAGAGGGAGTAGAGAAAATATAGAGAGGATCTATTTTTGGCTCAAAATCCTTTGTATACGACAAAAAAAGCCTCTGTATACGACAAAAAAATCCTCTATATATAGCAAAAATGAGAAAGAAAGAGAGGAAAAATGCCTTGGAGAATGGAGAAAGGGTCCTTGAGATAAAAAAGTGAGATAGTAACACTTGATTGATTTCTATTTGTGTGCCTTGATAAACAAATAGATCTCTTTTTGTCCCATTAGTCCTCGAGCTCCTCTCATTGGTTGAGAGTTTCCTACAAGAGACAAGGGTTTGTTTCATGATGAATAAGTATGTTTGAGTAGAATCAATGCCCTTAAATACTTCTCCCAATATGATTTCACCATCTTGGGACCCTAAGTCCACCTGACGTGCTCATGAGGATCATAACCTTGAATTTTGAAACTGATAGGGCCATGGCATGAGTGCTCATTTGTACCTACTTTGTTGATAATGGAGCCATATGAATAGATGAAAACCTTTTGCATTAACCACATATCTACTCTATTTCCATGTTTGGATCATAGGTCCCATCTATAAATGGAAAAACAATCTAAAGTTATTGGTTTTCCCATAGTTGTCTGTATTAATATAGACCTATAGACCATAGCCTCTTTTGGACTCCCATGAGGTCTAAAAAGACCCATTAGTCTTTGTAAGAGTCAAGAGTTCACCATACCTAGGTCCTTATTCAGAAATGGAAAACATAGTCACAAGAATGAATCTTGTGAGCCATAAAAATGTCAAACCAGAGGTCCATATTAAGCTCTAATGGTGGTCTTTCATATTCCTTATACCTGACTAAATCATATTGACTGTTCCATAGTGTTTGAACAAGCTTCAATGGAATTAAGATGACCCTATAAAACCTTGTTGCCCTCAGTCAAAAATGGATTCTCAACCTCTATCAAAAACCCTAGGCTCACCTTTTTTTAATTGGTTTTCAAATTTGACTAAGCTCATTGACATATTAACTCATCTCATTCCATCGATTTTGGTTTATACGAATGCTCATGAGTCATTGATCCTTTGACAGTTGAATGGATTATTGACACTTATCATGCACATAATTAATTTTGAGATTTACTGACCCCTTTGAACTTCACTCATTGTGAGATCTGAATGTATGATCAAATGTGTGTTGTTAGATCAACTAGGATCCATTGTTTGAACCCCAATGACTAGTTTACGAAGCTTAAAATTGATGTCTTATAGACCATCATTTGAAGGTCATGCGAACATATTTATCATCCCATAGATCATCAAATTTAAGCACAAATAGATTTTGAAGTGTCTTTATTTTGATGTTAGCATGAACATCTTATGTTGCATATCTAACTTCAAAGGCCTATAAATTGAAGCATAAAAGTCATAGAGGCACCAAATTTTTAGGAGATTTTATTGATACTAAAAGGGATGAACCCATTTGATTTGATGGTCTTAGGAGTCTTCTAAGTGTGTTTATAAAATGCTCAAGTTTATTGGTCCATTTATTCCCACATGACATCGTAGCGATGGTCTAGTTCATTTGGCTAAGTATGGGAAACTTAGCAAAATATGACTGAGAAGTCAACTTTAAACATGTATAATTTTTTTTGTGCTTCGATGGATGACCTAAAACATAGCATATAGAAAATAAATGCTAAATTGAACAAACCCATATGCTCACTTTTTCCTGAGACTGCCACACGTGTGAGATATGACTGCATCAATATGCTCACTTAGCTCTATTTGAGCTTCTTCAAAAATGGCTTAAGTATGGAAACTTAACAAATTTTACCTAAGAGGCTAACTTTGAGGCTCCATATATTTTAATGAGATTCGATGGATGACTAAAAAATTGGTGCATATGTTCTTGGAACTAATGTGAACAAACCCATATGACCAATTCTCCCTAACTCATCCACATGTAGCAATTATGACATTAGCAAAGTGCCTACTCAAAAGTTTTACCAATATAATCAAGATATCTAGATGAACACGATGAAGAATATATGAATGCTATGAACTTACATACTTATTCTAGGCACTCTTGACATCCCATAGGGTCTCTTCAATTTTAGTCTATCTGCTCATCCATTAGCAACCTAATTTATATGGTTGTAAGCTTGGTATGTGGACCAAAAATTGGCCAATAGATCTCAAAGATGAAATAAGAAAGAGGATTAAATATAAATATCCTCCTATTGGGTGGCTAAAATTAAACTTTGGTGGGAACTCCAAGTAAAATCTAGGGCCCTCAGGAGGAGGAGGGTTTCTGAGAGACCACCAAGGAAGGTTTGTTTCTACTTACATTGGTGATATGGAGGTCAAGTCTAATCACTAGGCAAAATCTCTTATTTCCCTTTGGAGAATAAAATTGGCTAGACAATTGCGTCTCCACCATCTTATCATTGAGGGAGATTAACTAAATATAATAAATTACCTTTACAAGAATAATGAAGTGAGATGGAGCATCAAATAGGTTGTGGATGAATCTATATCCATTTTAGAATCTTGGTAAGAGGTGTCCATTCAACGTGTTTACCATGAAGGCAATAAGGTTGTTGACTATTTCGCCAACATGGGAGTTATTTCTATAGGTTTTATTATTTGGGTTGTGAGAGAAGAGTTACCTCAGGATATATGTCAGAGGATAGATGAAGAAGGTCTTAATCCCCTTTTATGATGATCAGCGTGGTTGTAAGTTTAGGGGTCTTCTCTACTTATAAAAATAATCTTCATTGGAACATTATTGTTAAGTATTTTATTATTTTTATGAACCTTTTTAGTGTTACACCCCTTATATTTTTGAATGTTCCTAGAGAGAAGCTTGTTGATTCTCTAGGGAGAAGACAACGCAGATTAAAGATTTATCGACATTTGAAGAAATTCAATAACGACTTTAAATGGGCTGGCAGGAGGCACTTAAGGAGGATAATCATTTCACATCTGAGTAATTTTAAAAAACCCTATTCTAGTTCAAAGATCCAAAGCAATTTGTTAACCATGGAGCTCCCTAAAAGAACTAAACTCAAGATGTCAAGAAGTTAAAAATAATGAGGAGGTTTGGTGGGTACTCCAAACAAGGGGAATGGCTAATTTCATGCAATGAATAGAAGGTTATGACGAACATGTTTTGGCTTTATTTTTTGAATCTTGAGACAATAGAACATTCAATACCAATGGAGTCTTACTTGACATTTTTGATGAATTGATTGTTCACATCACTGGGTTGGAAATGGAGGTAACCAAAGTGTACAAGATTGGTAGCGATTACAAGAAAGAGAAAAACAACTTTCTATTGGAGGGAGAAACCATGGAGGTGATTTATAATGGTTTTGATTGTGATTCTCTACTGAGACCCTATGAAGATGTGGCTTTCCATATCATGTAGTATATTACATTGGAGGGTAGGTTTAATGTTGTGCGTTGGTCTCTATTTGTCTTTCTCAATTATTTTAGACATGTTATTCATTTAAGTTCACATTTCTATATTCTGCTTTCCATGGAAATTTCTATTGAGAAAGTTAAAAAAGGTAAATACATAGTTCCAAGGCATGATGGAGTCATTTTTTTGTTCACAAATATTTCAAATGAATGAATAAAATCACCCCTGATCTTCCCAAATTGCACAAAGGTAAAGAAGAAGTTAGGAAAGTTTAGAAGGTTTGGATAAAGTATCCAGGTAGTAATATTCCTAATAAAGAACATAGTACTACCGAGAACATTCCCAAATCATAAGGGGTTAGTATTAAGAAATGACTAAGAAGTGTAGCCAAAGTTCCTTTAGGGACTGGTCAGAAGGAAACTAACACATGTAAACTTGAACTTTCAACTGGGTAGTTTATTTCAGGGGATGATGATGTTGGTGATAAGGAGGAGACTTATACCTAGAATATGTTTGAAAGGAAGAAAAACAAGACCTCATCTGACAAAGTTGACAAGGGTAAAAGGAAAGCGGGTGATTTCCCTAAGGAGAAAGAGTGGAAGAACTAAGAACTCAATCTCATGATCCTAATGAAAATTGTAATGTCATGGTTGATTCTTTATAACATAAACAAAATATGGTCAAAATTAAAGAAGAATTGGATTTGCAAAAATCGATTATGAGGTGGTTCATGAGGGAGCTATCTGAACTCAAAGGCAAAGTAAAAATTCTTCAACAGAATAATGAAAGATTGAATTAGAAAGATGTTGATAAAGACTGCAGTACCCAAATTCAAAGACTCGGAGATAGGGTTGGTGCCTTGGAATGTGAAAATGACAAGCTTAAGAATAATATCATCTACTTGGTCAACTGCAATAAGGTAGCCATGCATGAATGAATTCAACATTTGGAGAATTTAAGATCTCATATGGGAGGACTGATTGATACGAAGAGCTCTTCAAAGGACAAGGGTAAGTATCTATAATGCAGTGAATGTTCTAAAGACATAGATAAGGAAAAAATGCTTCTTCAAATTGACTCGAGCTTGAAATGCTTGAAAAGCTGCTGGGAGGATGTCATTGGGAGCTTAGACATTTAGAATGCTTATAGTTCTTTTTTCGCTATCTTTTGTCTTTGGTGTTACTTAAGTTGTTCTTGGGATGCATTTTGGCTATTTGTAGCTATTCTCGTGATTGTTTAGTCATGTTTCTCTTTGGGACTTAGTGAGTCCTCTTGTACTTATTTGTTGTTGTTCTTCTTGTAAGGATCGGGGGCCTTAGTAAAAAAACCTCACCTTTAACCTTAATAAAAAAAGATAACTGACACATTTAGCTCAAGACGTTAGATTTACCCGATAATACATCATTTACGAAAAAAGTGTATTCTGAAATTTGACTCTTTAATAACAGATATATGTATTTTTTTTAAAAATTTAACTTGATTAAATACATTTAACTACCTAAAACAATAACTTTATATTAGAGTAATTTCTAATATAGTTTAAAATCTATTTAACAAGAAATAAATACTATAAATCTAAATGATGTAGCAATCCTAATTAAAAACTTTAAGACCAGTGCATACATGGGTTCCTTCAAAATATAAAAAATTATAGACTTAAAACCTAAATAAATCAGACCCGATATTCTATAAACTATATAAATGAGAACTAATACAAGTTAATCTTAAAACCTATAAATTTACTCTTACACATGTCATTCCATTTTTACTAAACCACATCATGAAAAGTGACGCAAGTGTACGTGTTCATTGACATAGCCGTCGAAGCTTGTATGTCGCCTGTGTTGGCTTGGCGAATGAAAGGAATTACAGGTTTTTGAAGACATAATTTGACTGTGTAAAAGAACATCACAACGCAATCCAAACTGCAGAAATGTGACAATAAAGGATTGTGGTGATTGAAAGCGCTAAGGTGCACAAGTATGAATCACATACAATACTTGGTATTTGGCATAAAACACGTTCTTAGACCAAAAGATTTGTATCATGGTCTGCCCATTATGCACTGAGTATTGACACTACAATAATTGATTTTATGGAACCTGCCTTTTTAAATTGCAAAGAGACTGACCACCTTTTACAAAGAAAATGCCGTCCTTGGTTGTTCGAAACTGGTGAAGTCAAAGAAAATAAAACATTTGTGAGTAACAACAACATGACTCCTAATAGAGTGAAAAAACTGCCAAATTTGTGACGACTACTAGAACAGATACAAAATAATTCTCATTTAATAATTTCACCATTAACATGGCAATGAAGAAGTCCAAATGCCCTCTATACAACAATCAATATATAAGGAACAAGATCACTTGCTCTGTTATGAGAGATTAATTTTGGTAGATCTTAACACACTAAAATGCTTCATTCTTTATTCATAATATGACATGTTTCTATACATAGGCATCTCCTAAAAACTAGGAGTTTATGCCTATTAATAAACCCCTAAATACTCTCACAAAACACTATCAAGCCTCCTATAATATCTCACAAGCCTTTTATATACGTACATACTTATTACAAAATATATTCTCCCAATTAATATATACTCATGTAAATATCAATAACGAGAGCACTAATAAATTATTTTTAACATTCCTTGTTTAATGTGAGCATGGAAAAAATACCATACTCAGGAATTATAACATGCTGCCACAGAACTTGATCATGAACTTAACTTACTCATGTTGCATTAAACTACATTTGGATTTCACAGATGGACACACCCATCACCCAAGTATGAGCAAGAATCCACACATGTGTTCATCCTCCACATATGGCACAAATGGATTTCATGGATTACTCACCAATCATTCAAGTATGAAAACACTCTTGCTCATTCTCCACACTTGTGTAACTCACATATTGATGGTTCTGGATAACCAACAACCCTATTCAAGTACCATGATCGCTACAATATTGTGATTTAGTTTTTTCACTACATTTTTACATCTAGGGATGAAATATGTTATTTTTTTCACACCACACAAAATAAAATGCTAAAACATAAATATATCTTTGTTTGTTGTCTTTGTTGATGATCATTGCCACTCAGTCACAAATAACATAAGAAACAACCATTGCCCTTGAAAACTATCTTTGGCTTTAGCTGATTTGGTGCAGACTATGATGCCACTATTGTGATGTGTGGCCCTATCGTTAGTAGCTAATGAGAAGACATTGAATGTCCTACAACCTCCATTTTCCTCTAACCTCTTGTTTAGGAAGCTACTCACTCAAATAATTTGAACATGAATCTCATTTGCATGTCATTTTTAACAAATAATATGATTGACATGTTTGGCTTGTTGGCATGATTCTCTATCAGCTAAAGAAATATGTCACAATAATGTAGAGTTGATTCTATCACCGTAACAACATAACACTCATCCAGGTTGATAGAACAAAGGATTCTACCAACTGGAGTTGCGGTAAGAAAGAAGTCTTTGCAGAGATAAAGGATGACCTGATTAGAGAAAAGACATAAAATACATGTCTCACATAGACATGACTAGAAATGTGTTGTTTTGGCTCTATATTTATATTGCAACGTATTGTAATAGATAGAGAGGCAGATAAGAATATATAAGAATAGAGATATATATATACATAAGTAATAAAGTAGAATAACTTGTGTATTTGTGGTATAGTATAAAGAGTATATAAAACATTTGTATTCAATGGTTATAACAATATATATAAAATAAAATAGCCAGAGTATGTAATTTACTATGTTTTGTGTACTATGCATGCATTACTTTAAATATAATAATTTTTTATTTTTAAGTGGATACTAAAGAATCTAACCAATACCAACCCTTGCGATACATTAGTTTCACTAAAGTTAATCTATTTAACATAAATCTATCTGCAACTAACCACTTTAGATTTTATGTCAACATTTGGTGGCACTGATCGGACTTTAGTAAACTAATGTCCAAGGACCAAAATTTTATAACCCTATATCAATAAAAATAGAATAGTGGTGGGAATAAATACTTTTTTTTCACACAGATGTCACAATAACAAGGGAATCATTACCGAAAGTTAAGGCAACATTCTTTCAACTATAGGAAGAATAATTTTGGGTCACTTTCATATAACTATTGTGACTTTGGATACTGCAACAAGCTAAACATATAGAAGGGGGGCATATTCATATTAAAATACATATTCAGTGGATTGAAAAAAAAACTACACACTCCAAAACCTTGATACATCATTAACTCAGGCTATAGACTACTAATTGGAGATAACTCTCGATTTATTCATCATAGTCTGGGCTATATAAGGTTCGACAAGCTTCTCTCTAAGAAAGTCAATTTTATTTTGGGAGCAAGGCAATTTTTTTTGAATAAAGTACTAATCCTCATCCATAAGTTGTTTGTGGAGTGAGGGCTAGTAAGATAAAGCAAACATTTATTTTAAGGCTAGACACCTAAAGGATTACGTATAGAAAGATGGAGGATCTTTAAAATATATGTCTACTCAAAATATCTGGTCTAAATGGTTGGGAGGGGTTAAATAAGGGGCTAGGCAAGTAAGTATCAAGTAAAAATAAGTTAATTAAAAAGACAAGAGATATTAGTAAAAGCTTAGATTAAAGATAAATAAAAAAAATAGTGAATGAAGAGATGAAGAATCAGATGGATAATGAGAGAATTCAATCTGAAATTAATACAAAAAAAGGAAAGGGAGGAACTAATGATGCAAATAATAAAACAACATAGAAACATGATCTGACCTCGACCAACAGAAGTCCAAATATTGAAAATCTTGATACTTTCCCTCTGCTAGAAATGAATGAGTTAGTATCCACACTAGAGGGAGACACATATGAGATAAGTGAAAGAAGTAGAATAGAAGAAATGTTATATCATACACCAATTAAGGTGATGAATAATATGAGATAAAAATTAACAGAGTTAGTGATATTATTTAGAACACCCAAACTATTCCAGACCATGGGTGCGGAAGACCAATCGGTTATGAGTAGTTTGGCCTAGAGTGGATGAGGCCTAGAAGGTAGTAGAAGTAGTGACAAAAAAAGGATTAAGATAGGAGATGTTAATTACATAGTTGAACCAAAGGAAGAGATATTATCCATAAAAATTAGCCTGATAGTAATTAATAAACATGAATATTTTACAAATTTCATAAAAGATCAGACAAAAGAAAATAAAGATGATAACCCATAGGACAAAGATGATTCAAAGCAGGAAAAAATTTAGTGGCTATTTATAGCCAAAAGGCTATGAGTAAGTTTTTTCAATTTTGAAAATGACTAATTATTTGAAAATATACATAGGTCAAATAGCCTCAATTTTATACAATCTCGTAGTTCAGAACACAGATTCAACTTATAGATTATACTCAATCCTATTTTAAGACATAGATTCATCAGATTTACTATACATGTATGGGTTTGATTCACTAGAAAATTATGAGACATGTATAGGTCAGTCTAGAATCACTAGGGGTGTTTGAGTGTGTGTGTGTGTGTAAATAATAAGGACCATCTAGGACATAATAAGCTTAAGGTAATAAATATATTTTACTATGAAAATGTTTTGAATATTATTTAGTACTACATACTCTTCTTTCTATATTATTTTTAATAATTAAAAAACTTAATAATAAATAATTTTTAAACTTATATTTTTTTATTATTTATAGCATTGAATGTAGTGCAAGTGAAATTAAAGCTATGGAGATTGATGTTTAAAATTTCCCCCATTTTTCAGTTAATTGATGCTGACAGATTGAGGTACCCTAAGGTAAAATTTAATATTGGTTCAACATGTCATCCATGGGATTAATGGAAGTTATTCAAATATATATGTGATGGTTTCTCAAATTTTTATCATTTATGCAAGCTATTGGCAGAAGTGAAGCTTCGATAGTCGGAAGCAAAGCTTTGGCAGTCAAAAGATTGGGATGAGAGGTTGGAAACCAAGGTGCAGGAAATTTATAAGTTGGTTTCCTTATGATTGAAAGGTATGGACTTGTATTTTTTTAGTTAAATTAAAGATAAGAGTAGTTATTTGCATGCACAGTTATTTGTCTTGAAATGAATAAATATAATAATAGGTTTCTTGAAATATTTTTTTAAAGATATTTTCTAAAAACACTGTGCATGTTGGTTTTCTTAAAAATTTAATGTATATTTGCAAATCTTTTCTTTAAACTCAAAATCTATGAAATGAGTATTTTTGGGTTAGCCAAAAATATGATTGAAATGATCATGAGGCTCTGTTGTATTTATTCATTTTGTTTAAAATAAGTATCTTGTATGCCATTATTTCTCAGAAGAAATAAATTTATTGTTTGTTTAAAAGAAGTATGTGGTAAAGACCAATTATATAATATAATTTATTTTGTTCTTGGTGCATTATTTAAAATAAGTATCTTGTATACTATTAGTTCTTACAAGAAATTAATTTTTTGTTTGTTTAAAAGAAGTATGTAGTGAATATCAACCACATAATATAATTTATTTAGTTCTTTGCACATTGTTTAAAATAAGTATCTTGCATGCCATTATTTCTCTGAGAAAATTAATTTCTTATTTATTTAGGGTTTAGGGTGATAAAACTAAAAGACAACCAAATAATATATGAAACTCGTTAAAAAATTATGATAAAAAATTAGGGTATAGAATATAAATAATAAACTGACTATGGGGCCATAGGACAAGACAACTATGAAAAATGAGGATGACATAACTAGAAAAATATAATTATCACCTTAAGGTTATTGTGTCCTAAGTGGGTGTCCTAAATGGTCCATATATATATATGGACCATTTAGGACACCCACTTAGGACACAATAACCTTAAAGTGTGTATATATATATATATATATATATATATATATATATATATATATATATATATATATATATATATATATATATATATATATATATCCTATGGCCTCATAATCAGTTTATTATTTGTATTCTATAAACTAATTTTTTATCACAATTTTTGTTATACTCAATTTAATATATTATTTGGTCGATATTTACCACATACTTATTTTAAACAAATAGGCAACTGATTTTCTCTGAGAAATAATGCCATGCAATATACTTTTATGAAAAATGAAGATGACATAACCGAAAAAATATAATTATTACTTTAAGTTTATCATGTCCTAAATGGTCCTTATATATATGAAATGTGTACATTTGGGTTTTAAAAATTGAGAAAGCTTGTTGAAAATAATGCAAAGTATATAAATGATCAATTTTAACATAGTGGTTTGTCTTAGTTATTTTTTTATTGAAATGTTTGAGGAACTTTTGTTCAAAATGAGTATTTGATTATTTGGCATGGTCAAAATTAGAAATATTGGTTTCAAATTTTTAAAGATACAATTATTGTATTTTTAGCAATATATATATGAAACTCATAGGGCCAATTTTTTTTATGGATTTGAGTAAATCATGTATTTGATTATGGCCTATTACCATTTTCTTGAAAGCGGCATGAGGATTGTGAAATAAAAAATAGGACAAGATCTCAACCTTGATCCCCGTAGCTTTAAACCCACCTGCACCACATTCAATGTCAGAAATAAAATAAATATTAGGTATGAAAATTATTTATTATTTAGTTTTTTTAGTTATTAAAACCATATAGAAGGAAGAAGATGTGGTGCCAAATAATATTCAAAATATTTTCATAGTTTTAAAATTACAAACTATATAATAAGGTTTGACAAAATATTTGAAGTGTGAGTTGTGATCTGTACTCAATTTATACTAAGTAATGCACATGATTTTATCATATATACTACATAAAAAAAGTCCTGGAGCCTCATGATCATACTGTATTTTGTTTTTAAATATTTAAGGTAATAATTATATTCTTGTTGGCATGGTTTGTTAATTGAAATAAAAAAATTATTTGAAAGGTTAATATGGATGTGGTTAAGACATTTTTTAGAACTTATTATATAATTTATAATTTATAAAACTATGAAAAAGTTTTTAATATATTATATTATGGTTGGCATAGTTTGTTAATGGAAATAAAAAAATATATGAAAGGTCAATATGGATGTGGTTAAGACATTTTGGCGGACCTTATTATATAGTTTATAATTTTAAAACTATGAAAATATTTTGAATATTCTTTAGCATAGTCAGTTTATTATTTATACTTTTTGACAATTTTGAAAGGCAAGTATGACATAACTGAAAAAGTACTCTTTGACAATTATGAAAAACAAGCATGACATAAATGAAAAAATATAATAAACTAACTATGCCAAAGAATATTCAAAATATTGTCATAGTTTTAAAATTACAAACTATATAATTAGGTTTGCCAAAATATCTTAACTATATCCATATTGACACTTCAAATTCTTTTTATTTCAATTTCAAAACCCTAAACCTTAAACCAAAATATAATTATTAACTTAAGTTGATTTTGTCCCAAGTGGCCTTATCACACACACACACACACATGAAAATTGAACATCAGGGGTTTCATGTATTTGATTATGGCCTATTTACCATTTTTTAAAAAGGGACATGAGTATTGTGAAATAACAATGCATGGTTTTCTTATGATGGTAGTTGTTATTTTAGTATGGTTGTAAAGAGTATGGAATGATTATTTTCTATGCACAATGATAGTTATATAAGTATTATTTGCATTTTGTTTCAAATCAAACGATTTGATGCATTGTATTTTTAAGATAATGAAAATTAAGAAGTATTTGGACTTAGTTATATAGAATGTTTATTTTAGTATAATTTATTAGATGTTAGGTTGGAATTCAAGTTCAAATGATTGAAATAACCCCCCCAAATAATTATAGGTTTTCTTTAAAAAGTGCAAATCAAAACTGTGTAAAGGCCCTGTTACACAACTTCATGGTGCAAGGTACATCTATTTAGAACTATACACTAGCATCAAGATACCCAATAAATAGATTGGGTCACTCCAAACACTTATCTAGGGGTGAACACCTCTAGAGGGTTCCATAGAGAAGTAGGTTGCGATAAGAATGATATAAATTTTAGGGGGTAGTAGTGTGTAGGCCTACACTAATAACCTCTGAGCTTTGTGGAAGGCATGCATCTTCGCTATCGGACCACCTAGAAATATTCAACCATATTTAAGTATTCAATTACCCTATGCAATTATGGTTTGATGTTTTCAAGGAATGAGAATCATTCATTCAAGGTTTTGGTACCAATATGTTTATACCCATTAACCCAGGTTAATGCCAAAAGACAAAGACAATAACCTCAGGGATAAATAAGTAAGGGTATCTAAGAGTAACATGTCCATCATTGACTCAAGCATACAAATCTGAAGGGAAGGTATAACTAGTTAGCATGAAGTCTATAATCAATAAATAGAAGAATCAACACACTATGATTTACTTCATAAAATTTATAATATCCCATGAAGGTAAGCATCAACACTCAGTTACTTCTCATCACAACACCATGAGCTATATACCACCCTAATATTTTAAACACCACATAAGCCATTAATAGTTCTAGTGCTTTCCCCCTTTTTGGATCATTATACCATGACCCACAAAGTTGGAATTCATCATACCACATTATTCACACGGAAATGACACAAAATGAGTTATGGCCATAATACTACAATAATTTATTATTACATCATAAAGAAATCAATATACAAATAGTTGCTTCCATTATCGTTATACACAATGATCATAAAGGTTACCATGATAGAGGGTAATTACCAATTAGTAATAAAATCAACTAAATTGTAGAAATGAATAACCTAGACATTTTAATCATAAATGGTGTTACATGTTAGAATTGTATGGAGGATCCTTGACTTGGGATTCTTGCACTATCATATCTCACCAATTTGAAAATCAATCAATAATAAAATAATTGAATTTAGATAAGTCACAATATACTTTGCTGAGGGTGGATGACATCACATAAGTGAGCATCTCATAAAAAAAGTAGACAAATGGCATAAGAAAACAAACCATCCACATGATTTAGGTGAACCATCCTTAAGTCAAATATAGAAGCCTAGCATCTATATCACTGCTTACTTGTCCTTTGGTTTAATGTCTTGTTATTGTTAATAACCAAAGCATTTAAGTTAAACAAATAAGAGACTAGAGTCCATACAAAATGTCATTCCTTTAGGAAATCAATCTTCCCTCAAGTGACCATTATAGGAGTATGATTGAATAACTCATAACCAAGGTAGTTTAATAAATCATAGAACATATTTCATAATTCAAAAATTCACACATGACATTTAATCTGTATCTAAAGTTAAGTTTAACTTAAAATTACTTAAAGACTATTCTTCATCATAATTACCAATAAGGAAATATAAAAGCTCATTATAATTGTCACTGCCAAAGTTAAGTTGAGTTTAACTTGATGAAAATAATTAAACAATGCTATCAATTGGGATTCTATAATTGAATCTCCAATTCGAGGTCATTGCACCACATTGTCCATTACATAATAACTTATCTAACTAGGAACCCTGTCTAACTGAATGAACATAATAAACTTAATCAGAAAAGAATATAACCAACATTCCATTATTCGAGAGTAAAAATATGAACCACCAAAATCTTACCAAAATGTGAACAACTAATCAATAGCCTTCAAACTTTTCCAACAGGCTAAGTCACCAAGTTAACTTTATTGGAACTAACCAAAATCATTAGTGCCAAGATCATGCTAAAAAATAGGTATATGGATAATGTTGAGTCATATCAAATATATGGAGCAAAATTTGATTACTCTATTAAAATTATTCTAATGCATTTCTTTATGCATTATAAATACACAAGATAACATAATTGTTAATATTAGAATAGCCATAAACTATAACCCCAAATTGACTTAATGAATAATAATCTTCTATAACAATGTACCAACACAATTATTAAAATTCTGCCCAACTCATATTAAACCACTTCAAGACAACCAATAATGTACACTATTATCTACACCAGCCAAGACTTTAGGTCATAAATGCATTCAACTCTAAGGATGATAATAGTAACCATACTCCTTAATAATTCACATATGAATGCTAAGTGAATAGAAGATCTTCTAAATAATGAACTTAAAATAACAATAACAATCAAGTTCATTGTAGCAAGATTAATTACCAATGAGAATGACAATTTAAAAAACATATTGAATAACTGACTATAGAGATAGGTATAACTTTATTCTCAGAATAACATATATATAAGGAAACATGAAATTGCTAACTCAAATAAAGTTTGGTATGTTCCAGCACATGTTTACAAAGTAATTAGAATTATTAAGTCCACATACGAAGGTCCAACACTTCAATGTGACAAGGAAAGTAAGTACAACTACTTGGATAAATGGATATCAAATTGCTATCATTAGATGGTGTAATGTCATTTTTTTCCATAAACCAACAAATGTATCAAACTTAGAATTACTCTTCCATAATAATGAATGTTACTAGATTTCATACATACATGAATGAAACCAATAGAATAATAGTGAACTATTCCATAAACATTCATCAAGAACTATAAATTATCATATACTAAAAAAATATCTGTTGCAACACTTATCTTGATGTAAATAAGAAGGTGCACTCAACAACAAGAAACCAAACCCTTCAAACTAGCCCTATGAGCCCTCCATTAGTGGCCCTCAACACCCCCAACCATCAACTAGGTGATGGGTTTATATAACCTGAGGCTTGAGAGAGGTATGGAGTATGCAAAGAGATACAAAGCACCATAATAATTATATCAATAGTCAACAATGGGAAAAATGAGATGATACATTCTATAAGAATATCAAAACACCAAAAAGGGCACCAATCGAATTAAGCATCATAAACACCTAAACACAAAACCAATCTCTAAAACCTAGGTAACATCCAATCCACTAACAACATTTGTTTAAATAAATAATCAACATTCAAGTCACTTCGATCAAAATCAGTTAGGGTGAGAAGAATACATCCCATTCAACATTGAGTATATAATTGGTTGAGCTCAATAAATGTCTAAGTATAACCAACATAGAATTACAACTATTTCACACCAAGAATAATATTATTCATTGACACCATGGAAAATTTAAAATGCAAATCAATGTTAGAACCAACTACATAGCAGACAGGTTATTCTAAGAGGCTAAGTCTCATTAGTCAACATAGTTATTTCGATAAGGCCTATCCTATCAAAATAACTCTAGGGTTGTTCCTTAACCATCAAGGTAATAACCCATAAATGATAGGTACCAAACTATCACCCAATGGTCTAAGGCCGAAATCAAAGCAATGAAATCAATCTTTTTATAATGAATAATAGATTAATAGGGAATATTAAATCAAGTAACTATCATCGTGAATCATCATGGTGGAAGGAAATGTCCAAGGCTTGAATACCACATCACCCATCCCAAAATGCAAGACAACCTAGGTGAAAGTGTCATTCATGCAAAGAGGTCAATGAATCTAACTGGGTCGAGTCCATTTAAAAGGCACATAATGAATCGAGTTAAGACTTAGCATAAAAATATTATTTTCATGGAGAACTTAACATGGTAGATGGGCAATGCAAATAATATCTGAAGCCAACATAAAATAAAACATATGGGTAAAATTCAACACATTAAGGTAACATTCGACATAACCTTAGCCTTAAGCCAACATAAAATAAAACTAGACCATATCCTAGTTAGGTTTAATAGGGTCAAATTAAAAGAGGTGGAAAATAAAAAGATTCACCCTTTAGGGCTTTAAAAAGGAGTCAACTATTTTACAATTTATTGCTTGGAGAAGATTAGCATTTTTAGACACACATTCTAGCAGGGTTGGCCTACTTCCATAACTCAAGTCATGAGCATGTAAGCTAAAATAAATAGAAACTCTAAGACCATTTATTAAGAAAATCCCCATATCAATCTTCAGGGGTCAATTCCATTTGAGATCATAAAATAGGGATAAAAAATCCCATGAGCCAAAATCCTTTCCATTTTAATAAAATGTAATTAGAAATAAAATAATGGTCAACCCATAACAAATTGCATAAAGAGTAAATCAATTATGGATTGATTAATAGCCATTATAGATTCATCAAGAAGTTTGATGACTTCCCCATGAATCTAAAATGGTTATCCATGAATCTATAAACTAATTACAGTACTTACTTGGAAGGATGCATCCATCATAGGGAGGAATTTATATTTTTCCATGTCTTGTTACTTTTCTTTTTCTTTTTCCTCCTTTGTGGCTCTCCTCCCTTGTTGTTGAGTTGAACATGCCTACTACCATAATATGCCTTCCTTCCATTTTTACTTGGTCAACACCCCAGATGTTGCAAGCATGCCCAACATGACTCCCTTCTACCAAAACATACCTCCCAACCTAGAATGCTTAGCTTGGGGTTTTTCCTAGGTAGTGAGCGCCAAGTATGGTGTGAGATCCTAAGAAAAAATGACATAATGGTGGCATTGGGAAAGCCCACCCAAGAAATTAAAAATAATAAACAACCACCAACCAACATAGCTTCAATATCATAAAAAAATTCACCCTAGGTCGATGAGTATTAGCATTGGAGTGTGGGTCAACCCACCTAATAATGAATAGAATAATGGGAAATCCATGTGTCAATCAACCCCACTTCAAGCACCCAACAAGGTTAAACATTGAATACCAACAATGGAAAAATAATAATAAGACATGCACAAGCAATGACAACATAATTCAAAATTGGCACAACATTAAGTAAGGTAATAGAAGATGAAAAAAAGCAATACATCTAGGACAATCATAAGGATGAAATAGAAATAGAAAAAGACAAAAGACAATGGTGGATCATTATCCTAGTCATAACTTGTTATACCTTTTGTAGTCGCTTTCGAATACTCATTATCCTCTTGATTATACCTTGAATTGTCAAAGCCCACCATCAAGCCTAGTTCATTACCCAGTTCCTACAATCATCAAAAAGAGACATCAATAGTACTTGGACAAGTATAAATATCTAATAACAATAAAATTTTGAAAGCATCATAATATTTAAACATGATATGCTAAATGAAATATAATCATCTAAATTATTAATGAATTAGAATCAATATTGATAACCTTGATAACTGAACTGTATCATTAAAAACAAATCAACAGTCACTACAACAGTCAAGTGTCAATCATAACTTAATAACATGATGTAGTGATAGCATATAATAATAATATATCAAATATAAACAACACTTAGACTGATAAAATGAATTAGCATAAGTATCAACTACAGTACCAACAAAATTATATAAATTATACAAGATATCTCACATCACAACATCTGAAATAGAATACATATCTAAAATAGTTAGCTTAATGTTTAGAAAAACATGCTATAATATGTTTTCACTCTAGCATTTGCAATCAGCTACAAGGTTAGTTCATAACATCCTACCCTCCTTAAAGAGGATCCATCCTGACAACTTGTCACAGCTAGGGAATAATATTACATGAAATATGTTTAACTGAATAATCATCAATCCTTTACAACATTATTACCCATTAAGGGTGATAATGCCTTAGCCTTACCTTGCTAACATTCCAATTTTATATCATTAATACAACCACATTTATTTTCATTAGGCCAAATTAATAGCCTCCTTCTTTCATGTGTCCTTTGTGATAATGATATTGTAGAACAGGCACATTATGCATCATTTTATAGAAGAATATTTCATAAATATCCTAACTTGGTTGGAATTTTTTTCACAATCTCATGCCTTAAAAGGCCATTTATTTTAATATAATTCATTGAAACCATCTACAGATAGGTTCATCAAAATTTCATGGCAACAAATGTTAATTTTAATACAACACTTCTACAATTAGCCATTCCATCCATCTGTGAAGGTGAGTAATTTAAACATCATAGGAATATAGTGTCCCAAAATATGTTAGCTTATACCTACCTTAAAAATATCTCCAACAAGAGTGTTATCTGTACTCCTAAGTAGGGGTTGTAGCCATTAGTTTGACAAGTTATGTATTGGTTGTTTAAATCAGGTTAGCAATTTTGAACATAGAAACCTTACTAGGGTCAATATACCCTTTTGTGTCATCACACATAGACTTGTAATTTGAAGTTAATGGTTACATTGTCCAATCCAACTAGATTGTAACTAGATTTCTTGATTAAAAATGGAATCTCCCACTACAATCATTATGCCATGCACATAACATTAAGAACATTCATTACAAAATATCATTCATAAAGATAGTAATCCATACTATTATAGTGATTATACTTCATAATCAACCGTTCATGGGTTAGTGTAGCATCTTGCACCAACCACAATGAACATCAGAGAAGCCATTCCAGGTATCACATGCAACCCCAAGGCTTATAACATGTTCTTCATTACTCATGAGCTCACATGATGGTCCAGGGATGCTAATCCCACCATCTTAAAATCAACCATCTAAGGGCATTCACCCAACTTTCATCATTATTTAAAAGAGTTAGTGGGTACCTAGGATTTTAACAACTGCATGATTTGGGATTTATGTTGCTCTTATTGAACACAAGCATACATTCCAATCACGCTTTGTACAAAAAACAAAATATTCATTCCATAATATTATTTTTAGGTAATTCATTCATTACTTTATTCATATCATGTTGACACTTACAAGCCACACATTTCTATGTTTTCAACAAGGACAACCTTGCTAATTTTGCATAAAAGTCTAGCTCATAGGACCAAGTAGTGCTACATAACACATATTTCAATCTCATAATATCTCATGGTGGTAATTAGCCAGCCAACAACATATTTGTCAATATGCAGAAATAGATTCTCACATAACATCCAACAAGCATAACAACTACTTGCACACAATATCCAACTGTTCTCTTATAAGAGCTCACCCTTATGCCATTTATAAGTAGGTTAGCTTTATAACCATCTTGCCCATTCATGAGCAACACATTCAGATTGAGACATTATTCTCAACTTATCACCACTCACATAAGAGTGTCATATCAACTCAAGTTGTTGTGTTTGATCCTTTTTATCAAAACCATCTGTGCAACAGATCAAAATATTCAATTTTGGTTACTAGAATATCATTTTAATGATGCATTTATCACACTTTTTATCATTATCAAAATAGATCTAGTCAACACCATACAATGTTATGACTGAACTAGGTTGGAAGCATCAATCATGGAAACTTTATTCTCATAAGAATCATGAAAATGATCATGTCATCCTATATTTATTGACTGTAGCATGGCTGCTAGTGGTAAGGAACATTTATGCACAATCCAACACAGCTCTTAGAACTGATTAATTATCATATTAAGGTGAAAATATCATAGCAACAAATATTGAAAACCATGATAATCTACCAACACATTCCTTCATGTTGTCATAAGTCATAGACAACACAACAAGATTCATCATTCCTACTCAAGTATTATCAAACTCTACCCAACCAAGCATTGATAGTGTTTGGAAATAACAAGTTTCAATATTTTCCTAAATTTCATGATGGTTAATGGAACCCATCGTCCAATACATCACATCTCTAGGGATCTCAAGCTTAGTTTCACCATTGCCCCAAGCAAAGGTGTGTTCCAATAATACTATAGTTTTATGTCCATAGATCCATAATATTATCAACAGTATTTTCACCTCATGGATTAGATGGATTATAATGTATGTTTATGATAAGAGATCCCCATCTTTCTAATTTTCCAATCAAATCAATTGCTTCAACCCTATTCAGTCCTCTAGGTTCAATTCAAACCCTTGATCTTCCCTAGGTCATAATGTTTTAATAATTTGATGTCGAATTGTCCATATAAGTTAGCAACAAATACCAAACATCATTTCCTTATTTCCAAGAGCAAGGTAATTATGACTAGCTTCTTATTGACTCACCCATACAAGCCAACAATCAACAAGTGATGCCTACCTTGATGTAAATCAATTAGGGAAGGGTTAGAAAAACCAAGGCTAGGGCGGACATCAACTGTTACTTGTGGAAGTTACAAAGTTACCACAATAGTGATTTTTAATGAACTGCATGAATTTTCTAACATCTTAGGATTTTAGAATATGACACATCTATTTCCAACCATGGAGCTGAAGTGATTCTCATGATCTAGACCATTAGTTACCTTGCACTTTCAATATTTCAAGACCATTAGTGTATTGTACATGATACCAAAACAATCAAAGTGGTTTAATCTCTTATAGCCAATCCATTTTAAGAGATCATAAAACCCCATCAATTATGGAAGTAGATCCACCTTGGCTATAAGGACACCCAAGTTAAGTTTGATTATTCCAACCATTCCTGAACAAGTTTAATTTTGAAGTAACTCACAACATTAGAGGAGATAGACTACCTATGGTACTTGATTTCATTAAAATACTTGTAGGGATACTGATTATACTACCTTTAACTTTAACTAAGGTATTTTAGAATCAATCATCATGCTTATATATAGTTGTACACCCCTATTGAATGGCTGGTTATCTAGTTCTCCAGCTTAGGTAGTCCTCACAAAAGTGGTTATTATCATGATCCCAACATATAACAGTCCCTTGTGGAGTTAAAGGGACAATAATTATCTAGGTGGCTAGTCCTTAATAACCAATTCAATCCTTAAAATTGATCTTGGAACCTGACAACACTCTTATTATTTATGGGGTGTCTACAATTCTATTCTTATTTCCTAATTTTTTTTTATGATGGGCAGAAATCCTTGGTCCTGGTTTGTTGTTCCAGAAATAGTCATGTTTTTTATGCTTCAGCATTTAAAAATTAGTTACCCTTGTTCCTTTAATTGGTACTTAATCACCTTTTTCTGGACTATCTCAATGAATTTATCTTCATGAAAGTCAAGTGCTAGTGTCCTCCTAAACTAAGGGTAGTTCCACCATACAAACAATAGCTTTGGCTAATTGGTAGACTATCAACCTATCATATACAGTAGCCATCATGCTATGCAGATTATTATACTTTTGTGTATACAAAAACCATGCATCTACTATATTACCCCCTTCTTTTTCCCAAAAAGGGTAGGCTAAAATATCTTTTAAACTCCTAGATGTTTGGGTCAACCCTTTCAAGGCATCATTTAGAGCACTTGTTTATAAAAACACCTTAAGGTCATGCAATCTCCATTACTGATTTCTAACATTGATATACATGATATATTTAAGTTGTTAATATCCCATTAGGGATCACTTTTTGTTTCAACAGAACTATCCATGATTGCATTCAGATCAAGAACTATATTTTTCCTATTAGCATTGTTAATGAAATATTCATTCTTATATATATATATTAATATTTTGATTACCCTTTCCTCTTATCAAGCCATTTGTTTCTTAGTTAGGGTCTTCATAAGCATCAAAACATATATCCATGTTCTGATTCACAAAATAATAATTATGCATCTTGTAGATTACAATAATTATGTCTTAGAGTTCCCTTTTAAAGCAACAACCACCACTCTGATACCAGATGAAACAACCCACCCCCCCAAAAAAAAAACTCTATGTTTACTTTAGAGAGTGAGAATCATAACTACATACAGGTACCATTACAAAACTTCATGGTGTAAGATGCATTTATTTAGAGATGTACATTATCATCTAGATACCCAATAACTATGTTGGGTCACTCCAAACACTTAGTTAGGGGTGAACACCTCTAGAGGGTTATATAGAGAAGTAGTTTTCCATAAGAATGGTATAAAGTTTGGGGGTAGTAATGTGTAGGCCTATACTAATAACCTTTTATCTTTATGGAAGGAATGCATATTCCCTATCGAATGACCTATGAATCCTCAACCATGTTTAAGTATCTGGTTACCCTATGTGGTTATGGTTTGATGTTTTCAAGGAATGGGAATAATTAATTAAAGGTTGTGGTGCCAATATGTTTATACCCATTAACCCAAGTTAATGCCAAAAGGCAAAACCAAAAACATTAGCGATAAATAAGTAAGGTTATCCAAGAGTAACATGTCCATCATCGAATCAAGCATACAAATCTAAAGTAAGGGAAGGTACAACTAATTATCATGAAGTCTATAATCAATAAAGAAAAGAATAAACATACAAAGATTCACTTAGTAAAATTTATAATATCTCATGGAGGTAAGCATCAACACTTAGATACTTCCTATCATAGCACCATGAGCTATAAACCACCTTAATCTTTTAAACACCGCATAAGCCATTAACAGTTATGGTGCTTTCCCCCTTTCTAGATCATTATACCATGACCCATAAAGTTAGAAGTCATCGCACCACATTATTCACATCAAAATGACACAATATGAGATATGGCCATAATACTACAATAATTTATTATTGCAACATCAAGTAATCAATATATAGATAGTTACTTACATTATCATTATACATAATGATCATAAAGGTTACCATGATAGAGGGTAATTTCCAATCAGTAAAAAAATTAACTAAATTACATAAATGAATAACCTAGACATTTTAATCATAGATGGTGCCACATGTTAGAATCATATGGAAGATTCTTGATGTGGGGTGCTTGCACCGTAATGCCTCACCAATTTGGAAATCAATCAATAATAAAATAATTGAATTTAGTTAAGTCACAATCTACTTTGTTAAGGGTGGATGGAATCACACAAGTGAGAATCTCATCACACAAGCATATAAATGGCATAAGAAAACAAAGCATCCACATGATATAGGTGAACCATTCATAGGTCAGATATATAAGCCTAGAATCTATATCGTTGCTTACTTGTACTTTGGTTCAATGTCTTGTTATTTTTAATATCCAAGGCATTTAAGTTAAACAAATAACATACTAAAGTCCATACAGAATGTCATTCCTTTAGGAAATTAATCTTCCCTCATGTGACCATAATAGGAGTATGATTAAGTAACTCATAACCAAGGTAGTTTAATAAATCATAGAACATAGTGCATAATTCAAAAGTTCACACATGACATTTAATCTATATTTAAAGTTGAGTTTAAGTTGTAGTTCCTTAAAGACTATTCTTCATCATAATGACCAATCAAGAAATATAAAAGCTCATTATAATCATCACTTTCAAAGTCAATCTCATTATAATAAACATACTTATTCACCTATAAACAATCAATCACTTGATTCAAAAATAAATCACCAACTTGATGTAAATAATTAAATGATGCTACCAATTGGGATTCTATAATTGAATCTCCAATTCAAGGTCATTACATGACATTGTTCATTACATAATAGATTATCTCTCTAAGAACCCTACCCAACTAATTCAACATAATAAACTTAATAAAAAAAGAATATAACCACCATTCCATTATTTGAGAGCAAAAATATGAACAGCCAAAATCCTACCAAAACATGAATAGCTAATCAATACCCTTGAAAGGTTTCCAACATGCTAAGTGACCAAGTTAACTTTTATTGAAACTAACCAAAATCATTAGTGTTGAAATCATGTTAAAGAATAAGTATATGGACAATGCCAAGTCATATCAGATATATGGAGCAAGATTTGATTATACAATTAAAAGTATTCTAATTCATTACTTTATGTATTAGAAATACACAAGATAATAAAATTAGTAATATCGGAACAACCATCAAATATAACCCAAAATTAGCTCAACCAATAATAATCTTCTATAATAATGTACCAACATAATTATTAAAAAAATTCCCAACTCATATTAAACCACTTCAAGACAACCAATAATGTACACTATTATCTACTGTAGCCAAGAATTTAGGTCATAAATGCATTCAAATCCAAGGATGATAATAATAATCATACTCCTTAATAATTCACATCTGAATGCTAAGTGAAGAGAAGGTCATCTAAATAATGAGCTTGAAATAGTAATAATGATCAAGTTCATTATATCAATATTAATTACCAATGAGAATGATAATATAAATAACATATTGAACATCTGACTACAGGGCTAGGTATAACTTTATTTTCAAAATAACATATATACAAGGAAACATGAAATTGCTAATTCAAACAAAGTTTGGTATGTTTCGGCACATGCTTACCAAGCAAATATAATTATTAAGTCCACATATGAAGTTCCAATACTTCAATGTGACAAGGAAAGTAAGTAAAACTATTTGGATAAATAGATATCAAAATGGTAGAATTAGATGGTACAATATCATTTTTTTTCCTTAAACCGATAAATGTATCAAAATCAACATTATTCTTCCATAATAATGAATGTTACTAGCTTTTATACATACATAAATTAAACCAATACAACAATAGTGAATTATTCCACAAACATTCATCAGGAACTATACACTAATAGGTATCGAAAAAAGATATACTACAACACTAATCTCGATGTAAATAAAAAGATACACTCAACAAAAATAAACCAAACCCTTAAAACTAGTCTTATGATCCCTCCATCGATGGCCCTCACCACCCCCAACTATCAGCTAGGCAGTGGGTTTCAACAACTAGTGGCTTGGAGAGGTATGAGCATGCAAAGAGATACAAAACCACCATAATAATTATATCAACATCCAACAACAGGTAAAAGGAGATGATACATTCTACAAGAATATCACAACACCAAAATTGCACCAATTGAATTAAGCATCATAAACACCTAAACACAAAACAATCTCTAAAACTAATCATGTAACGTCCAATCTAATAACAACATTTGTTTAAAGAAATAATCAACATTCACGCCACTCCAATCAAAATAAATTAGGGTGAGAAGAATACAAATCTTTAAACATTGAGTATATAATTGATTTAGCTCAATAAATGTCCATATATAGTCAACATATAATTACAATTATTGCACAACAAGAATTATATTATGCATTGACACTATGTAAAATTCAAAATCTAAATCAATACCCAAACCAACTACATAGTGGATAGGTTATTCTGACATGCTAAGGATAATCAATTGACATAGTTAAGTTTATCAAGTTTGTCCTATAAAAATAAATTTAGGACTGCTCCTTAACTTGCAAGGTAATAACCCATAATGGCAAGTACCAAATCATCACCCAATGGCTTAAGGTTAAAAATCAAAGCAATGAAATCAACCTGTTTAGAATAAATAATAGATTAATAGGCAAGATTAAATCAAGTAACTATCATTATGAATCATCACAGTGGAAGGAAAAATCTAAGGTTTGAATACCACATCACCCAACCCAAAATGCAAGACAACCTAGGTCAAAGTGTTATTCATGCAAAGAGGTCAATGAATCCAATTGGGTTAAGTCCATTTAAAAGGCACAAAATGAATTGAGTTAAGACTTAGTATAAAAATATTGTTTGCATTGCCCATCTAAGGCTTCAAAGAGAACTTAACATGCCATCTCTTATAGATCTCTTCTCACATTCAGGCGACATTCAACATAACCTTAGCCTTAGGCCAACACAAAATAAAACCAGACCATATCCCATTCATGTTTAATAGGGTTGAATTAAAAGAGGTGTAAAATGAAAATATTCACCCTTTAGGGATTTAGCAGGGAGTCAACTATTTTATAATTTCTTGATTGAATTAGAATAGCATTTTTAGACACACATTCCAGCAAGTTGACCTACTTCCATAAATCACAATCATGAGCATGTAAATGGAAATAACCATAATTCCAAGACAATTTAGTAAGTAAATACCCATATCAATATTCAGGGGTCAAGTCCATTTGAGAGCAAAAAATATGAATAACAAATCCCATGAGACAAAATCCTTTCCATTTTAATAAAAAGTAATAAAAAACTAGATAATAGTCAACCCATAACGAATTGCATAAAGAGTAAATCAATTATGGATTGATTAATAGACATTATGGATTCATCAATAAGTCTCAAAAATTTCTCATTAATATATAATGGTTCTCCATGAATCTATAAACCAATTAAAGTACTTACTTTCAAGGATGTATCAATCATAAGGAGGAATTTATATTTTTCCATGTCATGTTGTTTTTTTTCCTTTTCCCCCTTCGTGGCTCTCTTCCCTTGCCATTAAGATGAGCATTATTATTGATCGTAATCTACCTTCCTTACCTTTTTCCTTTGTTAACACACCATAGGACACAAGCATGCCCAGTTTAACTCCTTTCCAATAAAACATACCTCCCAACCCATAACATTCGGCCTGGGGTTTTTTCTAAGCAACAAGCCCTAAGTATGGTGTAAGCTCCCAAGTAAAAAATGACATAGTGGAAGCCTTGGGAAATCCCAACCAAGAAATTAAAAATAATAAAAATATTAAATAACCACCAACTAATAGATCTTCAATATTATAAAAAAAATCACCCTAGGTCGATGAGTAGTAGCCTTGGAGTGTGTGTCAACCCACTTAATAATTAATAGAATAATGTGAAATCCTTGTGTCAATTGACCCCACTCCAAACACCCAACAAGGTCAAACATTGAATCCCAAAAAAGGAAAAATAGTAATAAGACATGCAAAAACAATAACAACATAATTAAAAACTCACATAACATTAAGGCAATAGAAGATGAAAATGAAAGCAATACATCTGGGACAATCGCAAAAATGAAATAGAAATAATAAGGATAAAAGACAACAGTGGCTTAGTATCCCAGTCATAACTCATTATACATGTCCTAGTCACTTTAGACTATTCATTAGCCTCTCGATTATACCACAAATTATCTAAGCCCACCACCGAGCCTAGCTCATTGCCTAGTTCCTGCAGTCATTAAAAAGAGACATGAAAAATACCTAAACAAGTATCAATATCCAATAAAAATAAATTTCTTAAAGCTTTATAATATTTAAACATGATATGTTAAATCAAATATAGTCATCTAAAGTAGTAATGAATCAGAATCAATATTGATAACCTTGATAACCAAAATGTATTATTAAGAACAAATCAATAGTCGCTACAACAATTGAGTGTCAATCAAAACTCAGTAACATGATGTAGTGATAACATATAATAATATACTAAATATAAATAACACTTAGCCTGATAAAATGAATTAGTGTAAGTATAAACTACTATATAAACAAAATTATAGTAATTATATAAGATGTCTCACATCACAACATCCAAAATAGAATACATATCTAAAATAGTTAGTCCAACTCTTAGCAAAACATGCTATAATAGGTTTTCACTCTAGCATCTACAATCAGTCACAAGGTCAGGTCATAACAATGATTTAGGTAGAGATGTTTGGGGTCGTGATAATGATCAACGTAGTGAGGCTACTCCATGGGGTAACTCTCGAGGTGGTTGATTCTTTCATGGTCACATGATTACTAACACATTTACTAGGCTATTTCATCGGGGAACCCGTGTTTTCTTGCATTTTGATGCCAATGACCCTACCTTTTGTAATTTTCTCAACTCTTTGCCTAATAACTCTTTGAATTTCTATGGAAATAGAGGATGGAGGGGAACACATTTGAGAAATTGTCCTCACAGATGAGGCATTTCAAATGAGCCCCCTCAACACATGCATGTTGCCATTCAACCTAATATGCATAATGTTCTAGTGCTCGAGCCACCTCAACATGAAAATATTATTTAATTAACTAAAAAATTGTATCCCAATTGAATTATTTCACTTAACACTAATATTCCACCCCTTGATCCTAAAAAACTTGCTCCTTTTATTAGGAAACACACTAGCAACCCTACAACACAACCTATGAAGGCCAACATGTTAAAAAATGTTAAGTTGGAGGTAGATGATTCTAAAGGGGCCTCGACCCACTTGATGGAACTTCCCACTGCTTCCATGGAGTATACTAATTAATTGACTAATAAGGGTGCCTCTTTAATAAATTTAGTTTTGGATAAAGACTTTGATTAAAACTTAAATTCTTGTGTTAAAATTTTTGTTGATACTTGTTATCAAGTATTGTCTTGATGTTTTTAAGTATGTTGATTTTATTTTTGGCAGTTTTGATATATACATGTAATATTTTATTTCCTACCAAAAAGTATGTTTGAATGGTTTACTCTTTACTAAATAATTATGGAAACACACATGGATTTTAATGTTTTATAATATTTTTTAAAAGTTATTTCTACATATTGATCATGTTTTAGCCTTACCAAAATCATTAAATAAATGTGTGTAACATGATCAAGATTCAATATGAGCTTGAGGGAGAGGTTGAAATCGATATTTTTTTTGTTATCCTTCATGTCCCAAAATTATGGTTCTTGAGGTCTCTTTTTGTGTAGTACATACGGTAAGATCATGTGAAATACTTAATGTACATTTAGTGTAGACCTCTATAAGTCTTTCAAAAGGCTAATCTAAGATATAAAGGAGATATTAAGAGATTGATATATAAGATACTAATTTGTAAGTATACATTGAGTCTTTTTCTCTCTTGGTTGCTTTCATGTCATTTATTTTTCCCTCTTTTCAGCCATAGAGATATAAACAAGATATCAAAAAATTGATTAAACACTTTGATAGAATCATAAATCTTTCCTTCAAAATATTGCCTCTTCTATAGGCTTTAGTCTATTGGATAGGTTAGATTATATTATTTGAAATTTGATCACATATACATATATTTAATAACTAAGATATAAACTATAAAATAAGATTTTACATAGTGTTTTAACCATATCCATAATTGATAATGGCCTTCCAAATATTTTTTTATTTCAATTAAAAAACCATGCCAACTAAAATATTATTATTATATTAAACCAACTATGGGGCCATCGAATAAGACCACTATGCAAATTGAGGATGGCAAGCTAATATCTTTAAAGGAATGCTTTTCAGATAACTTATCATTATATTTATTCATTTCAAGGTAGATGACTATGCATGCAAATAACTACCCTCAATCTTCTGTTTGATTAATAAAACATGTCTATAACAACTGTAAACTCTATTATAGAGATAGATATGTATTTGAGCATAAGTAAGTTAATCGAATACATATGTGATAGTTTCTTGATTTTTCTAGTCATTGATGCAAGTTATTGGCATAAACGAAGCTCTGGTAGTTTAAATATTGGGATGAGAGGTTGGAAATGAAGGTGCATACAATTTTTAAGTTGGTTTCCTTGTAATTACAAGGTATGGATTTGTGTTTCTTTTATTCTGAAGATAGAGAGTAATTATTTGCATACACAATCATCTATCTTGAAATGAATAAATATAATGATAATGTCTTAACCATATCCATAATCAATAATAATAAGGTCTGCCAAAATATCTTAACCATATTCATAATCAATAATGGTCTTTCAAATATTTTTTAATTTTAATTAACAAACCATGCCAACCAAAATATAATTATTAGCTTAAGATTATTGTGTCTTAAGTCACAAGTGGTCCTTAACACATTTATAAAATTGAGTAAAACAAACATGTTCTTCCTTCTATATGATTTTAGTGACTAAAAAACTTAATAATAAATAATTTTCAGACCTAATGTCTATTTTATTTCTAACATTGAATGTGGTGCAAGTGGAATTAAATATATAGAATTCAAGGTTTAGATTTTCACCTCATTTTTTAGTGAATTGGTGCCAGCATATTAAGGGGGTCCAAAGCAAAATTTAATTTTAGTCTAACACATCACCCATGGGATTAATGGAAGTTGCTTGAATAAATATGTGATGGTTTTCTCAAATTTTCTAGTCATTTATGTAAGCTATTGGTAGAAGTGAAGCTGTTGGTCCAATATATATACTTACAATTCATTACACTATAGATTCCTCAAATAATTTTGGTATAAAATAACAAGGGAACACCACAATATACCTATGAATCTCTATAATAACATTTGTAATTGTTATAGACATGTTCTCTTAATCAAACAGAACACAAAATTACACCTACTTGGTATAAAATAACAAGGGAACACCACAATATAATTATACATATCTATAATAGAGTTTACAAGTGTTATAGACATGTTCTCTTAATGAAATAGAAACAAAAATACACAAAATACCTCTTAATAATTTATATAATTTGCATTATCTTTATGAGGAATAATAGTCCATAATATAGATATGAATGCACCAGAGTAAAGGCAAATACAAACCTAGAAGCATCTAGGTGGTTGCATCTTTTTCCAATTGGTATTTCATATAGGACCCCTACTTTAGGTTCAAAAAATAACATTGATGTGACCATCTTTGGATGATGCTAGTGTCCATGGATCTAAAGGTACTCAAATCATAATTTGGTGATTGTTCCAAAATCATCTTCAAGTCTTATTTATGTTTGTTTTAGATCCATTTTTGTGTAAACATTATAAACAACTAAGTACATTACTTCTTTGTCATTTCCATATCTAGCATATTTATACTTACTATTTTTAGTTTATCTCAATTTAATGAATTTAACATATGTTATATCTGAGTTTAACATCTAATTGGCCTATTTTAGAGATAGTTTATCACCATTTTATCTTAGGCTATCTCTATCCCATTTAACCCTGGATAATCTCAATTTAGGAATTTTAGGGTTAAATATTTGGTGACCCTGACCTCTGTGTTTTCATGTGTAAACCCTAATTGGCCTAAGGTTTCTTGTTTTCTGATTTCTAATGTCATACTTGTTCAATAATATTTTTTTATTATCATGATTTATTACTCCTTGGAATTTGTTTCTCTTGCTTATCCTATTATACTATCAATTTTTAAGACATTTCAAATGGTTAAAAATGAACTTACTTCTTCTAACCCTAATGAGGGTGATAACTATGATCCCTCTAAAAAGGTTCATATTATCACCTCTTCAAAGGTTAAGGGTGATCATCTTATTATGCCAAAATATGGAGAACATAAATTCTCTGCCACATCCCTTGATGGTCAATGTTTCCATGTTCAATTTGATATACCTAAGGTTTGTGCTTGTGAAACCCTAAAGGAATAAATTAGTACTATGACCAAGTTAATGCATATGTTACAAAATCAAAATTAGTCTCTAAATTTAAAAATCACTTTATTAACAAATCAGGTTTCATATACAAAGAATCCACAATATTCTACTATAAACCATGTGTTTTCATCTTTGCATACCAATTATGTGCTTAAGAAGAATAAATATTGGAATCCAAAACCAAAGTCATCTAATGATAATGATTCTACAAGTGAACAAAATTCTACTAAGAAGTCAAGTGAGATTCTAAGGGAGATGCTCATAAATAATTTGATTAATCTACCTCCTTTCTACCTCCTTTACATCCCTTGTGAAAATCTAAATATTATTTTGAATATCATAGATTTCATGGTCACCATATCAATTATTATTTTTCATTGAAAATAAAGATACAAAAGATAATTTCTCCCAAAGTAAAGATTTCCAATGAACAAAAATGGGTACCATAGCCTCAAACATAAAAGAATGCACTTTTACCACTTCCACCTCAAGATTAAAATGATATATCATTGAATGTGGATGACCCTTCACATGATATGCAAGTTTCTAATGTTCCAAATTCTACAAAATATATACCAAATATTCCAAAGAATGATCCAAAGCAAGAAAATTTGAAAGAACAATCCCAAATGATAATGTTATAGAATGATAAAAATGCATATTTTTACAATGAGAAAGAGATGTAAAGTTATTTTCTAGTATATATCCCATAGGTTTACAATGATGAAAAAAAATAAGAAAAATTCATTTACAAGAAAGAAGATCCATCATATGGTGTGGTTGGTTTTTCATACATAGATACTCAAATTGCCAAAAAAATTGTTCAAAAGCCATCTATTCAAGACAAACCAAAGGTCTTGAAATTATCCTTAGATATTGGTTACATGTATGATCCTCATGATGATATAACTTGGCATGATCCTATTATATCATGATGTGATCACATTGTTCTATGCACTTCAATGCTACATTTACCTAGACATGTTCTTCTATATACTACATAATTACATTCATAGATTATTTAATTGTCTTATCCTTTTGAGGTGACACAACTACCAATTTATACTCTTACCTCAACTCAAAGGGGGGAATATTAGTGGGGGCATGTCATATAGGAATGACTTCCACACATTCATAATTTTTATATTTAGTGGGGGGGGGGGGAGTGTTTTGGAAGCTTATTCTCCACACTTATTCAATATTTAGTATTTATATCAATTTTAAGATTCAATGGGGGAATATCATATAAACATTGATTCCATAGATTAACAATTTAAAATTTAGTGGGGGCATGCTTTAGAATCATGTTCTCCACACTTATTTAATATTTGGTGCACCTAGATTCAGTGGGGGCATGTTTTGGAAACATGTCCTCCACATTGGTAATTATTTTAGTTTTTAGATTCTCCATATATAGTGGGTGCATGTTATGGTTACATGCCACCCATACTTGTACAAAATTAAAAATTAACTAAATCACATAGTTATATAATTTAGATTCATATTTGTGGAAGAATTCTATACATCAGTACCATTGTTATACACATTTTCACCTTGAGACATATTTAAGGTGCATATGTTATGCAATGTGTGCCTAATATTTAAAAATACAAAATAGTTTTAGATATCAAAATTATTTTATGGACTGCCACTATATCATGGACATTTATGCACTGATACCTAGTGTGGATGATTACAGACTATATTGAGCCAATCTACTGTATTAGTTTGTTCACTTTTGGTCTAGTTGAGGTGATTAAATCATTCAATTTTTCCAAGATTTTAGGTTGGAATTGATTGTATCATCTTGCCTCACCAAATTATAAGTATCATTGGGTTGCATGGTTGAGCTAATATCAATTGTTGGGTGGAAACTTACATTTTATCCAAGGTTGGGGGCATGTGCCTTCCAATATCTCGTTTCCTCTATCTCCTTAGATATTTGTAATTTTTAGATTTATATATATTTATCCTAATCTCAATTTTAGATCCTTACAGTGATACATATTTTCAAATCAACTTGCCAATAGGCAAGGTGTTTGCATTGATATACAAGTGCACTTCTAAACCTTGATTTTTTAATTTCAATATTTTCAATACTTTCAATTTCATATTATATACACTGATTATATACTATAACATTCTCTTGGTTATAGGTCAGTCACTAAGAAAGAACTCAAATTGGACTCATGCAAAGACAAGGTGTGTTATACACACCCATGTATGCATTTCTTTCCTTTAAATTAGTAATTTCATTACTAGATTAAGGGGGGCATGTAGACACTATTTTATGGATTATAGAGCACCTCAGTCTTGTACACTTGGAAAACTCAGGCCCTGGATATTCCTCTTAGTTTTAGACCTTTCTTGCTTTTATAAGTCTCACATCTACTCTATCTTATTCCCCTTGGCCTATCTCTCAGTCTAACCAATCTTATGTTGATGACCCAGACCTGCTATATTATCTAGAATGCTTAAAACCTACTTATCATCCAACTCTACAAGTTATGAGTCTATACCTACTTTCCTATTTCTTGGACACTAACATCCAAGATAGACACCTACATCCATGCAAGTGTCATGCTCTGACACAAGTGCCTAGTGTCCTAAAGTCATCTAATTTGCAAATGAAACATGTACTAATGGTTAGCCTAAGTACTTTAATGTAGTTTATTTATCCAAAGGGATTGATATAAATACAAGATCAAACCTCATTTATTCTTCACCTGGGAAAAACCTAGCACAGACCAATAAAACTTGTCAAAAGCATTCAATCAAGCACTCAATAAAGCAAATCTTTCCTATTTTCTCTTATTTTAATATCAATCATAGGAATAACACACACATAGGTATGAAGTACTAAAGGGGTATCCCAATAACTTGATTTTTCAAGTTACAATCTAGGTCATATTGTACTTGCTTTCGACATATTGCATGATTCACACACAAGCCAACATGTAGGAGATAACTACATTAGTTTGAGGCCCTCTTTGGAGTATTGTCTAAGTAGACAATGTTAATTTATAGAGGGTTATTTGGGGCTAAATCGACATCATGTGCTCACTAATATATTTTTCTCAAAGGTCACTATGGAGATGAAGAACCAAGGTTTTGTAATTTCATGAGGAGTGATAGTCTATGACCTAGATACAAATGCACCAAAGTGAAGGTGAATACAAACTCAGAAGTATCTAGCTGGTCACCTCCTTTTCCAATAGGTATTCTTTACAAGATACTTACATTAAGTTTAGACAGTAGCATTGATGTAACCATCCCAGATTGATTCTAGTATCTATGATTCTAGAGGCACTCAAATCATAATTTGGTGTTTGTTCTAGAATCATCTTATAGTCTACTTTTTTCTTGTTTCAGATCCAAAACTATGTCAACATCAAAACTAAGTACATTACTTATTTACAATTTTCATAACTAACATAGTTCTACTTATTATTTTTAGTCTATCTTAATTTAATTAATTCAACATAAATTATATCCGAGTTTAGCATCTAATTGGCCTACTATAAAGATAGTTTATCACCCATTTACCTTAGGCTATTTCTATCCCATTTAACCCTAGATAACCCCAATATATAATTTTTTAGGGTTAAACACCAAGGTACACTTTATTTTTTTAGAGTAGTCAAGGGTAAGAAATACACTAATTATGATAAGTAGTAAAACTTAGTAACTTCAGGTTCAATTTTTAAAGTAGACTAAAGATGAAATGGGGACCATTAATCCTCAAGAAAAAGAGAATGATTAATGTGAAGTTTCCATATGGGTCTGCACACTTCTCATGAGTTTTCAAAACATGCAACATCTCATGCCACATATTGTGTCACACAGTGTCTCCCTACACTAACACATGACCTTGTGACATAATACACATTCATTTTATGTTGTGTGATACCTCATAAAATACACACATTTTTCATCACCATGTGGTGTCACACATCACATGTGTATCCTTATGGTACTTTTATTCACTATTGTAGCATCACATAACATGCCACGCAACATCCATTCACTATGTAATGATCTCCATACCTTACATCCACTTGACAACTTATTTTTACCACATGCCATACCAAGTGGCACTCTATATGTATGCTACATGTTATATAATATGTTAGCATATTGCAACATCAAGATTCCAATCATCAGACATGAAAGAAGGTGAACTATCAAAGAAGTAGAATTTGAACAATTTAAAAAACACCTTCTATAACTATCTTCTTATAAAGATATAAATATTGTAATTTTTTGGCCCATAATGGTTAGAGATGAATCCAAACCATATTTTGTTAGCATGACCTAAGTATCTAACATTTTACACACATTTGTTATTATTATTTAGTCTAGACCAATATGATAGAAGTGTTTCCCCCTTTTGATCATAGGAACTTGCATTCCTAGTCTTAATTAACATTATACATACCTATACATTTACATATTAATTACATTGAATATATGGATTACCATTATACACATAATTCCACATTCAAATTTAATTTGGTTTAATAATGATAAAGTTGCCCTTTACATATTCTATAACTCATAGCTTACTTCCAAGTACAAGGTTGCCTACCACATTAGAATCTTAAGCCCCATGATGTAGATTGTCCCATGTCATGAATACAAGGCCCCAAAAGTTAAATTTTATAGGTCACATATTTTTATATAACTTGAAATTAGTGTTTATTATTGTTGGTATAAGTGATATATTCTATGTAATTAGCCCAAGATCCTTTATTGGTTGATTATCAAAACCATTAATGATCATATATGAGTTTTTGAGGACCTGTATTCCACTTACAAGTTGCATAAGCAAAGACTTACTAAAAATGTTTAATATTTATACATTATCCACCAAAACTATTTTTATCTTTAGGTTATTGATTATGACTTATATATGCAAGGGTGAATGTTAATCCAAAATAGCCATTGGAGATAACACATCATGCTCAAAAATAATAGATTTATCACTATCTTTCAAAGATATAGTAATAAAATAAAAGTGAGAAGGTTGAGTATCACTTTGAGAAGTATTGTCTTCTAAGGCCTTATAAATATTTTGTTTATAAACATTTGACCTTGTAATTAATTCTAAAATGTATATCTTCACGTGAATATTTTGAGTTGATCTAAAATATCATAATATTTAATGGTTTTAAATGTAACTTGAGAGTTTAATGAATATTTGGAGGGATGAGAAGGTCTCTTACATTCTTAGATCGAGTTTTCCTTTTTAGGTATGGTTGACCTCATAATGTATCATCACGCATTGATAATTGGGAATATGAAATTTTATATATGGATCTTTATCTGTTATATCATTATTAATGGTATAAATACATAAACATTAAGTCCTATCATAATCATATAAAGTCCTATAATGTACCAAAAAATATGATAGCATTTTATGATATACCATTTGAAAATAAACATTTTCACATGAATAAATATTTTTACACTATAGACATCATGATACACCATAATACAAACAAGCTAGGAAGATGTCATGTAGTTAATAAAATTAAGGAGTATACCATATTTTAATCATGTCCATGGATATTTATATTCATAAAAATGATAAGATACACATAAATAGATAATATTTATAATAAAATTAATGATCAGGGCTAAAGGGATATGACACTAAGTAAAACCCTAGGAGGGAACAAGAAAGAAAGACATTAGGGATAATGAAAGATAACATAACATAACACAAAATCTAAACAAATACAACACTATGGAGAAATAAATATTTAAACCTAAGAAGCAATCACAACACCCCAATAAATATACCCTAGGGTTTTAATGATATGCAAAAACATAAGGGCTAGGACTAAGGATTGCAAACTAATGACTCAAGCCATATAAAAATTATATATATCATAATAGAAGAAAATTATAATAACAAGTGTTGTAATAGGACATAATTTCATTAAAATAAATTTATTGGAAAGTGAATTTTACATTAAAATGCAATGCGTATACTATAAACAAGTAAAATTCAAGATCCAATCAAATTCACTCTAATATAACAATAAATTTTAGACCTAATTGAAATAAAGAATAATATAGAATAATTTAAATGTGTGAAGAGAGATTTTTGAGAAAAATATTGAAATTTTACAAATATGTATCTTTATAAGGTGAAAATAGATGGAAAAAAATCCAAACAATAATGCACGCATAACCCCAAAAAAATATGGTGAATAGAGAACATTATTTTTTTACTAGGATTGTATCACCCTTATCCTAACACTAACAATATTATTACAGTATGTTCATGTAAATTGTAACATTATTTGGAAAAAATATTTACAACCATCTTCCTTTAATCCTATTCTCTTAATACCTCTCTTATTTTTTAAGAATTTTGTACAAATATATGGGAAATTGATCTCCATCCTTGAAACCCTAATCAACTCACAACATGTTGCATAACCTTAAAAAATTAGGGATTCATTGAGGGGCATGTCATATCCCTCCATAATTATCAAAACATGTTCTTGAATAGTTTTGGAGATGAAAACTTGATACACTTCAATAAGTAATTTTAGATGCAAGTCCTAATCCCTACATGACTTTTCACTAGGCTTGATCACATGACACATTGTAATATGAAGACTTCAAATATAATTATAATTTAAGCACTTATATTATTATTTTTTAGTAAATTATAGACTTATCCTTATCAATCATGACATTTTTCACTTGTAATTACATGTCTTTCACTTTTACCTCACTTTTCATATGTGCACTAATGCACATGCATATTTATAGGCTTCTCAAATTCAAATTAGGACCCTATTGGCATACAAGCCAACAAATAGCAAGTGGGAAATGTTGAAAAAATAGGAACACAACGCACAATAATCCAAATCAATCTCTATAAGGGTTTAAAAATATAGAAGCTACAAACATAGTATTTTCCTGGACAACATTGAAATGTAGTGGTACATTCTTGGCTAGATAGGAAAATATTGATATGTTCCTATAAATAACTCAAAAAAGAAGAGAAAATAAAGATAGATATAAAAAACAAATAAATGGGAAGAAAATGGGACCTTGAACATAATAAACACACACCAATAATATTATATGAACCAATAACTAAAAAACATATGATTACCCTAGAATAATGTAGTTTGAAAACTAAAACTACCCTAGACCAAATTTAGGTTTATATAATAGGGACCTCTATATATTTGTGAATTGGATATGTTAGATGGATTATAGTGGGAATTTTTTTATATTTTTAGGCATATGAGGACATATATATGAATAAGCCTATGAGCCTACCTGCTAACTTAGATGTTATAGAGATACCAAAAGCATGGATATGGAATCAAGTGGAAAAAAAGAGGCTCTGATAATGTTTAACAATAAATTATAACTATATACTCTTTGAGGGACATATACGTCACCTAGAGAAAGAAAAAATATCATCAAATTTAGGAGGATAATGTCACATAGATGTGGAATCTTTAGTAAAGTAGATGGTATTGATTCTAGTTATAAAAAAACTTAAGAAAGTCGAGTATGAGAGGGTATTGAGATAGTTTAGGATGACATAGGATGTGCCCCTGACCATTACTATTTGGCCATGAAATTTTAAATTCCATTATATAAATAGAGAGAAGATGGTACCTTATTCATAAAACCAAACACCTTAATATGATGAGGAGGATGAGAGGTACTAAGACCCTTTTGTCGATGATGTGGGAGCCATATAAGGATGGATGACAAGATGGAATAGGATGCAACCATAAAAATACTATCTAATGGATGTACACTTTCATGATAAGGGATACCATCTAGAGGGTATTGATGAACCAAGAGAAAAGGGGGCAGAGAAGGAACAATTTATGGTTTCTTTGATTTGAGCAAGAGTGGACCTAAGCTAGTGACAAGATGACCCAAGTAAATAGATCAAACAAACTTATTTTTTATATTTAATTTGATATTTTAAAGTCCATTAATTAATTTTTTATTAATGTGAAACAAATACAACGAAGGATTTAAACACCACCATTGTGGCCATGATACAAATACAGGTCAAAGCCATACCAAAAGTCATTTTGGGTATGATTGATCAAATTGAATTCAAGGTGGTGAGGAATGCCCCACTATTCAATCCAATTAGTAGGGATACATAAGTCTACCTATAGGCATATGTCATGGTGGAGGAGCTAAGAAAAAATATTTCACATGAGAAATAAAAGGGTAGTCAGGCTTGAGGGAGAGTCACAAAAGAACATAAACACATCTATCAAATCATAACTTCAATAGTATCACTAACTCAATAGAGATATATAAATATACATGAGGTGATCATTCCCCCTCACAATAATTAAAATGTCTCCCATACCATAATTTACAATTACATGTAGCTAAAATTGAAGTACATGAAAACCATAATAAATATCAAGATATATGATGATAAAAACACCTTAAGGTCAATGTCTAAGACTAGGACATAGACTCATATGTCCACAAAGTTTATTTTCACACATGCTAAAGAGAAGAGGAAAGGGGACCAATCTCTTACACTTGATACATGATTTTTATATTTGGATATGTTTCCCTATGTGTTGTGTACTTATGGGTGGCTGACATATTTTATATTTTGATTTTATGTGTCTCTACATGTATGTGTGTGCAATTACATGAGAATGTGTTACTTTAATAGACTAAAAAAGGTAAAAAAAATTTCTAAAAATATATAAATACAACATAAAGGAAATAAATCATGGTATAACAACATAATACAAATGAATCATTACATTATAATAATCAATGTGAAAGTCAAAAAATAAATTACACAAAAGTCAAAAAATAAATTACACACAAATATGCAATAACAACAAACAAAAGAAAAGGGGAAAAAAAAGGGAATCCTTACTCACCCACTACTATCAAAATGTGTTTAATTATTGGCATTGACCGAAATGTGTATTCATCATTAATAAGTGATTATGTATTTTTAGGAAAAGAAAATAAAAGAAAATAAAGAATGATAATAAATGAAATGAAATAATGTTATAAAAGGATGGATGATAATGACTAGAAGGAACAAGTGCATAGCAAAGTTAATTTTGAATAATTAAATCACAATGAAGGATAAAACATGGAAGGAAACATAGGAAAATGATATCAAGTAAAAATAAATTTTGAAAGAAAGAGGGAATATGAAAAAAAGCTAATGCATGCAAGAAGTAATATATAATAAAAAAAATAAAACACAAGTTAGAATTGAAAAACATGTAGGAATAAAAGACATAAATAAGTACTATATTTTATGTATTTAAGTCACATTTAAGATGAATATATAACTTAATTTTAAGTCATGTTTAAAACATATAATGTTTCCCATCGTAATTGTGACTTAAAATTTTATGGTTTTTTCATTAGTCAATCTTAAATGTGTCATTTTAAAAATAACTCAATTTTTTTAAGGGGTATCATTAAATTATCATAAAAATAACATTAAGGTGTTACAAAAAATATTATTAAAATATCACAAAAGAGTCATAAATATATCAATAAATTTTCATAAATTATTATTTTCTTAAGAACAATAATGTTTCCACTATTTATTTCAAATGTGATAAGAATTAGTTCTGGTTATAATCGTTTAAGAGCTTTTGGATCTATATTTCAGGTCACACTCTATGAACCATCATCAAGATGAAAATTAAATGAATTATTATTTTCTTGTCATAAATGTATCTTTCAACAATCATCAAATATTTATTCTATCATCATAAAATAAAATTTATTATGTTGTAAGGTTTTTGTTGTTAGGAATATAAAACATAGAGAAATATTAATGAATTAAAGATGGAAATAAAATGCAAAAAACACAACATAATAGAGACACAAATTTAACGTGGATCACCCAATATGGGATATGTCCACGCAGAAATAACCAATATTTCTTATTATTTAGTCTAATAAATGAAGGGAAAAACCTAAAAAACAACCACTGTAATATCATCTTCATTTACATATAGTGTGCCACCATAATTGCAATTCCCTCATATCTAAAGGAGGGTTACATATAGAGAAAAAATGTATAAAAATAATTTATACCATTAGTTCTGCAACCTAATAGTGAACAGTCCAAATTTACTAAAGAATTACAAGAACTGTAACATAATTTCTATTGTTACATTTGTAACCTAGTGGGCAGCCGGGGTGGGGGGGCACATTGCCCCCCCACACCCCCCTTGTTCTCCCACTTGGATATTATTTATTGAAACTCCACCGTTACAACTCTTGCTTGGAATTTTCTTTGAACTTTGACCCTGGCATGTTTCTCATCTTCCTTGTTATCTTTGAAGACCTATTAAAGCTGAACAAATCTCCAGCTTCTCTTTTAGTTGACCATCCTCCAAAACTAAATGAATGAAGTGATACCTGAGTTGTATATGTTTGGATCTTGAGTGGAATGCCAATTTATTTTCTAAATAAATCACACTTTGGCTATCACTATACAACCTACAATCTTCCTATTTATGCCTTAAATCTTCCATGAACAATTGCATCCATATCATCTCCTTGCTAGATTCTATAGCTGCAACATATTCTACCTCTATAGTTGACAAAGCAACTATCTTCTAGAATTTTGAAATCCAACAAATTTTTGTATCACCAATAGTGAAAACATAACTTGTGGTTCTCCTCCTTCCATATAAATCTCTCACCATGTCTGCATCAACATATCCTTATAAGGTAACATCTAAACCTTCATAGCACAACTTCCTATTAGTGGTCTCTCTCAAGTGCTTGAAAATCCACTTGATTACATTCTAGTGCTCTTTTCTTGGATTATTCATAAACCTACTGATAACTCCCACTACATGAGCAATATTTGGTCTCATTCACACTATAACATACATTAAACTTCCAACTAATAAAGCATATGGAACTTTATATATGTAATTTATTTCTTTCTATATTTTAGAACATTATTCCTTGCTTAATTTGAAGTGCCCTCCCAAATGTGTACTTATAGGTTTTGCATCTTGCATATTGAACCTAACTAACACCTTCTTTATGTACTCTTCTTGAGATGATGTCAATTTTCTATTTTTCCTATCTCTTGTTATTCTCATACCAAGCATTTGCTTTATAGCACCCAAATCTTTCATTGTAAATAAATTTTCTAATTTTCTTTTGAGATCATTTATATCTTGCATGTTAGACCTTGCAATAAGCATGTCATCTACATATAATAACAAGATAATATAGATGTCATTGTCTAATCTATTAAAATAGACATAGTGGTTAGAATGGCATCTACTATAACCTTATTCTATCATAAACATGTCAAATTTCAAATACCACCACCTTGGAGCTTGCTTTAGATCATACAAACTCTTCTTCAACCTGCACACCATTTTCTCCTTACCTTTTACTTCATATCCCTATGGCTGCCACATATATATTTCCTCTACCAAATCACTATGAAGGAAAGTAGTCTTCACATCTAACTGTTCAAGGTAAAAATCTTCTACTGATACCAGACTTAAAATAATTTTTATGGAAGTCATTTTTATAATTGGAGAAAATATTTCATCAAAGTCGATATCTTTGTTTTATGCATCCCCCTTTACAACAAGTTTGGCCTTGCATCTCTTTTTGCCTCCATCTTCTTCATTCAACCTATAAGCCCATTATTCTATAATGGTCTTTTACCTGTATTTAACTAAATCAAATCCCAAGTTTGGTTATGTACTAAGGAGTCCATCTCCTCTTTCATACTTTGATCGCACTTCTTTTTGGTTTTTACCTGCATTGCTTCTTCATAGCTTTCTGGCTCACCACCATCAATAAATAATAAATAATAAAGTCAAGGAGAGTATCATTCAGGGAGTCTACATACTCTAGTAGATATTCTAACTACACTTTCAAGAGTTTGAGGTACTTGTTGTTGTATTTGTTGCACATTTTGATTTTTTGGCACTTTTGGAATTTTATTTCCTATGATTTCATCAAGTACTACATATTTTGTATTTAGATTTCTTCTTTATTTTCCTACAACTGATCTCTATACATGACCTTCTCATTAAATATAATATCTCTAATCTTAATGATTTTTTAATTTTTAAAATCCCATAAATGGTAACCAAAACCATTAACTCCATATCCAATAAAATTACATTTTTTAGATTTTTCTTCAAGCTTGGTTCTATTTTCTTTATCAATATGGACAAATGATTCACAACCGAAAGTCTGTAAGAAAGAATAATCTACATTTTTACCTATCCATGCTTATTTTAAAATGCCACCATCCAAAGGACTTGAAAGCCCTTTATTTATTAAGTAAATAATAGTATCCATAACATCTTTCCAAAACTATAAGGGCAACCCTGCATGTAATCTCATGGTCCTTGTACACTCCATAATTATCCTGTTCATCCTTTCTGACACACCATTTTGTTGTGGTGTTCTTGGAATTATATTATCTCTATTAATCCCATATGATGAATAATAATTATCAAATTCCTTACTGCAGTATTCACCTCTATTGTTTGATCTGACACACTTCAACTTATTTCCTATCTCATTTTCAACTAAAGCTTTCCATTTCTTAAAAGTATCAAAAATATCATATTTTTTTGTATGTAATAAATCCAAGTTTTTATAGTTTCATCATCAATAAAAGTAACATAATAATAAGATCCTCTAAGGGATGATAATTGAGGTGGTCCCCATATATCTGTATGCACAAATTCTAACTTGTAATCATTTTTTGTCTTCTCAACTTTGAGAAATTGGACTCTCTTATATTTTCCATACACACAATGCTCACAAAATTTCAAATCCACCTTCGTCAAATTTGACAACAAATTCTTTGAGTGGAGAAATTGCATCCCATTGTCACTCATGTACCCAAGTTTGTGGTGCTATAATTTTGTAACCACTTCTGTAGAAGTTAAAGCAATAGAAGAGTCAACATTACCATTAGATGAATATAATATACCTATCTTTTCTCTTTTTTCTATTACCAGTGATCCTTTAATGACCTTCCATGAATTTTTTGCAAATGTAACTATGAATCCCTCACTTCCCAACTACCCTACTAAAATTAGATTTATTTTCAACTCAGGAACATGCCTCAACTCTTTCAACAACCATTTATTTCCATTTTATAATTTTATCTGTATCTTTCCATTTCTTACAATTTTATAGGGTTCACCATCACCCAAATAAACCAATCCAAAATCACCTTGAACATAGTCTTGAAAATATTTCTTATGGGGTGTAGCATGAAACAAATCCTCTGAATATAACACCCAAGAATCATTAAGATTATCTAAAGAAAGGATTAAAGCATCTTGTAACACATCACCTACTACATTTGCTTCCTGATTATTATCATATTTTTCATATCCCTATGTTCCTTTTTGAAACCAATAATATTTCTTCAAGTGTCCTTTCTTCCCATAAATCCAACACACCAACATTCCTCTAGATTTGGATATGCCCTTCTTAGACTTACCATGATTCCCTAGGCCTTTTCCTATATCCTTTTGGCTTCCCCTATTCTCCATAGTCAAAGCATTACCTAATGTCTCACCTATACTTTTTCATCACATTTCTTTGCTAATAGTAACACCCATAACATCATCAAACTTTAAAGTTTTTGAACCAGAGATAGAATTACTCACAGACATGACCAAGCCATTCCATTTTTATGGCAATGAGCATAGAATCAAAAGATCCCTAACCTCATCATAAAAATTTAATCATACAGAGCTTAACTAATTTGTGATCGTGTTAAATTCATTTAAATGATCAACAACAGACCCACCTTTTAACATTTCCAAATTAAATAAATGCTTCATAAGAAATACCTTGTTAGAGGTTAAAGTTTTTCCATACACTCTATCTAATGCCTTTATCACATCCTCTATTATCTATTATTTTGAAATATTAAAGGCCACTAATGCTACCAGGCACAATCGTATTGTTCTTAGTGCCTTTCTTTCAAGAACCTCCCAATCTTCATCCTTCATAGTTGTTGGATTCTTTGTTATTCCATCCAATAGTAGGAAAATATCCTTTTGATATAGATAGTCTTCCATTTACATTTTCCATAGCTGGTAGTTTTGGTCACTAAACTTTTTAAATTTAAATTTTCCTTCTTTCACCATTGCTCACACTCGAACCAAGAACCCTCTTTTCTTGCAAGTTTATCTACCAAATAAACCTTTGGCTCTAATACCACTTGTTAGGAATATAAAACACAAAGAAATATTAATGAACTAAAGATGGAAATAAAATGCAAAAAACACAACATAATAGAGACATATTTAATGTGGTTCACCTAATATGGGCTACATCTACATAGAAACAATCAATCTTTCTTATTATTCAGTCCAAAAAATGAAGAGAAAAACTTGCAATACAACCACTACAATATTCTCTTCACTCACATATAACATTCCACCATAATTAAAATGCCCTTATATCAAAAGGAGAGTTACATATGGGGTAAAAATGCACAAACATAATGTTTACCATTAGATCTACAACTTAATAATGAATGGTCCAGATTTACTATGAATTTACAATATTTTATAGTGCATTAGTTAATTTTGGCTACCCTAGTGGTGGGCATCGCCCCCCTAAACCCCTCTTTTTGGGAATTGGACATTCAAATAAGATCAAGCTCCACCATCCAACATTTGTTAATTTAGACCATAAATTTATGACAAGTTTATTACATAATCAATCTTGATGTTAAAAACATAAATGAAAAATGGAATCTAATCCTCACACATTTCATTTTTTTATCCCTTTAGTGAAACCATTCAATCATTCAACCATTGCAATCTAAAACTAAATTTCCCAATCCTTTCAACCATTTCCACTATCACTCATGTCTTATAAAACAAAATCTAAGAAAAGAATAAACATTTATTGTGCTTACAATTAACATCCCATACTATATTTGAAAATTTCTCTCAAATCAAATTTGAGAGAAGAACAATGAGAGGGAATATGGAAATAACAAGGAGAATTCATGCAAGAGAAGAGTGAAGGTTATTATTTTTAAATTCAATATAGAGAGGCACATACCAAACTATTATTGAAAATTGATGATTTTACGAGGTTGGTAATTTAGAATTTACAAATATTTATTTTATAAGGTTTTATCTTATTTTTTCTATGGTTTTCTGTAAAGTTTTAAAGGGTTTTGTTTATGGTTTTTAATAAAGAGTGTATCATACTAAGTATTTTAGTAAATTGTAATAAAGAATATGTTTCATTTTTAAAAAAACAATACATAATTTATATAATACATTTATAGGAAAGATCAAACTCTTTCTATTTTTCTATTATTTCTTAGAAATGAAAAATCATTTTATCATTATTTAAATATTGTTTGAAAAAATGGATAGAAACACAATTTGTTTCTTCCAAAAATCTCATTACATTAAGATCATTATGAAAGGTCCAAAACTATATATTTAATAATTTTGAATACAATATAAATTATCTTGAAAAGTTAACCATATGAAATAAAATTATGTTAATGAAAATTTTAAATCCATTTCATATCACATAAATAAAAATAATAATTATATAAAAAAAATCTACTTAAATCTCTCAAAAAGTGGAATGGGAGTAGATTAATATCTCTTTACTATAATTAAGGAGTTCCAAAAAATAAATTGGTCTTCCATTTTCTCCATCCCACCCTAACACCTTACATTTACAATCTACTACTCTTTCATATTCTCATTAAAAATCATAATGATCTCTTAAATGAATCCACCCAAAAAGGTGATTTATACCCTTTTGCACCCAATAAAAGAATTAGATTTAAGATGTTTAAAAAGTCAGATATTATAGTGAAAAATAGATCCTTTCATGTAGTTTTTAAAAAATAAGTATTTACATTTAAATATTAGAAAATTAGTTGAATATGTAAATATAATTTGATTTGAATATTAATTAATTTTTTGTTGTTAATAATATAGATCAACAAATATAAGGATGGTACTTTAAGATCTAGATATTGACATATGTCATATTTACTACAGATAATATAGGATCATGATTGAAGTATTTTGTATTATTACTAAGAATAAATTGGGAAGGGTGTATTTTGATAGAAAAAAATGAAAATTTGTAAAAGAACAAACTTAGAGACAACAAGACAAGGAGAAAAATACATGTTAGTCAAATATTATGGTGAGTAGTTGATGGCTAAGAAGAAGTGGGTTGTCTATTATGTGAAGGAAAAATGAGGCAAAGCATTAGATGAAACATTTATTAACCACTAGGAAACACATTCCTTGAGGATGGAGAGAGATAATCAAATAAATGACTTAGAAATCTCTTTGAAGAAGAGCAGATAGAAATGAAGTTACATGGATATATAATAGGTTCATGTGACAATTTTATTGACACATTCATAAATTACTTGAAAAGTAGGGATCAAAGTAGACTGACACCTCAACAAAGAACTATAAAGGATAAAATAAGGAAAAAAATATGATACATAAAAATAGACAAAGTGGATAAAACTATTCCTTTATTTAAAATGTAAGTATTTTCTTTTTTTAATTAATATGTCATTTAAAATTTTATATAGATTGAAAATAATATATTTATTTACATGAGAAAAAAAATAATACCCTGATTACTTTTGATGTTAGGAATGCAATCAAAGAGCACAATTTGTATGGATATAAGAAATACGTGGGAAAGTAAGTTATTGTTAATAAATCAATAAATCAATAAGTACTTGTATAATCTCAAATTTAGATTTTTAAATATTTTTTACAAATTGAAATAAAAATTCATAAATAAACTTTTATTGTTTTTATTATGAAGCACAACTCACAAAATAAGGAGGGTAATGCCTATGGAATGAGGGCTACAATGTAATAAACATAAATAATTTTACTACATATTTTTTATTTTCATAGAGTTTAATTATTTTATCAATGTTGAAGTTTGATATATCTATTTTTTTGTGGTACTCTTATAAGTAGTCAATAAAGGAGCGTGAGGAAGGTCATGCTCTTGAAATAGATGAGGATAGTATTAATGGTAATAGTGTATTGTTCCATATTTAGAATCCATTATTATATCCATTGTACATGTATCAAGTACTTATTGTATAATAATATTTAATTTATTATAAACACCTTTCCTATTATATTGACATATTTTTTTCAATTAATTTTATATAACACATATGTCATTGTGATATAATACTTATTTATTTTATATAATAAACATATGAAATTGATATATCATAAATTACATTATGAATAATTAAAATTTTACTTTTAATTTAACTCACAATATTTGATTTTTTAAAAATGATTAATAATATATTTTTAAGATTACATCATGAGATGGTTCAATGCTGGTAGAGCCAAAAGCAATTAAAGAGGAAGTCGTGGGATTTTTCAAATATATTATATAAGAATAAACTGAAAGAAGTGAAGAATGGATAGATAGATTTGTGACAATGATTCCCAAATTGATAATGATAAGGAGGAATGAAGATATAATAAAACCATTCATTAGGAAGGAAGTGAGGGGGTTTGGTAGAAAATGGAAGGATAAAAATCTCCAAGCTCAAATGGTTTTCAAAATACCTTATTTCAAAATATTTAGGATTTAATGGGTTCAAAATTGATAGAGGTGATGAAGGAGTCTAAAAGTTTTAAGAATGTTTTAAAATATTTGATTTGTAATCTATGTTGATTTTAGACCAATTTATTTATGTAATACTATTTATAAAATTATTTCTAAAGTAATATATCACAAAGAGATTAAATTTTTTGTTACTTTTTATTATTTATGCAAAACAAGGGTTTTTTTTTAATGGCCAACATATTTTATGTGATGTCATTATAACACATGAGATTATAAAATTATTCAAATTTATAAAAGAATCGTAGATGATCATTATGTTGGATATTAAAAAAATCTATGATAAGGTGAATTGACATTTTTTAAGAATGATTTTGAGAGTGTTTAGATTTTAAAGATAGGATATATTGAGTCATGATTTGTGTTACCTAGAGTTTTTCCTCTATTTTTATGTGATTTCTTATGTATTTCAATGATCCTGCATAAATTAGACCTTGTGCAATACATAAAAATAGTCATAGCACTAAATTATTACCTAATCTAGAGACTTAGGCAGTCATCCAATGTGGAGCAAGAGATCCATAATAACCACAGATGAGAAGAAAACATAAAGACATACACATACACATCATCTTAATAATAATTAACCTATAGAATCACCAAGTTAAGAAAAACCAAAGCATAAATAATTCACAATTATTCATACAATAATGCATCTCCATTATTATACACCAATGCTATAAAGTATGCACTCGTCTCATTTTATAATCATTACCATCTAAAGATGATCATTACTCATAAAAACCATACAATGAAATTTCTCATCAATCACTAGATCAATAGATTTAAATCTTTCTCCAATCTCTTTGAATCTTTAGAATCAAACATGTAACTAAGATAAGATGTCTCAAATGAGAGGTTGACACAACTATTTATAGCATTCATAGACCCCTTTGACTCTTTCTATTTATTTCTTTGTCAATTCCACATGTCCATTATTTCCTATCTTTAACTCCACCTATCCATCTTTATAAGCATATTCTATTACTCTATTAACATATTCTTGTGAACTTGGATCGATCTCACACAATCTACATTCTCATTGCTTAGATGCATTGTAAACATCTATGAACTTCTCATCTATTGTGTTTCTTTCAACCAATACATTAATGTTTCTTTTTACCTACATGTTACCTTTCTTCCTATGATTTCTCTGTCACATGAATTTAAAGATTCTAAAGTTATTCTATGTGTCTCTTTCATTTATCATCAAAATTATACTTTCTTGAAATGTTTACCTTGTGTGCATATTCATGGTCAACATTCCCCCATTCTATATTTGTTATCTATCCTCAAATAGGGTTGTAATTGTCTCAATTTTAGCAATTTATCCTTTTTGTACAATCATAATATTTTCCACTTTATAATCCATTCCATTCCCTATAAGATCTCAATGATATATTACTAAATGTACTTGTGGTTGTTGGTTCAAATATTAATGACAAAATTTTAGTTAAGTTATTTAACCAAACAGATTTTCCACTAAGTTTAGTTAGTGTACACATTTCCAAATATGAATTTAATGATTATATATCTCACATGTTCCACCATCATTAGATGACACCTTTAATGTGGTCAATATGACAAGAGATGTAAATTTGTGATTATACTATATATTTTATTCTCCTCCTTTATATTTAACACATGAATGTTGAATATTTAGTGAATAATTTGTAATATATTGTTTCTCATTTTAGTTCTCTTCTCACCTCTCTCCTATATGAACTATGATTTTGTTCTTATTTGATCCTAATTAGACTAGATATTAATATGGTATTAAAACCATTATCAGCTAGCTCTTACAATAAGATAATTTTTTTGGCATGTTTTATATGAAAACTTTTTTTGAAGCATTCTAGAGTGAAACAAACATCTCCATTTCATTTAGAAGGCCCCAAAACATAGGGATTGACTATAAATACTTGATGATTTTTTTACTGAGATTTTGGATCATTGTTTGCAAGTTTATGGATTTGATCAAACACAATCTGTATCATTTGTAATATACATAAAATAATGCCATTTTTATGGGGTTTTTAAAAATTTTATGGGTTTTATATGATTTTCAACATTTTGGCCTTGTGTACCCATTTTCCTGGGATGTTATTGTTTTTTAAAAAAAATAAAAAAAATAAGGTTTTCAAGCCATATAATGCCCTTGGTTTCTATTCCTTTTTTTTCTTAGTCATATGGAGATATGGATCTTTTTTATGTTGGTAGTAGGTATCCATGATCCTTATCTACCCACAATATTTTGTAGTGCCTACTTTATCAATGACATTCATATCGGAATTAACATTATTATTGTATGAGGGAAATTAATATTATTTGGGCTGCACTTTATCTCAAGTGCCTACTGTTGAAGTCACCTCCATAGAATTCATTCCATATCCTTTCTCCTCTTAGCCTCCTCATTATATATATATGTCCTAGTAACCCCATGTCTCCTTTGGCTCCACCTAAGCAATGTTCCTCCTTGGCATTGAAAAATTGGCATTAGGAGTTGCCAATTAGTATTGGATTTTACACATCTTTAGACTTTTGAACCTTTCACCACCAGAACTACCAAATGAAAGACACCACCTAACCCAACATGGATTCAATCTCATGGCCCATATATCAAAAAAATTAATTTATTATTATTAAGTTTTTAATTGTTTTAAATTTTTTAAAGAAAAGTTGTCACTTATGTGTTATGACATATTGAATGGTAGATTGACATTACATATTTTAGTATAACCCCCTAAATAAGGGAGGTCAAGAGTCGAATCCTAATTTTTCCATAAATAAGAGAGGTAAAGAGGTTGAATCCCCCTTTTTCCATAATATTTATTTTAGAAAAGGAAGTTGCTTAAAGCAAGGTGGGTGGATGGGGGGTATTTTGTAAGTGTGGGGAGTATTTTTTTAAAGGGGGTGTTTTATTGTATTAGTAGGCCCTTTGTAAAGGGTCAATTTTATTTAATTTGTAAAATATGATGGAGGTTTTTTTCACTTCTAAATATCATTATCAAACACCATAGGGTGGGGCATGGTTTGATAGGGGTAAAACTCCCCAATAATAAACTCTTTGTAATTTTTCCCCCTCTCTTACAAATCTTATGCAAATCATATCTTTTCCATACATATTTCATTTTTTTGAAAATAAATATTTTTTCATGTTTTACACAAATATAGAGTCTATTGGATTTGAAAATGCATTATTTTTCCTCACCTTATGAAGGGTACCTATCTAGCCCTAATTACTAGGACCCTATTGGGTATTTTCTATCTCAATTTTCACATGGCACCTTTTTGGAAAGACACTTGTATTTTTCAACATGTTATTCAAGTAGTGGATTTTAGGCCACTTGTGCAAATAATTCCTCAGTTCCTTGTATTTTTCAACAGTTTGACATGATTATTATTCCTTGTGACTTCTAGAATCCCCAACATCAGTTGAATTCTATGTTCAAAGTATTAGATTTTGGGCCACTCATTTAGGAATTTTTTGAGTTTATTTACCATCTTGACCAGACATTGGTTAGTTTAATATGCCATTCCCATTTATTTCATTTCCTTTGATATAATTGAGGGCCCTTTCTATGCACCTCACTATGTTTTCTAAGAGAGATTGCTTTTATTTTCTTCAAATAAGCATCTTTGTGCGCAAGTGTGCTTTCTTTTTCTTTTAAACACAACAAGGTGTTTGGTTTTCTCACATATATACACATATTTTATTAGGTAATTTTTTTTCTAGAAACCATAAGATAATTTTACTATGTCTCATTTATCTATGGCATTCTTTGTTGTACTCTTATGTATTTTTGACACTTTCCTTAATAGTATAGCCATCTCCATGTTGTGAGTGACATCTAGTATCCCCAATGTTTGTCAAGATTCATAGTTATCCAAAAGTGATAATTTTTAATGATTTAAAAATTACCATAATATTTTAATTTTTTGAGTAGTGGATTTATACCACTCATGCATATATCATGAGTTTTTCACTAGGTGTTCACTTTTATTCTACATAACATCGTCTGAGTGTGGATCAGTGCACCTTGTAGTATTGTGAAGCTCACCACTATTTTAAAGAATCACCCACTTGTTGGTGAGATATTTGTTACTCATGGTGTAGTCACATGAAATTTCACTTGAGTGTAATGAGTGTCACTTGAGACCACCCTATCCCTAGCTTAGCCCTAGACCTAACTTAGGGCCTCTTTTGATCCTTATCCAGCTTTTGAGTGAGTTTTACATGTGAGATAGGAATCCAAGAGGGGATTTAGTCAATTTTTAATATGATAAAACTCAATAAAAACACATTAATAAGTCTAACACCTCAATCTTAGCCACTTAAGGAGTAAGAGAATTATACAAGTAACTAACAGTGAAAGATAAAATAAGTATTCTTTACCTTCCTTGTGAGCAAGAGTTGCACATTAGTATTGAAGGAATGTGCTTGGTCCTATGAATAAAGAGTATTTGACAATGGTTCTCATTGCATCATTTCTCCTTGTCACTTTGGTAATGTTTGTCTTGGATTTGATAAGATGTGGCAATCTATCAATAATTTAGCATTATAACATTACAAGAATGCTTTGTCTCTCAACAATTCAACATTATAATTTTGGATTTAGAATTTATTTTATAATGGTCTTGGCACTTCAATTCATATCATTTCAAACTAACCCTAACCCAAGTGAAATTAAGTTAGCATTAACCACAGTTAGGTTTAGTTTAACTCTGGTTGAGTTAAGGAGGGGGAGAGCAATTGATATTTGGGATAGAGATCCCATTTATTAAGAATGGCTCTCCATTTCTAAATTTAAGGCTTTAATGGAGTTATTTTCAATTCCTTGACTTTGAAGATAATGACATCATCATGACCTCACTTTTATTTTAAAAAAATATTTTCACTAACTGCACATGGAAATTTCACTTGAGAGTTTAATTTGATTTACTTAGTTAATTCATTATGCTTAACATTTTTACATTTTAGGAATTGTTTAAGTGCCCCATTTAATGGGTGTAAAAGCCAATCTATTAATTTTTTAGGTAATAAGTTGACTGGAGATTAATCCATGAGAGGTTATTATTGTGTACAAGATAATACCCCAAATAGGGATGCCTCAATAGAATTCTAGGTACTAATATATGATGTGTAGATGAAATTAGGACATTCAATGATTTATAGGCTTAATTTTCACTATTTAGAATAAATCAATTTGAAGTCCTAGTTGGAACATGATTGTGGGCAAAATGGGGTTTCTATAGTTTACCCCTATTTGGGAAGGCATTTTAATACACAAGTATAATAACATATTTTTAAAGAATGAAAATTGTGTTAATGACTTGGTCAATTCCCCAAAACATGATGGATGAGCCTTGGATGCCCCCTCGATGGATTGAGCAGCAAATAAAGTCATCAAATAGTCCCTTGAAAAGAAGGAAATGATGCAACCTATAGGTAATAGGGGTAGAAATAATAATTTGCCCAAAGGTGATTATAATCAGTGGCATAGTGAAATACCCCATTAGGGTCGATGAATGATAATGATTTGCCCAAAAGTATTTATAATCATTATCATAGTGAAAAATTCCCTATTATAGTCAATAAGTAAAAAAATAATGATTTTCCTGAAGGCGGTTATAATCATTGGCACAATGAACATGCCCAATAGGGCAAATAGAAGCATGATAAAATTTGTCCTTGTCTTAGTAGGGTAGATATGATCAAGAAAGGTGTACATAATTTTATTTATTATGACAAATCAAGAAAGGGGGATTATATACTAAATACGTACTCATGAAGTAACAATAAGCTAATACAGAGGATATACATGAATTTGGGCTACTTACTAGTAAGAAGATGCATGTGCTACCTAGTAGTGATTATAATTCATTTTGTTTTAATTAATCTACATTTGGATACTATTTGGGTAGGTCTGGGATTTTCTAGGTGTGAATAAGGAGAAGTACTACTCACTACATTATCAAATAGATCCTTTGGCTTGATTTTTGTTATAGCTTATGATATTATGTATCATAGTTATAGACAAATATAATGATAATGTGTATCCCAATCATGAAAAAATAAATTTAAATTCAAGTACAAATCACTTAGGCATAAGATATAAATAATCAAATCCCAAGTGAATATAATATTATAAACTAAGTGTAGGAATGTACACTAATTCGCAACTTAAGTACACGATATGGGTAATCAAGACTCAAGTGTAAAAAAAAGTGTAATAATCCTATGAAAATCAATTAAAAAAAAGGAAAAATAAAAACAAAATAAACAAACAAACAACAAAACAAAACACAAATAAACAAAAATAAACTAACAAGGTTGTAAACAGAACACTAATAAACAAAAAATAAACAAACAAGGCAAGAGAAACAAGACTCAAATAAACAACAAAAAATTAAACAAACAAAAATATATATACAAAAAAACAATAAACAATAAAAAAAGGCAAGAGAAACAAGACTCAAATGAACAATACAAAACTGAACAAATAAACAAAACATACAAAATAAACAGGTAATAAATGAACATGGCTGCAAATAACTAAAATAAAATAATCCAAAACAAATAAAAGTGGAATAAACAAATTTTTATAAATACACAAAGGAAAAATAGAAATAATGGTTAATCACAATGTTAGTACAAACATAATATAAAGTATTTGTGCATGTGTAAGAGAGGTGTTACTCTTAGCAATAGGGTGACCCCTAAGTTAGGTAATAATTATATAGATAAAACAACACAAGAAAAATTGACACAATGTTTCCCTAGGCTATAGGGAATAATGCCATTAAAATTTTGAAAAATATTCCCCTAGGCTATAGGAGACAATGAAATATATAAATAAAATGGGGGAAGAGAAGAAAAGGAAGGGGTAGTCAAGTTGAATCCAGATGAACTAGGTAAGTGAACTTCAGCTACATAGTTCCATAGAAATATGATCTAATGTGAAATTCAAGCCAAATTTAGTTATCCCAAGATATGGGATAGATAAAAATGATGATAAGAAAACATGATGGACTTGTAGAAGAAAATGTGAATGGTCTCACAAAATGGCGAGTGTGTAATAGAAGAGGGGGATGACATTCACAAACATGAAAGCGTCAACATAAATAAATCATTCAAGTGTAAGAGTATGGTTTAGGCTAAAATAAACTAAAAGATAAGAGACAAGTATTCACAAATGGATTGAATTGGTAATTCATAGTTTTTACTATATTTAAGGCTTGGAATGAGAATGAGCTCACAAAATGGTCTAATGTGAACTTCAGGTCGAATGTAGTTCTCCCAAGAATGGGATGAGATGCTATCAAAAAATGAGATAGGTAAATAGAAATGTTCATGATGAAAACCATGAGAACACTTTAGTTATACCAGCCAACTAAGAAATGCATGTCTTGAGTGTCATGGATATAATTTGAATGGCTTAGCATACAACCATGTTTTTGGGTTTTTCTAGGCATCTCAACTCAATAGAGAATTATGAGACATAGATTGGCTTAACTCATAAAATAACATTATAAAATTGGGTGACTGAGCTGACTTTAATGTAAATTAAACATCACCCATATAGTCCTAAAGGACCTCAAGTAATTGTAGTTTGAATATATGGAAAAGTATAAAAGGATGGTAAAGTTAGGTAAAGGTATACACAAGGTAAATAAAAAGGTAAGGAAAATAGAAAGGTAAGAAGTGACTCTATTATTCCTTCTGATGTGGAGATGCACATCATGATCAACATATGATATAACCAAAATGGATAATGGGATATAATGGTAATAGGGTTTTCCCTAAGTGACAAGGTAAGGAAAATGGAAGGGTATGAAACAACAATAAGGGCAAGGAAAATTAAATGATTTTATTACTCTTGTTAATGTAGAGATACACATCCTGATCAACATAAGATATAACTAGAATAGTCAATTATTTAAATTTATAGCCCACACCCCTTCTGAATAACTACTTTTGTAAGAACGTATTATGGATTTGGAATACAATAACACTATTATGATCTTTGTTGGTCATTAATTATATTTCCTCTAAACTTAAATACAAGATGTCTATGTAGCCTCTATAAAGGAAAGTGTAGCTAGGGATGGTAAATACATATAAGCAATGGATAAGGGATTTTTTTTGGTAATGTAGAAATGGATCATAATGGAATGTATAATGGTTGAGAAACAAATGAAGATCAAGATTTTTAGGTACACACAATGCTATTGATTCTAGATTCAACATAATTTTGGTTGTGATGGGGACAGAGACTTTTGAATATGCTCTTGATAAGACGACCATATTTTGTTGTTGTTTAGGCTTGAGAGATGCTACCATCTAATTATGTTGTAGAATGAAAGTTGTACTGATGTTATCTTTAATAATGTATTCATCAAGCATTGAAGAACTATTGTGCCCAAATACTAGTGACTTGAAAACTTTTTAACCAATAAAGTTATCTTGATTATCCCATAGTACCTCTAAAAAAGTTTCACTAAGGAACGTTAACTCTTGAATTTCATTGTCATCTAGCACCTCAAATAAGGTTTCACTAGAATATGTTGAGTTTGGACTTTGATTTCCCCAATTTTTTTGATCCGTGTTTTAGACAACCTAATCCATACAATTATTATTTCCAAAGTTTCGTTATCTAAGAGCCATATGGTTGGTAGTTTCTTAATAATAATCGATTTAACATTCTTAATCTTTATTTTTTTGATCATTTTTTGGGATACTGAGTTTTTAATAAGAAATATACTTTCTCCATCTGTTTCATAAGTTCACAAGTCAGAATCATCTAAATTAGTTGAAGTCATTTTATTATTTTGATTAGTGTTTGTTTTCCAAGAGGGATTATCCCACCCCTTGGTCTTAAAGACACGACATGATCCTTATTTCTCTCTGACGATTTATAGGGACAATGCCTAGATGTCGTTGTTGCAGCTATATTAGGCTATGAATGTAGTAGCTCAAGCGCGACGGCATTACCCGTAAACGTGAGCCAGAGACATCACTTGGACCGAACGCTGCGTAATTTTGTTTAACCTTAAATTCTTGATCTAAGTTTAAGATTTGAAAAGTAAAGGATACTTGAAATAAATTAATGCATTATATTTCAAAAGCAAAATCTTTAGTAGGAAAGTAGAAAACATAATCTCCTAGTTTAATCATCACATAGGCAAACCATACTTACACCTAAATCTCTAGGTGGGGCTAGTAGTTGAATAGTAGATGATTACATATATATTTAGTGAAATCATGTTGAGTGTATGGTTGAGTTGGGCATGTTTCATGTTAGATAGAGTAGACAAATTCATCGATCTAGGTCATGTAGAGATAGTGGGGACTCAAGTTTTATCTTTGATATATCTGAGAGTGATACTAAGGGAAATGGTCCCAATAATCATGTCCACATCATTAAGTGATGGTCTATATTCTATTGAAACTACATTTTGAGTTATATATATGTATTGGTAAATGGATCTTATTATATTATATGTGTTTAATTAGCTTGAAATGATGATATTTGTATATGGTTAGAAATGTTTTTATTGGAGTAGAATTAATGAATTTGTATCCATTTATGCATGTTTAGACATATGTGTATTGGATTAGGGTTTATGTATGTATTGGTATATGGTTTTCAAAAATAAAACTCGACTTTAATGTTGATTCTTCATCTGGTGTGGCAGCAAAGATGCTATGTTGAATGTATGGTATTAGATGAGTAATGGATTGTGGTAGAATAATGGTATTTTTATAAATAGGCTCATCTAAGAAGGACTCCAAAAAGACTAGCTCATCAAAGTGAGGTAGATTAATAAAAGGTAAATGGTCAACAGGCAACTCCATAAACACTAGCTTTTGAAAGTGAGTCTCCTTAAAAATAGGGCAATGGTTAAGATAATAATTTTCATAAAGGTGGTTATAATCATTAGGGGGTGACTCAAAAAATAATAGATTATCAAATTGAGACTCCTCAACCAAATTGACAGTATCAAAGGATGATTTGACACTATTTAACTCATCATAAATAGGTGTTTTAACAAAAACATTATAGATTGGTTGGTTCTTTTAACCTTGGCCTATAATTGGTTAAGAATTATCAAATTTGGACATATATTTGTCTTTAAAAGATGACTCTCTTTGTTGTCACTTGTATTTTCACCCTTTGAGGAGATTTATAACATTTATTCATCCATGTGGCACAATTGAAACACCTCTAGGTTATGTGTGAGCCTAAGAATGAGGTGAATCTCTAGGTAGGGCTAGTTCCCTTGATGTACCACTTTGGATCACTACTACACTTAGAATTTATGAGGGAAAAGGGAGAGATAAAATTTAAAGAAAACTATCTTAAGGGAGGTGATACACCAAATAAGTTAATGACTTCCAACCAACTGCATATTACACATGAAACCAATAGACTAACTAAACATACACTTCTCCAATCTGCATCTTCTCACATCAATATTACATTATGAGGTTATGGATGGATGTTTAAGCTAGGAGGAATAGATAACAGGCCTTTAATGGAACTAGTGAATAGAATAACTCACTCAACCTTGACACTTCCTATAACACTTCATATGCCTTGCAAGAAGAATATTTCCAACTGTAAATAGGATGAAAGAATGAGACAACATGCTAAGGAAAACATAATTATCACTAAGAAAGATCAATCATATAAGTGAAAGGGTCATAATGAAAATTGTAAATCTGATAAAAGGAGTTAATTATGCATGCGAAGAGGATGTTGGATGAACCATGCAAGGTTAGAAGAGACAAGTGGCCATACAAGGCATGAAACTTATGAAAAGTGGCATGAAAGTTCTCATTTTGGCTCAAAAAATTGCCTTCATGATTTGGACCTATTTAAACATTCCAAAAATGAATTGGGATATGTATTATTATTATTATAATTAGAGGTAATTATTTCAAACATGCCTCTGTATGTATTAGTTTCAAGCCTAGTCATCTAGAATCATTTAGAAATGAGCTATCACCATCTATAGTCTAAAAAACTCTTCTTTCATGCACCCTACACACTTTGCCTCCACAAAGGCATAAATTTTTCATGAAAATACATGTTATGGAGTGAATTACATGTTTCAAGACTCTTCATGTCCTTATATTCATCAGACATACCTTAAAATTATCTCACTTGAAGTTTTCCACCCTTCTCACTAGCTTGGTCACTATGCTAGTTTTGACTGGCTAAGATGAATTAAATAATTAAGGAACTTAATAGTTATTCCAAGGCATGAAATTGACATGGGAATTTATTTTAAGTCTTATAATACCTTCCATGTGATTATAATCTCTTAGAACCTCTTGGAACCTACACAACACATAAAATAGTTAAACGCAACTTATTTTGTACCCTATCCATACAATTCCATACAACTCAAAAGAGTGGGAAGGAGTATGAAAGATTTATATTCAACCTAAAATCATCATCTTGGGAAAAATATTCCATTATAGTATCTTTTCAACCTCTTTTCTCTAATTGGGTCACTAGCAAGGGTTTTGCAAGGGTTTAGCCCTGTTTACCCTCTTAATCTTTGTTCATAAATATGGGGCATTAAAATTATAAAAAAATTCCACATTAATGTTTTTAAGGACATTTTATAACACCTATAAACATATTTGGCCTCCATATAAAGTCTCAAGGGAGATGTGAGCATCCAAAATTATCTTGTCAAGCTTGATTCCTCATTTCCATAGGCCTAATATTGTCTTTGAGCCCAAAAATGGATTTTTGATGCTTTATATATAAGTTGGAAGATTAAACACACCCATAATGGCCTTATTAACATGATATAATAAGTTATAATTCATATCTAATTCTATAAGTGAAAATGGTTCCCCATTTGGACACTAGCCCTAAACCTTGCTTAAAAGGCCTCAGTTGTCTTAAAGCCCAAAATGACCTTAACTAAATAAAAATAGATTATATACTTATTTTATTAACTAATAAACATATATAAATCCATGTTAATACTCCTCTCCTGCTATAATTTAAATTGACCTTTTAATTAGACTATAGGCATAACCATGCTTAGTAAGCTTGATTGTAACTCCCAATGGTTTAGACCTCCCTATAAGGATTATACCATTTATGAGATATATTTAATATTTACATATATGTATTTCAACTCCCTACACCTTATTTAAGTGTTGACTCAATTCTTGGTTCACCTTATCACTTCCTTTCTTCAAACATGTCAATTTGCATATAAGGGGAGTGCCCTCTATCTGAGACAAAATAGAGGGAACTCACCTATTTCCTTAGATAATGGTTAATTTATTAGGATATTATTAAATTCCTAAAGAAAATATACACAAAACATTAGCCCATTTATAGGTCATTTCACCCTCCAAAAGCTTCAAGTTCCAAGATAGATTTCTAGGCAAAAGGCCTATGTACAGGGTTTCATGCTATGGGTTATGAACTATATATTTAGAGTTATTTATTTTATTTTTATCTACCTTTGGAGTTCCATGATACTATGGTTTTTATTATTAATGTGTGTTTCTCTATATTTTTTAGCTAATTACATTCAAAAGAAAGAAGAAACTAAGATTAAAGGTTAGGGGTTTGACGTTACTCGGATTAAGTTTCGCACCGTATCCAAGTGTTGTGGGAGCTCCTCTTTGGCTATGGAGGAAACACCTACAATAAGAAAGATACTCAAACATAGAAAATGTTAGAGGAGGATATGGTGGACTGCCAAGCTACGCGCTCGGTCTTAGAAGCGTAAAGATCCGTAAGGGATGATAGTCCACTATTTAATGAAAAGAGTGTTGTATAAAAATAAATGATAAAAGACTAAGAAAGAGAAAAATAGATAACGTGTACCTATTCTTTGTAGTTAGTCTATCATAGTCACTGACATCAGTATTCCTATCAAGGTCAGTTGGGTCAATGATGCCGACGTTAGTTTTGTTGTCGATGTCGGTAGGGGCAATGGGCCTTGGATGGGTTTCAGGGTATTTATGTGGTTGACAGAGGAGTTTGGAAGTTTAAAGGTTTTTGCAAGGTTGTGGGAAAGTGAAAAGGGTTTGAGGAAGGGTAAAAGTAGAGGGTAGGTGTGAAAAGAGGGTAAGGATAAGGGGAAGGCTTTTTAGCCTCTCCAAGAAGAAAGTCAGGTCTCTTTGATAGTATTTAGAAATAGTAAATGGAAACCAATTAACAACGTATTCTAAAACTTTGAAATGGAGACCAGAGTACTTAGATTTATGGTGAAGCCCCAAGGGTGTCAGAATGCTTATTCCTATTGTGGCTAATGTCAAAATCCTTGTACAATGTTTCAATCCAATCTAGAGTGACTTGTGCAAAGTTTTTGTAGCTAGGAGAGCGATAGTCAAATTTTGATGCTTGGTCTCAGAGTATGCATGTTGATCTGCAAGAAGGCAGTGGGGGGCCAACTCAAGGTTAGATCTAGGCTTATGTAACTGACGTTGGTGATCCTACTGGTGTCGGCCGACAGTCGACTAACATCGGTGGCTAGAGAATGGGTAAAAGGGCTATTTTTAGCTCTTTGCCCATTTCTCCATCTGCCAAGTGCATTTGTCATTGGAGAATGGTCAAAAGACAAGTTTATTAGGCATGAGAGTTAGTTAGGAGGTTAGGATGGAGTGAGAATAGGTCATGGGTAGTCAGGATTTAGATGACCTAGTCTCAGGGTGACTCATAGGGTAAGAAATGGTCTTAGGGTGAGGTGTCTAGGAAAGGTGTCTAGGCGAGGTGTCGTGGTGAGGTGATTAATTTAAAATAAGTAATTTATTTTAAATTAATAAAGTGTGCAAGTGTTGGTTAGGAGTGTTAATGTTTAAGAAGGGGACCAAGGGGGTGTCAGGGAAGTCCAAGAACAAACACACCTTTGTTCTGATTCCTCTTGTTGGATCTTGCTCCTCAGAAAGAGCATAGTATGATTACCAAATATAAGCAATTATAAATGCGGAAATAACCAGAAACACAAGTAGCTAGAATTCACCAATAGCACAGAATATGAGAGACAATACACTATCTTGTATTAACACTCTACAGAAAAGAATACAACAAAGAGCCGCCACACTCTTTCACCTTATAGAGGTTTGACACACCTCAAGTGTACAGTAATTCTTCTCACATAACACTCTCCTACACAAAAACAGTCCCAACAACCAACTCACAAACAGAATTGGTGTTCACCTCTCCAACTAGTCAGTAATAACCCTGCCAGTTCACCAAGCACTCAATAGTACTTCAAGTTGATCTCCCATGAACCTGCAACCTACAATTCAACAGACCATACTCACATGTAGATCTCCTATGAGCTTGCAACAACCTGCAACTCAATGATCTTACAATGGAAGCAACTTACTTGCATTCCTTTCTATCTCATACCTTTTTTATTACAATACATGCCAATGGGTCTATAAATAGATCCCTAACTCAAACACTAACTTAGACTCTTAATTTAGACAATTATCCTCGCAACCAAAGACTCTAACTGGCCTTTACATGTAAACACTTTGTTCACTTAACTAACTGTCCGTGTAATGAGCAGTTCTAGAACACACAGGCGACCGACACCGGTCCCTGCTAGTCTGGTTCTGCCGACTCCCTGCCGTCGCTGATGGCCTTTTGCATTGGTAACGACTGACGTCGGTCCTGTTGCCGATGTCGGTGCTCCTGGATCTCAGCAACCTTCTTATTCCTCCTATTTGCAAAGAGTTGAAGCTTTTAGCTCCACAACTCAACAATCTCCCACTTGGAGATAAATAGCTACAACCTGTACCTGTACCTGTACTCCTTCTAGTTTGTTCCCTTGGCTTTGTATCCCTCCTCAAGATCACTCTTGAAGACCAACCACCACAAACTTGTAGTGCAAAAACCTATCATCCAAATCACCTGCCACATCCACATCTACAAACCATGTAGAAAATAACCTGAACCTGCATAGCATGTGCACTTGCTGCTAGTCCCTGTAAGAATCCATTGAGTTGCCCTCTAATGGTTCTCTCCCGGATTGGCTCCAACTTGTGACAACTCCCACTGCTTGGGAAAACTCAGGTTTAGTACATACCATGCACTCAACCTCATTATGTGAATAAAGACACCTATTCATAGAAATGTCCAACCATCGGCGTGCTAACTAGTTTCACACAATCATCCTGAAACAAAGTCAACATATGACCTACCATGTCTCTAGAACACACTCATGCCAAAGAATCTTGCTGCTCCCAGATTCTCCATGACAAACACCTGAACTAGCTTTACCTTTAGTTCAACAATACCTGTATATGTAACCCTGCAACAAGCACATCATACAGAAATAAGATAGTGTAGCTAATACTATCCAACCTGGTAAAGAGAAATACAATGATCAAACCTCCATTGCCTGCAGCTAATACAAGACCATATACCCTGATCTTCCATCTCATGTATCCATTTCCACTCTTCTTTATCCTGAACATCCATTCGTCTCTCAGTGCTTACTTCCAGCTGGCCACTCTACCCAAAACACCTGTTTGGTTCTCCTCTAAGGAATCACATCCTCATCCATGCCTAGCTCCCACTATTTCTTGGATCTACCTGTTCTGCTTCTTCAACAACTTCCTGGTCCTATGCCATCAGTGAGCAACAAGTAGTGTAAAGAAGGGAAATGATGAATTTAAGAACTTACTTACACCTTCAATCCTCCATATGGGTGTTTGAGACACCTTGACAGCTTGTTATCCACCCAAAATTTGTCTCAGTAACCGATGCCGGTCACATTTCAGTCTGCACCCGACTGATGCCAGTTCCCTACGACTGCCACCTTGCTGACATCGGTTTCCCCTGGCCGATGCTGATAGTTCTCTGCCCTGAGTCACCGATGTCAGTCTGCACATAGCCGACGTCGGTCCCTGTCTGGACGCCGACGTCGGTTTTCCTGCCGATGTCGGTCTCTGTGTTTTTCTTGTGAGACCTGACTTTTTCCCGCGAGCTCTTTTTGGATTAAATCCCTATCCAAATCACCCTTGCTCTGCTTAGAATTCTTCTGCATCTTGTGCTGAACTCTGTCCGTCACCTTCTCCTTGAAAACCAAGGCTTTTCTATTCTTGTCACTAACATCAGATTCCTCAAGAAACGTTACCTTCTTCTTCTGCATATAGAAACCATGATCCATACCTTCCAAATCCGAAAGCATATCCTTTGACTCAAGAACGAGCATCTCCTTCTTATCTATGTGACCAAGCCTATCAAGCCACATCTCTGAATCTGCAGCTGAAGTAGAAAACCCAGAAAGAGAATCAATAGTACAAGTAGATAGATAAAGCGTACCTACTTTCTTACCTCTAGCTACAATAAGTGTACCCTTGGTAACCTTCCAAGAGTCCGCTGTGAGAGTTACTGTGCAACCCTCATCACCCAAACTTCTAACAAAAATTAAATTCTGCTCCAGAACTGGGACATGCATGACTTCTTTTAACACCCATGTGTTACCTGTCTGCAGTTTCAGCTTCACTTTCCCTTTGCCAACAATCTAATAAGGCTTACCATTCCCTACATAAATTTCTCCAAAATCTCCCTGGACATACTCATAAAAAAATTCCCTATGTGGGGATGCATGAAAAGAGGCACCGAAATCTAAAACCCAAGATTCTACTTTATCCAAAGAACATACCAGAGCATCCCATGCAGCATAATCTGCAACATCTGCTTCTTCTTCATGTTCTTCATGCTGATCTGTACCTAATCTGCAATCTCTCTTTAAGTGCCCTTGCTTTCCACACTTCTAGCAGGTTATTCTGCCATACCTGGACTTGGATCTCTTGCCTGTCTTGGACCTTGATCTCCCATGCTCTATCTTTTCTCTTTGCCTTCCTCTGCCTTCAACACTCAAAGCATTTCCTGATGATTCACCTGTGTTATTCCTGTGTATCTCTTCATTCAAGATCACACTTACAATATCATCCACTTTTAAGACTTTTGAAGGAGACACAGTATTAGAAACTGCCATTACCAAACCTTTCCAACTTTCAGGTAATGAACACAAGATTAAGAGAGCTCTAATTTCATCATCAAATACAATATTGACTGAACTTAATTGGTTTACCAAACCATGGAAATCACTAAGATGGCTATGAACAGATCCACCTTCCAACATTTGCAAATTAAATAAATGCTTCATAAGAAATATCTTATTAGAAGCTGAGGGTTTTTCATATAAATTTGCCAAAGATTCCATCAACTCCACCGTTGTCTTACACTGTGATAAGCTGGAAATCACAGATGATGCAAGACTCAATCTGATAGATCCCAGAGCCTTTCGATCAAGAACCTCCTATTCTTCATCTTTCATATCTGAGGGTTTGCAGTTAACCCCTCCCAACGGTAAGTACAAATCTTTTTGATACAGATAATCCTCAATCTACATCCTCCATAATTGGTAGTTCTTGCCATTAAACTTTTCCATCCGTAGCTTAGTGTCTTCTGTCATTGCTCAACTCCCACTCAAATAGAAACCCTGTGAGTACCTATAATCAAAAACACACTAACCAGATATAATCCAATCTATTAGTATCCCAACCAAAAGCTCTGATACCACTTGTCAGGGAAGTCCAAGAACAAACACACCTCTATTCTGATTCCTCTTGTTCGATCTTGCTCCTCAGAAAGAGCACAGTATGATTACCAAATATAAGCAATTATAAATGTGGAAATAACCAGAAACACAAGTAGCTAGAATTCACCAATAGCACAGAATATGAGAGACAATACACTATCTTGTATTAACACTTTACAGAAAAGAATACAACAAAGAGCCGCCACACTCTTTCACCTTACAAAGGTTTGCCACACCTCAAGTGTAGAGTAATTCTTCTCACATAACACTCTCCTACACAAAAAGGGTCCCAACAACCAACTCACAAATAGAATTGGTGTTCACCTCTCCAACTAGTTAGTAATAACCCTGCCAGTTCACCAAGCACTCAATAGTACTTCAAGTTGATCTCCCATGAACTTGCAACCTGCAATTCAACAGACCATACTCACATGTAGATCTCCTATGAGCTTGCAACAACCTACAACTCAATGATCTTACAATGGAAGCAACTTACTTGCATTGCTTTCTATCTCATACATTTTTTATTACAATACATGCCAATGGGTCTATAAATAGATCCCTAACTCAAACACTAACTTAGACTCTTAATTTAGACAATTATCCTCGCAGCCAAAGACTCTAACTGGCCTTTACATGCAAACACTTTGTTCACTTAACTAACTATCCGTGTAACGAGTAGATCTGGAACACACAGGCGATCGACGCTGGTCCCTGCTAGTCTGGTTCTGCCGACATCGGCCGACTCCCTGCTGTCGCCGGTGGCCTTTTGCACTGGTAACGACCGACGTCAGTCCTGCTGCCGACGTCGGTGCTCCTGGATCTCAGCAACCTTCTTGTTCCTCCTATTTGCAAAGAGTTGAAGCTTTTAGCTCCACAACTCAACAGGGGGGTTTGACATAATATTGCTGTCTACATTTGCCCCTTTTTGTCTTGTGGTTTGTCCTGATGAACTTCAAGACAAAAATAGGTGTAGGTTACCCTAGGTATGGGATGAGGTATTCCCCCTCAAAGTGGGAGTTGAGGGAAGGTAATATGATATCAAGTGTCGATTTGATAGGTAGTGGATGGGTAAGATGAGGTAGGAGTGTGAACGCTGTAATAGTTGAGATTGCGCGTATACTACTTCATGTGATAGGTAGGTCAAATTATTGCAGGCAAGGTCAAGGAGCACTAAAATCAAAATAACTAGTCCCCAGATTATTAGTGGTAGTTGATTGGGTTAAAAAATCAAAGCTATAGCTCCAATGGTTGAGGAGGACAAAAATTAAAGTAACTGGTCCCTAATTTATTGGTAGTTGATTGGGTTAAATGATCAAAGCTGTAACTCCAATGGTCATCGTGTTCCAAGTATTTGGGCTAGGAAGTGCTCCTAGAAAACACAAAAATGTCACAAATATTGGGAATCAACTTAGTCATGATCCAAAAATACGTGTGAGGGGCACGTACAATTTGCTAACTATTCGTGAGGTAATATACACAATCAAAACAACCAAGGCAAAGTTGTCTCGAAAGTGGTAGTGGTCTAAGGAGATAGTCGTGATCTCCAAGGTCATTGGTCGAGTCAGGCTAAGATATAAGTGATCTCAAGTGTTATTTGTTCTGGTTAGGGAGATATATGTGATCTCCAATGTGCCCCATGAGAAGTCCAAGGTGACTTTCATAGTGTCAGGGCTGGTTGTTTGGTCATGATTTTGGGCAATTTTAGGTCGAATAATTGGTCCATTGGGTAGACAAATGAATGAATGGCCAAGCTAACCTCAGAAGACCCCATGTCAATTGAGTGCTACCTACATAGCCCATGAGAAGGGCCTTAGGCCAATGTAGTTCTCCCCAAAAGGGAAGAAGAGGGTAGGTTATGGATTGGGTTTGACTAGGTTAGGTCATGGTTATAGGTTAAAAACAAATTAATAAAATGAGGTAGTTTAGGATAGGTGGTGATGCTAGTGTTCAGAGTAGGCAATGAGCCTTGTGTTTAGATAATTGGTCCATCAGGTAGATGAATGAACGAATGGCTGAGCTAACCTCAGAAGACCCCATGTCAACGGAGTGCTGCCTACATAGCCCCTATATTTAAGGGCCTCAGGCCAATGTAGTTCTCCCAAAAGGGAAGAAGGGTCAAAGAGATTGATAGTTGGTTTGGTTATGTTTGAAATGATGAGTGTATGATGATGTTACAGCCTTTTCCATATTGTGTGATGGTGTATGCTATAACATAGGTTATGTGGTTTTTCATCCTTAGCAATTTTCCATATTAGTGATGGTGTATGCTAAAAATGAAATGAGATTATTTATGCTTCAACAAGTTTCCATATTGGTGATGGTATATGCTTAACATAAATTGTGTTTGGTTGATAGTTTCCATGTGTATTGTTTTCCATAGAAACTAGTGTGAATGGGTTATGAGTCACCCATGGCTTAAAATGATGAGTGTATGATGATGTTACAGCCTTTTCCATATTATGTGATGGTGTATGCTGTAACATAAATTATGTTTGGTTGATAGTTTCCATGTGTATTGTTTTTCATAAAAACTAGTGTGAATGGGCTATGATAATTTATATAACACAAATTAGTATTTGTGTTAAATAAATCATGATGATATGTTAGTGGGTAGAAAATGTTTTGGTTGTCATATTATTGGCATGTGATGAAACTATGTAAGAAGTGAAAGGCGCGTTGCTCTTTCATTGACAAGGAACATAATGATAGCATAGATAGGGTTGTTGCAAACAAAATCCCCATTCATGCATTACATTGTTTGACCATTGGTTTGTGTTAGAGAAGTACTCTAATCACTTGACATTAAGTGAGCTCAAAATCCCTTGGGTTTTTGGGGTAATAGGTGTGATTATGTGAGATGTGAGGATAGCGGAACCCTTTTTAGCATGGATAACTTTGCCCCTTTTATAGGTGACCCTGAGAACGATGATAGACAAGTCCATGACTTAATAGTTTGTTAATCAGTATTTTTTTTGGTAGACTGATCAATGTGGGAAGTCTACTTGGGGATTTTATTTTGTGGTCATGTAAAGCTGATCGATGTGGGCAGCTTCTGAGAGGGTGCTGTTATGGTAGCAAAATTTGGGCATAGCCACCCTTCAAGGGAGTGGTCTATGTTTTGCTTCGTATGTTTTGATAGATTTGAATAGCTATCCTTCAAAGGAGCAGTCTATTACTTATAGTAATAATGTAGCTGTCCTTCAAGGGAGTAGTCTACATTTATAGTTAATGACCTTTGGTTAGGCATCCCAATTTTTATGGTTTTTTTTTACTGAAGTTTTAGTCATGGACTAGACTATAGATGTTTAGGGGTTTCCCTTTTATTAGGACAAAGCATCAATTCTTTAAAAAAAGGTTAACTAATGTTTGTAAGGAAAAAGGGTTGAAAGGAATAGGAATGAGGATGATGGGGGTTGCTCAAGGGATGAGCTCAAGTTAAACATCAAGTGAATGATTACTTGGTTAACAATAAAATGGTCGTAGATGTAAGGCATTAAGGGGCTCAGGTTCTGGCTGGGCTTCGAGAGAAGATAGACGATAAGTTTCTGATCCATACTTGTGCATTATTATATAAGGTCCGAGCCAATTAGGAGCAAACTTGCCTCATTTTCTTCTTTCCATATTGGTCACGTGTTGGTTTTCTTTAAGGATGAGATCTCTGATTTTGAAATCTTGCTCTTTCATATTTTTGTTGTAGGCATGCTTGATGTGATGTTGGACGTGAAGTAGGTTAGCATGTTGTTGGCATTTGATACAACACCGAATATAGTCATTGCAGTCTTGGTGAAGAGTGGGCTAATAATAGCCCAGGCAGAGGATGCACTTTGCAATCGGGTTACCATTGAAATGTCCTCCACAAATCCCATCTTAGACTTGTTTGATGGCATGATATGTCTCAGTGGTAGTTAGGCATCGAAAAAGGAGGCTGTTGAGACCTCATTTGTAGAGAAGACCCCCTATCATGGTGTACCGAGTAGTACTTTTGATAAAAGCCCACCATCTATTGCTAGATAGGTCAGGAGGAATGATAGAATAAGTCAAGTAGTCAACAAGGTGTTTATACCAAACATCATGTGGACTAGAGAGGTTAGGAGGAATTTCCCCCAAAGATGTTGGTTGAGATATGCCCAAGATAGAAATCTTGGGTTTTGGTGGTGGAGAGGGCTTGGTGAATGGATATGTCCAAGGGGTAGAAACCTACTCTTTTCCTTTATCCTTTGGGGTTTAGGAATTGGTGGCCACATTAATAGTGTTGATTTCAAATAAAGGGGGAGAAGGTGATAGAGGGACCATAATTTCACATTGGGATCTTGATTCAAGTGAGGAGGTTTGGGAGACATGGAATGGTGTCAGTGGTTTGTTGAAAGGGTGGTCAAGAGGATCCTTAATAAGAAGGGTATCCTTTTCTAGATGTTGATGAATGACAACCTTAAGGGTGCAACAACGCTCAGTTACATGCCCAAGTGTGCGATGATATAATCAAATTTTAGTGTCATCGAACCAAGATGGTTTTGGTCTGAGAGGTTGGTATGGCTTAATGGGTGGGAGAACAATGCTAGAAGACTGCAAAAAATGATGTAGTAGCTAAGCATAGGAACCCACTAATGGGTCTGCACTCGTTGTTGCAGTAGGGGTTGACAACTTCTATTTAGGAGTTGTAGGGGAAGTTTTTCTTACCATCTTTTTGGTTGGTGGTGTGGCCACACGCGTAGATGGCACTTTCTTGATGAGATGTGTCAAATGTTTTAGAGGAAATATATGTTTGATGGGTAGAGGGAGTAATGGAGGTAGTTTGCCTTTGTGAGGTGTTGGAATAGGGAACACTCCTATTAAAGTGGAAGGATGTGGACCCAAGATATAGGGCAATGGTGAAGGTGGGGGAGGAGTTCTCTGACGTGGTTTAACATCCTTCTTTAGTATGGTACGAGGACTACTACTATGCGAGGCGAGGTTCAAATCTACCTTCACTTGTGGGTGAGTAAGGTTTGATATAGGGTGAACACCAAGAGATTTAATTTGCTTAGGCATGGTGGATGCCTACGAGGGTTTGGGTTTAAATGTGGAAGGCTGAGCTTCCAAAGATTTAGAAGTGAAAGCCTGATTTTTGTTAGAGACTTTGGTGTGATTTGTTGTGAAAGGGTTGGTAGTATAAGATGAAGCGGGATGTGTAAGATAAGGAGCCTTAAGTCACTCCCATAGTGCCTCATGTTTTAGGTTCCTAGAATGAAGAAATCCTAAGTTTTCTACTAGTCGAGAGAAGGGTTTAGATGACGTCATGTGAGGCTTTACAGTTGGTATTTTGGAGGATTTGGGCGGTTGTGAGAGTGAAAACATGTTGGATGCAGTGATCTTAGGCCAAAGGCGAGAGAGAACCATCACCGGATCTTCCTCAATCGAAGTGGGTAAGGTGACGAATTCTTCTCTCGATGGAGAAGGGATTGGAGAATGTGGCTCTTCATGAGGATAGAGCGTAGGGATGATCATGCCTTCCATGTGTGGTCTAGGAGTGTGGAAAGTATGATCCTCCATTGGTGATAAGAAGGATGAGGGCGAGGCCACCGGCGTTGGTGCCATCAAAGCATCCTCCAATATGGGAGAGGTGAAAGTACACTCTCCTACATGTGAAAGAGCGGTTGATGGAGGACTATCCTCCATCGATGGAGGACAAATAGGAGAGGAAAGCTCCTCTAAAGGGTGAAGTAAAGGGATTATGGCCCCTTATACATGAGGGTGTGGGTTATGAATGGTAAATTCTTCCAATGGTAAAAGAAGAGGGAAGGTCGAGGCAAGAGGAACAAGTAATATGGGTTCCTCATGAGGTAGAAGTATGTGTGGAGGAGGTGTTTGATGTCATGGGGGTGATATGGGTAGAATAGGCTCTTCTACCCATGGTGGAGAAATGGGTTGACAAACCTCTTTAGATTGTGGGAGAGGTTGGGTAGGAATATAAGGAAAGACTGTGTTGACCATTTGTATGTTGTGTTCTTGAGGGTCATTGGCCATGGTCTGAACATTGTTCTAACTTGAGAGATGGTTAGGAAAAGGTTGTCTAAAGACATCCATGTTTTGGTTGGCCAATGCATTAGGGTTATCCAAAACAAGGTCCCCTTTGTCTAACATGTCTTGAACAACATTTTTGAGGGTTTTGCAATTATCTGTGTCATGACCCTTGACATGGTGATAGTTACAAAAGTCATTTTCCCTATACCATGCAGGGATGGCTCATGAGGGGTCAAATTGGACAGGTCAGATTTGAGGGAGGTTAAAGACTCCCTGCTTTACTAGTTTATCTAATACAGAAGCATATGATTCTCCTATTAGAATGTATTGATGTTGTACATACGATTGTTGGAATTATCTTATGATGTTTTGTGATGTGGAAGGTTCTGATTGGTTAGTTGTGGTAGAAGGTGATGACCTAAGGACCACAACATTTGCCGATCCCTTAGACTTGGAGTGGGAAGAAGAAGATTTGGAAGAAGAACAGTCATTGGATTTTGTATTGGTATTTTTACTATGTAATTTGACTCTATCCTCTTTGACTGTGTAGATTTCAAGATTTTGGGCCATAGTGAAAGCTTCATCAAATGTGCGGAAAGTGTGAACCCATAATGTGGATGAGATGTGCTTGGCACATGCTCTTGAAAAGAGCTCAATGAGCTCAAGTTGAGGTAATGAAAAGGAGAGTTGGTTGATCAAACCTCTCCAATGAGCGATGAAGTCTGCTATTGATTCATCGTCAAATTATCTAATAAAATAAAGGTCTATGATGGAGACCTTCTTGGTGATGTTGATTGAGAAGTGGTCAAGGAATAGCTGAGCTAGTTGAGTGAAAGTAAAGGGAGAATGACTGGTAATGGAGCTATACCAGTCAAGGGTGGTGCCAGAAAGTGACATAGGGAATGTGCAAAGTAATAACGCATCATCGTGCGCTATGAGGTAACAAGCGTGTCTAAACGCTCATAGATGTTGTTGTGGGTCCTCTTTACTCTGAAAGCGAGTAAATTTTGGGAGTTCCCACTGGCTAGTGTATGGTCAAATGGGGACTGAAGGATGAATTTGTTTGTTGCAAATTTTTTTGTATGAAAGAACACTCTTCGAACCTGAAATAGATGTCTCAAGGTTGGACATCTTATCCATCAACATCTTAATTAGATCGGCTGATGGATTGGCATGAGGGGCACCCCCTAAGTTATAGGGTACTTGAAAGGCATTAGGAGGGGTGTATGATGTACTTGGTTGCATTTGTGTAGGTGTAACATATTGGTAGTTCATCATAGGGGCCAATGTCAAGGCCATGGGGACTTGTGCCGTGAAGTTAGAGGGCACAACTTGACTAGATGCCGCCAAGGGTGGTTGAATGGTGGCGAGACTAGTTAAAGGATGAGTAGCCACTCTCGTGTTTATAGGCATAAGAGTGGGTGGGATAGAGACAATCAAGTTTTGGAAAGGTGTCAAACTTGGTTGAATTATTTGTGGTTGAGGGGGTACATAAACCCCAATGGAGGTAGGGCCAAAAAGGATAGAAGGGGAGGCCAAATCTTGAATATTGGCCATGATTGGGTTACTGGTCAAGGCAATGTGATGGACTGTTCCAAATTGCATAAATTGCAATATTGACAAAATATTTTCTCATACAATATTATCTGGATTCTCTTAAAATTTGGACAGTTTGCTCATGGGATATAAGGTTACAAACCCATTCCATTATAGTCAAGATTTTAATAGACTCATAAAGCCTCTCTATCTACATTTTCAACATACAAAAATATGTATTTATCTCCCATTCACTTAGGAACTGTATAGCTCAGCTTTACCAATATAGAAGTTTTCATCCATCCACAAACAATATGCAAGTAAATATACAGTCACACATGTCTTGCTTACCTTGTGATCCAAATGGGAATTGTAATGATACATGATTCACCTAGGTCAAATGGCTTTGTAACAAGCATCTTCTCCTTCACGCTCAGCTCGGTCTTGACCAACAAAGAAGATAATGGTTTTATAAAATAAGTAAAGGCATCCCTGTATAGACCCAAGCTTTGTGTCTACATTTCCAATTGTTGTTACGCCTGGAAAGATCCAACACTTCTAAGTATCAACACAAATGGCTTGCAGCTTAAACTCAAAAAAATTGAGTATGTTGATCCACTTCTCACAGCCTAGACTCAATACAAACTATCGAGTCAACTTGGGTGGCAGTCACAAGTTTAGAAAAATCAATTTTCTCTGTCTGTGTTACAATTTCGAATGAATAAGGTGAAAATCATAGTGGTCTCAGAATGCTTGATGGGAAGAACACCACCACATCAAAAACATTAAGACACTAACAGAAGCCTCTGAAAGCATTTATTTTGAACTGGTGAAGCTTGAGGATCAGATGCTAACCCACATATTTACAAGCAGGGAATATGCACCAGGTGCAAGAGGATAGGCAAATCTTGTTGACCCAAAAATTACTCCTCTGGCTGAAGAAACCTTCCTGCTGGAGAAGAATGAAGATATACTCAATATATATATGTGAGGGGTGCTATCTACTCATCCATATTCCTAATTTATATATACCAGAGTAGAGAGATGATGCGCAGATGAGGCTATATTGATCATTCATCCCCCACTTTCAAATATATAGGCTCTCACAAGCCTCAATTCTGGTCTATCGATCTCTTCATTGATTGACTCACTAATGCTCATATCTTTTATTGCAGATTCTGCAATTGTATTCCCTTCAAATCCTACATCAAATAGCTCCCTCAACTCGGCCACCGTGAATATCTTTATTTCCTCTACCTTTACAAAATCCTTGAATAAATTTGTGACCATTCAACAACACACAAAATCTTCACACATTTTGTGCTTTGAACTCATAGCCCCTGAGTTCTCAAAATCTTCAAAAAAAAGAATCACCAAAATTTCTGAGCTTTGAACATCAAGCCCCTAAATGACCATTGCCAGCCAATAGCCATAATATTTTGATTTACAAAATACAGGCTGAATAGCCTTCATTTTCTCCTCTTCTCCCTCCTAGAGATCCTCCTCCTTCTCTTCTTACATCTCTTCTATGTACCTCTCCTCCTATCCAGTCACCATACATGGACCAAAATAGATCAAACAATTTCAAATTTGTTTTGATCACCAAATTGCCAACTGGACAGCCCTCTCTAACTTCTACGCCAACTTGGGCTCTAAGACCAACAAGAAAGATTATAATTTAACCAATATACTGATTTGGAGAAAATTTATCTCCGCTAATATCCTACGGTTGAAAGATTTCAACCACTCCCCTCATTTCCTCAACAACCCCAACAATAACTTTTTACTTTTATGTTTTTACAATTACTCCTCAGTAACAACATATTAGAGGGAAAATATAATAAATTGAATTTGAAATTAATCATGACCATGTCTTCATGTAGCTGTTGTAGATGCTCCTGCATCATACTCTCCCTCTAGAAAGGATTGAACCTTAGTTCAAATGAATTGTTGTCTCCGTGCACTAGTCTTCATTATATGCCTAGATCCCAAGGTCTTGTTGTAAATGCCAATGCTGGTGTTTGTCTTTGATTATCTTTGTCTTTCATCTTCTTGCTTTTCTTCCTCTTTAAATATGTCCTTCTTCTCATTTCTTTCTCAGCTTCCATCTCCTACTTCCATGCTTCTTCATCTTCATACATGTCTTCTAGATCTTCTTGTTGTCCTTCTTGGTTCGTGAGCTTCTCCAATGACTCATGTATGTCATTCTCTTTAGCAATCTTCATACCTGCATACAAAACATTCAAAGCCACCTTAGAATCAGAATATTTAGGCCATGAAGCCTCTTGGCTGCCTTCATGCTCTTGTTCCTTGACCAAAACTGCCTTTGCCTCTTTGCTTTGCTCTTGTCTTGTTTCACTCTTCCCAATGGTGTTCTCATCATGGTTCGTGCCTTCATTCATCTCTCTTGAATGACCAAAAAGCTCCTCCAACATTCTTAACTCTTCCTTTAGTGAGATCTCACCTACCTCACCATTCTCTTCATCAAACTTGGGTCCTTCTTTCTTAAGGATTACTTGCCCTTTACTTCTTATCTCATCTTTTCTTAGCTCTTGCCTCAATTCATTTCCCATTTGATCAATGGTGCCACCATGTTGATATGTGCCTCTACACAACTCTCTTGGAGGATTCAACAACTCTTCTATCCTCTTCATCTCTTCACTCAACACAAGTTCATCCCAATCTTCATGTCCTATATCAAACATAGGACCAAATTGTCTTTCATCCTCTATAAACACATTCATCCACTCTATGGTTTCTTCATACAAATCAGCTTCTTCATCATCATCAATATACTTATCAAAAACAATAGGAGTACTATTACTTTGTGTTTCCTTACTCTTTTCAAACATGTGAACTGATTTCACATCTCCACTTTCATCATCTATCCTCTTGGAACTCTCTCCTTGCTGCATATTAGTTTTCATAGACATTTTCCATTCCTCATTTTCCATAAAAAGATCATTAAATGATTCAAAAACATCATTATCCCATTCATTGCAAGCAATTAACTTACCTTTCACCTCTTTGGTATACCTCTCAAGCATCCTATCTTCATGGAATGCCTTTTCCATACTCACCATCTCACCTTCCTTCTCTTGGCTGCTTGAATTACCTTCAATCCTCTTCCATTGATTTCTTGGTGTTGTTGCCTCAACACTCACATCTTCTCTCTTTGCCTTCTTAGGCACCCATATTTGATTCTTCTTCTTATCATTTGACTTCTCAAACCATGTAGGCATCCTGCATCCATGTTCTTGTACCAGCACTTCCTATTGCATGGGAGTTTGCTTCTTCCACCATTTAGGCATCACATATCCATGGTTAACTGGAAACTTCACCTTTCTTTTTTCTTCTCTAACATGCATATTAACAGTTTCATGCTTATTAGAATAAGAAAAATCAATTTTTGAATTCACCTTTACCTCCTTAATGGTCTGCTCCATTAGTTCTTTGGCTTGCATAGCTTCTTGATTGTTTGTACTTTCTTCTTCCTTTATACTTGGATGTTCTCTTTCCTCTTCTTGGCATTTAATAGCATCATGGAAGTCATCATCTTCTTCCATCTCTTCTCTTGCTTGTATGGGTTCTTCAACACCTTCCTTATGCATTAACCAATGCATCTCTTCTTCTTTATCAACAGCAGCAAATTCTTTCCTCTTTCTTACACATTCACTTGTGTACTTGGTGTCTTCTCTTGCACCAATCTCTTCACTCTCCAAGGCCTTTCTTTTGACCTTCACAAGGCTGCTCATACCTGTAATTACCCATGCAAAGACAGCATTAGATATAAAAACAAGAGACCACGAGGTCCCTATGAGTGTTCTCTTCACCAACACTCTCATCTTCTTAAGTGCTCTTCCTAACACTTCATCTTTTCTTTCTTCTCTTCTCTTGTTCTCCTCAATGAGAACCTTCTTCTCAACTTCTTCCTCTTGCTACTCACTTGGCAACCTTCTTATCTTCTTCAAGCCTCTATGGGCTTCTCTCTCCATGGCAATATCCTTTTGCCTTCTTCTCCTCTTCATTAGGAGATCTATTGGCCACTTCAACCTCCTCCTCATTGGCCATACCCATGCTTGCTTATCCATCTGCATCCAAGACTCATATTCATTTTTAATCTTAGCTAACTCTTTCCACAATCTAGCAATCTCTTTATCAAAGTCAACATTAATCATACCTTTCTGCTTTAGGGTGCTTATTTTCTTCTTGGCACTCTTATGTACTTTGTTGCTCTGTAGTGTCTTCAACAATACTTCCATTTCTGAGATCTTCACCCAAGTCTTTTCCACCTTGGTCTTTTGATCCCTTGTCTCAATCCTATAGCAACTCTTTATACAACACTTCATCAAATACAAATCACAAATCCAAGCTTACCTTTTTTTGGATCTTCCTCTTGAGCATTCACTTGCTCCCTTACTTTTGGAGCTTCTCTTAGCTCTTCACTAAGCCTTCCTTGGCTTCTTCTCCTCTTAAGCCTCAATGGCTTGACTGTCTTGAACCTGCAACTTCCTCACTTTATTGCTTCTCAAACATAATAAACTTAAATCAAATATCACAGATTACTCATACCTTTTCTTCAACAAGGTCTTCTAGCACTTTGTCATGTTGATCCTTTTGCCAAATCCTGTCATAACTACAACATCATTGACAAATGCAACCACTCCAAATTCTACAGCAACTTATGATCAATTTCTAAGTCCTAAGAGCTTCAAGCTCTGATACCAAATGTTGGACTATTCCAAACTGCATAAATTGCAATATTGACAAAATATTTTCTCATACAATATTATCTGGATTCTCCTAAAATTTGGACAGTTTGCTCATGGGATATAAGGTTACAAACCCATTCCATTACAGTCAAGATTTTAATGGACTCATAAAGCCTCTCTCTCTTCATTTTCAACATACAAAAATATGCATTTATCTCCCATTCACTTAGGAACTGTATAGCTCAGCTTTACCAATATAGAAGTTTTCATCCATCCACAGACAATATGCAAGTAAATATACAGTCACACATGTCTTGCTTACCTTGTGATCCAAATGGGAATCGTAATGATACATGATTCACCTAGGTCAAATGGCTTTGTAACAAGCATCTTCTCCTTCACGCTCAGCTCGGTCTTGACCAACAAAGAAGATAATGGTTTTATAAAATAAGTAAAGGCATCCATGTATAGACCCGAGCTTTGTGTCTACATTTCCAATTGTTGTTACGCCTGGCAAGATCTAACACTTCTAAGTATCAACACAAATAGCTTGCAGCTTAAACTCAGAAAAATTAAGTATGTTGATCCACTTCTCACAGCTTGGACTCAATACAAACTATCGAGTCAACTTGGGTGGCAGTCACAAGTTTAGAAAAATTAGTTTTCTCCATCTGTGTTACAATTTCGAATGAATAAGGTGAAAATCATAGTGGTCTCAAAATGCTTGATGGGAAGAACACCACCACATCAAAACATTAGGACACTAACAGAAGCCTCTGGAAGCATTTATTTTAAACTGGTGAAGCTCGGGGATCAGATGCTAACCCACATATTTACAAGCAGGGAATATGCACCAGACGCAAGAGGACAGGCAAATCTCATTGACCCAAAAATTACTCCTCTAGCTGAAGAAACCTTCTTGCTGGAGAAGAATGAAGATATACTCAATATATATATGTGAGGGGTGCTATATACTCATCCATATTCTCAATTTATAAATACCAGAGTAGAGAGACGATGCGCAGATGAGGCTATATTGATCATTCATCCCCCACTTTCAAATATACAAGCTCTCACCAGCCTCAATTCTAGTCTATTGCTCTCTTCATTGATTGACTCACTAATGCTCGTATCTTTTATTGCAAATTGTGCAACTGTATTCCCTTTAAATCCTGCATCAAATAGCTCCCTCAACTTGGCCACCATGAATATCTTTATTTCCTCTGCCTTTACAAAATCCTTGAATAAATTTGTGACCATTCAACAGCACATGAAATCTTCACACATTCTGTGCTTTGAACTCATAGCCCCTGAGTTCTCGAAATCTTCAAAAAAAAGAATCACCAAAATTTCTGAGCTTTGAACATCAAGCCCCTAAATGACCATTGCCAGCCAATAGCCATAATATTTTGATTTACAAAATACAGGCTGAATAGCCTTCATTTTCTCCTCTTCTCCCTCCTAGAGATCCTCCTCCTTCTCTTCTTACATCTCTTCTATGTATCTCTCCTCCTATCTAGTCACCATACATGGACCAAAATAGATCAAACAATTTCAAATTTGTTTTGATCACCAAATTGCCAACTGGATAGCCCTCTCTAACTTCTATGTGAACTTGGGCTCTAAGACCAACAAGAAAGATCACAATTTAACCAATATACTAATTTGGAGAAAATTTATCTCCACTAATATCATATGGTTGAAAGATTTCAACCACTCCCCTCATTTCCTCAACAGCCCCAACAATAACTTTTTTACTTTTATGTTTTTACAATTACTCCTCAGTAACAGCATATTAGAGGGAAAATACAATAAATTGAATTTGAATTTAATCATGACCATGTCTTCATGTAGCTGTTGTAGATGCTCCTGCATCACAATGGCTTGGGTAACCATAAGTTGGGTAGCGGATGCTATTGATATCATTGCCGCTTCAACCAAGGAAGTTGGCATCCCATAAATAAGGTTACTCGAAGGATCTCGTGTTTGGCTTCTAGCGAGATAGTGTTGGAGAGCCTTGACATTGTGGTTAAGGAATCTCTCAAATTCTTGATCCCCTTTAGGAATAATAGGAGGTTGATTGGGAGTAGGTTGGATAGGAGTATGCTCGGTGTCTGAAGTATACTCTATTAGATGACTTGGTATGAAGGGTGAAGGTGGGAGTGGTTGTTGACTTATGTGGTCAATAAGAGATTTGTCTTGAATGCGTGTCAGAACCATCCAAGGTGAAATGGGTTCAGGTTTCAAAAATTATGTGTTTCTGTTTTAAAAAACTAGAATTTATGTTTAACAGCAAGAAAGTCAGGTTTTAATCTTGTTGTTTGGAAAGAAAATTTGTTGACAGTGACCGATATCAGTTGTTTTAACTGATATCAGCTATGAAATGTTGTCGAGGTCAGTCAAATAACTGATGTTTATGAATTTATGTTGCCGACATTGGTGGAAAAATTGATGTTAGTTTATGTGTAATTCTAAAAACATAGAAAATTGATAGTTTTTGGAAGAAGGAGATATTCTGAGTTATTTAGACTTTAGAATGATGTGACCTTACCAATTCAAACAATTAGATAAAAATAGTAGAATAGATGATTAGGCAAGCAACCTCTAAAACATTAGATTCTTAGGAATAAATTTTAGAGTCATGGTGGCTTATGCCTTAAAAGAATGTGTTGGAAATTGGGCTTGTAGAATGGGTCCTAGAGAGAAAGTCTATGGCTGGTTTCAGGTGATGTTATGGTGCTCAAAAATCTATGTTAGGTTTAGTACGTGGCTTGGTGCTGGGGCTTGCTCCCTTCACTTCAAAAACCCAGAGCCAGGCTGGGCTACTTAGCCAAAATATACTTTGCCTATAGTTTATACTCTGCCAGAGAACAGAGTGGGTCCTCTTCTTGGTAGTGAAGTCCAAGTAGGATCGCCGGGTGGGGTAAGGTATCCGCTAGGTGATGAAATCCTAGACGGGCCTTGTCTTAAGTAAGTTTAAATGTTTGATTTGATGTGATTGTGGTTTGGTTGTGTAACATTTGTGCACTATGATTTATTCATAATGCTTTAATTACTAAGTGGGCTAAGTATGCATTCAAGCAAGAATGAAATGCAATAATTTTTAACCCAAATCAAAATATTTTGTTCAAATGCAAAAAATTGGAGAAGAGGTTAAGAGTATGAATTTTTCACTACTCTATGATGCAGACAAAAAGTAATAAGAAAAAGAAGAGATGTTCTTTTTAACTTCTGCTAATGGTTTCTTTTTATAACAAAAAGATAGAAGAAGAGGATGCTAGAAGAGAATATTTTCCTAATGCATCTATATGAATTTTTGATTTTTTAAGAGAAGAAGAATGAACCCAAGGAAAACTCTAGGGTCCCACTGGGCATGCCAGAATGTTTCTCTATATTTTTCAGCTAATTACATTCTGAAGAAAGAAGAAACTAATATTAAAGGTTAGGGGTTTGACGTTACCCGGATTAAGTTACGCACTGTATCCAAGTGTTGTGGGAGCTCCTCTTTGGCTATGGAGGAAACACCTACAATAAGAAAGATACTCAAACACAAAAAATGTTAGAGGAGGATATGGTGGACTGCCAAGCTACGCGCTTGATCTCAGAAGCGTAAAGCTCCGTAAGGGATGACAGTCCACTATTTAACAAAAAGAGTGTTGTATAAAAAGAAATGATGAAAGACTAAGAAAGAGAAAAATAGATAACGTGTACCTGTTCTCTATAGTCAGTCTATCACAGTCACCAATGTCGATATTCCTGCTAAGGTCAGTTGGGTCAATGATGCCGACGTCAGTTTTGTTGCCAATGTTGGTAGGGGCAATGGGCCTTGGATGGGTTTCAGGGTATTTATGTGGTTGATAGAGGAGTCTGGAAGTTTAAAGGTTTGTGCAAGGTTGTGAGAAAGTGAATAGGTTTTGAGGAAGGGTAAAAGTAGAGGGTAGGTGTGAAAAGAGGGTAAGGATAAGGGGAAGGCTTTTCAGCCTCTCCAAGAAGAAAGTCGGGTCTCTTTGATAGTATTTAGAAATAGTAAATGGAAACCAATTAACAACATATTCTAAAACTTTGAAATGAAGACTAGAGTAATTAGCTTTACGGTGAAGCCCCAAGGGTGTCAGAATACTTATTCCTATTGTGGCTGATGTCAAAATCCATGTACAATGTTTCAATCCAATTTGGAGTGACTTGTGCAGAGTTTTTGTAGCCAGGAGAGCGATAGTCAAATTTTGATGCTTGGTCTCAGAGTGTGCGTGTCGATCTACAAGAAGGTGGTGGGGGGCCAGCTCAAGGTTAGAGCCAGGCTTATGTAACCAACATCGGTGATCCCACCAACGTCAGCCAACAATCAATCGATGTCCGTGGCTAGAGAATGGGTAAAAGGGATTTTTTTAGCTCTTTGCCTATTTCTCCATCTGCCAAGTGCATTTGCCGTTGGAGAATGGTCAAAAGATGGGTTTATTAGGCATGAGAGTTAGTTAGGAGGTTAGGATGGAGTGAAAATAGGTCATGGGTAGTCATGATTTAGATGACCTAGTCTCAGGGTGACTCATAGGGTAAGAAATGGTCTTAGGGTGAGGTGTCGTGGTGAGGTGTCGTGGTGAGGTGATTAATTTAAAATAAGTAATTTATTTTAAATTAATAAAGTGTGCAAGTGTTGGTTAGGAGTGTTAATGTTTAAGAAGGGGACCAAGGGGGGTTTGACACAATATGGGTGTCTACAATGTGTCTTGATATTTCTCATCACTTCAACTCTTTATATACTCTTTTTCATACCCAACTTCTCAAGATTGTAAATATAAACCCTGACTGTGTCTTATTCTTTTAACACCACTCTTGTAGATGTCCTGCATGATTTGACCTTAAAGACAATATTTACACTCCCTTTATACTCTATTAGGATAATTTTATACTTTTTTAATTCACTTTTTCACCTTTCCTAGTCCTTCTCCATCACTTTGCACCCCAAACCTGCTCATTGTTTATCAAAGATAGACACAATCAACTATAGGTCAAATAGGATCCTATAGGTGAGTATAGAGCCTAAAACATATTATAGCTTCCCATATTGGTGACCTATATAATTTTTGATATTAATTTCATTCAAATAAGGTTAAAACATATCTTAAATTCTGTCACTTCTCTCTTTGGCACCTAGAGCTGAGTGTAACTCTTGAGGACTGGCTATAGGTGCTTGTTCATGCCTGTGTACAAACTATTTTAGACTTGAAACCATGCCTAAAGTACTTCTCCTTTGATGTCCATGTGTTATCTTGATGTCATCCTACCCATAAGTTTTAATACATTCTTTGAAAATTATCTTTATTGGGTTATTATTCCAAAGTACCTTTCATCTTCACACAGCTATAGGTGGGTGTTTCAAGGCTTAAGACTATTGGAAATATTGTCATTGATTTCAAAGGTCTAGCATTGGTGATAAAAGGCCGCATTTTATTTAATTGTGTTTTTAATATTCATATATTGTATAATGTGTGTTAATATTCATTTAATATTAATGAATATATTTTTGGTTGCATATAAGTCAAAAGAGAGCCCATGGAGAAGTCAAAGAGTCACGGGGTAAAGACAAAAAAAGAATGGGATGCATTTTCTCATGAAGAGTCATCTTGAGGAATTCCAAGAGTCACGATGTAAAGATAAAATAGGGTATGGTGAATTTTTCCATGAAGGGATACTTTGAGGAATATGAAAATTCACCAAGATAAAGACAAAAGAGGAAATGATGCATTTGCTTATGAAGGGTCACCATGTGACTTTTCAAATTCAAGGATACGAAGGGCCATTCTCTATGAGGATTGAAGGGTCACAAAGGGTGAATGCCAAAGGTCATTTGGAAAGCTATAAATAAAGGCTTGAGAAGCCATTTTTAAAATTCAAGAGAGTGCATGGTTTATATTTGTTTTTGAAGAGAGAAAATTAGGAGATATTATAGAGTAAGCAACATTGAGAGATAGTTGTGTTTTATACACAAAAGGGGTTGGTGCTCCTATGGGTTGGTGCTCACAAATATTTGTAAGGGGTCAGTGCTCTTGTGGGTTGGTGCTCACAAATATTTTTTGTGTTGGTGCTCCTACAAGTTGGTGCTTGTAAACTTTGTAATTTGAGTTGGTGCTCATTCATATACTTGAGATTTTTCTCCATGGTTTTTCCCACTTTGGGTTTTCACGCAAAAATATGGTCTCTCTCTCTCTCTCTCTCTCTCTCTCTCTCTCTCTCTCTCTCTCTCTCTCTCTCTCTCTCTCTCTCTCTCTCTTGTGTGGTGCATATTATTATTTTAGTTTCATTGAATACCTTGAATGTGTGATTAAGTGGTTAAAGAAAATAAATCATATTAATTAAAAGATATATAATATACTGATTCAGCCCCCCTCTCAGTATATTTCATGCTTAACAAAGACACCATTGTAGGTATGTATGGGATTTTAAAACAATATATCCTCCTCCTATTTAGATAATATTTAGATCATTAGTGATATTTTAAACATATATAACCATCCTAAATGTTTTCATGGTCTATTTTGTAACATTGGGTGATAAGCTCACTTCAAAGGTGAAATCCTATAGATGTCAATGAAGGATTTTAGTGTCTTGGTAGGCAACTTTAAGGTTTCTAACCACAAAACTCCATCAACCCTCTACCATAAAAAATTTTCCAAGTCTTTTTTACATGATAGGGATAAAATAAAATCCATTAGGATGCCTCAACAACTGTTATATCCTTTTTGTATGCTACCATCCAAATGGCCTAGACCTCTGTTTTCTTGTTTTAGGGAAAATGGTCCCTAAACCTATAGTCATTGTCTTGAACATGGTTTCCAACTCTATTTTTCAATATATATTCTCCAAAAAGGTCTGTCATCATCTCTAAAATCACTAGGACTCTAAGGGAGGGTTCATCATGCTTTAATTCCCCATATGACACCTCAACTTATTGTCAAGGACCACATATAGGTGGCTATTTCAGTGTATATAGGTAGTAAGGTGAAAATATGGATAGTAGCATTGTAATTGGCATTAAATGAGTTGTATATATATTTAAAACATCTAAATTTAATCTTTACACCTCAAATATCTTGAAACCACCACTAAGGCTCTCATCATATCATGACATCATCATGGAAACCCCTATAGGTGAAGATGGAGTTGTATACAGGTAGGGGACTGTGTTAAGTGTTAAAAGGTTGCCTCATGTTATCCATACATGATTTTATGGACTTAAATTAATCAACCATGTGATAAACACATTTATACCACCATGTAAATCTCTTTCACTCTCTTATGAACATGTTCAATCTTTAACACAACCCATCAAATGACTGTATATGATAGTCATAGAGTAGACTACATCATCATGAAACATTGATAAGACAATGATATTTAAAGGAGTGATAAATTATAGGTAATTTAAAACATGTAAACAAACCTATCATCACCTTCATAAGTCATTCTCAAATCATGGAGATCTGAAAATGGTGAAAATAGGCATGTCACACAAAAAAGTGTTTTCTCTTGAAAATTGAGATACTCGGCTCATACAAACATCTTGAAATTTGAAAAAAATCATGGATAACATGAGGGGATATATTAAACATCATCTATAAACCATATTATCAATTGGATTATATGAAATTTATCAAACCAAGGCAAAACCTATAGGGTACACAGATTAGCAAGCAGAAAAACATAGTCAGCTTCATGAGGATGGTTCATAAATAAAATTACACCATTATTAAAAATATTTTTATGTAAATTAATATCTCTAAGTTTAATTTCACTTACAAAAGGCATTTGACTTGGAAGTTCTCCAACTATCTGTACCAAGTACAAACCTGAAGACTAGTTCTATGTGCTTAGAAGGGTGAAAAAGGAGCATAATAGTTTTGGGCCTTTTTTTAGCACTTTCAAAGAATTTCAAGAACTTATATGGATATAAATAAGTTTAAGAGTCATTCCATGACCTTCTCCCATGTGTCACACTTCCCCATGGGCCGTACAAGTGCCAAACTCTTCTCTTTTCCCAAGAAAACCTGCTCTTTCTTATGAATAACCTACTACTTTTAGTTATAAAAAGTTTATTAAGTCATAATAGGAAACATGAAATGTTACATCACCCTTTTTACACCTTTACTCTTCCTGAGGTTGTATTACTCATTTAATGCTCATTTACAACCCCTAAATGATTCAAAATGATATAAGGACTAAGAAGACTAATGACTAAGGCTAAAATGACATTAAATAACATCAAATGACATATGATATACATTTTAACATAATATTAAACCCATATAAACCTATAAAGATCAGTTTTTTACCTATAGGGGTGCCAATTTGACTTGCAAGGTCAAATTTGGTCAATAATAATTATTGGCTCTATTAGGGATTAAAGACCGGCTTGGATTTCTTAAAATGGGGGAAGATTGGTAATGGATGAAGAATGACTTGTGGTTAAATAATGAGCTATTTGTAAATTATTTCATCTAAGATGGGCTCAACAAAGATTAGCTATAGGTCTGGGATGGTAACTATGACTCATTTAGTCATAATTGTGCAACATTATTGGGGTAACAAGCTACCATATTTTAAATGTCCTATAATGGTAATGAATGGGTGTTGCTAAGATTTATTGATGATGCAATCTAAAGGAAGAGGGCCTAGAATGGTAATCTTTGGGTATTATGAAGCTTGGTTATTAACATAGGCCAATGGAGGAGGTCCTAGAATGATAATGAATGGACAATACAAAGCTTGGTTGATGACGTAGGCCAAAGGAAAAGGTCCTAGAATGGTAATCCTTGGGAATTATAGAGCTTGGCTTATAGCACAAGATAAAGGATGAGGGCCTAGAATGGTAATCCTTGGATGTTGCTGAGTTTGGTTGCTAGCACAAGCTAAAGGAATATTACTGGCATAGGTAGTTGATCCATTATCATTAAAATGGTGAACTTGGTACTTTAATTGGCCAAAAGAAGGGTGATCTCAGCATATGATAATCAACATGGATGGGTTTGTTAATTGGCCCAAAGAGGGTAGTCTTGGTCTAATAAAATGGTTTTGAACATGGTTTATGGACCTTGGCATTGGTTTAGGCAAAGTGAAATTAGTCTTGGAAATAAACATGAGCTATGCACTTAAAAATAAACTTGATCGAGGCATGTTCAGATCTATGAATAGGTATCATGAATAAAATGGTTTAAAGTTCACACAACACTTGAAACATGGTCTAAAAAGATTGGTCAATGTTTGAAAATGTCTTAAAACTTGTCTAGATGGAAAACTTAGTCTATTGCTACAAATGGTTTAAACATGGCCTAGAATGGAATTTTTATTGAAAACCATCAATGGTAAATTTGGTTTCAAATATCTTCAATACTCTAAGCTCTTTCACACAAATGGTCAAATGAAAGGCAAATTTGAATCCTGATTTTGGCAAAGTGTTTTGAACAAATCTAATATAGTTCTAAAACAAAAAGGAAAAGTTCCATGTCTTTGGTGAAAAGGCACAAATCTAAACTTAAAAATTTATGAAATATATTTGAAAATTGTAAGGAAATTCTAGGTCTTTGGTAATAAGTCACAAAGCTAGATTTTGAAATAAACTATGTCTAAAAATTTTAAGGCAGCTTTAGGTCTTTGGTAATAAGACACAACACTAGACTTTGAAATAAACTAGGTCAAGTTAAAAACTTGGAATTAATATAAATTCTAAGGTAATTAGTTCAAAACACTTTGATTTAATCTTTGAACATGGATTTTAAAACAAACTTAACCTTGGTATAAAAGCATTCACTCTAGGCACATGCCTGAAATTAATTGGGAAATTCAATCTCAAGTAATCAAAATAAGAGTGACGAGTAAAGAATTTAAGCCCAAGTGGTAAGCAAGGCTCAAATGTAGACTAACTGTGCTTAAAGTTATACTTAAAAAGTGACTTCAACCTTAGTTTAAGGCAACAAATTAACTCAATGCACATGGAAATAAACCACTTATTAGACGTAGGTAAAGGGCCTTTAAAGCAAGCAACAAACTAGTCCAAGTTACACATTTCAAAGGTAAGAGGTAAACAACCAAGCCAAAATAGATCAAGACTGAGGTGTAGACCAATCAATTTTGAATATGAAATTTTCAAGGCAAATTTTAAGCTTGGTTCAAAAGACTTGGATTTTCAAATGGAGAGCATCCTAAACCCTAATGGACAACATAATGACACCATTTTTATGCCAAAGGTACATGTGAATTTGAACTTGGTTTGAAACAAGGTAGAATTTTTGAAATAACATGAGTAGTGTAATGATGCTCATTCAATCAAATTGCATGATAATGGTTTTGGATTCAAAAATCAAAGGCAAATGCTTGTGATGAAATAAGCAGCATAACGATGACCCTTTTAAATAAGTGACACACATAAATGTTTTGGAATAAAAATTCTAAGGCAAAAGTGTGACACCAAACAGGCAGAATAACACCTCTTAGGTTGAATTGGTATAAAAACATGTGATATTTATGACTTGTTTTGACTTTTGAAAAATAAAAAAAATTATATTCTAAAAAAATACATGTAAATCAAAGAAAATGGAAGTAGTACAAATGGCTCATCCTATCCCTAAAACTAATATGGGTGTGCATAGGTTCTACCTAAATTTTCACTAATATGACAATGTTTATGAGGAATTAAGTTTTAATATAAAAATTAAATAATAGGTGTAGGTAGAATTTTACACCCCCCTCTGTCTCTCAAACATTGGTACATGGTACAAACTTAGAGTGAGGAGCACTATGCATTTGGTAAGAAATTCTATGACAAGTGGGGTTGACTAAAAAAAATCTATAAGTTTGAAATGAACTAGATGGTCCTAAGTGTGGCTAATACAAGGGAACAATCATGTTAATGGGTTCACACCTATTAACTTACTATGAAAGGGTCTATTACTTTACATAGTGACTCCAACCATGTACTTTTGAGTAGAGTATGATGTTTAGCAAGACCTAACTCAAATTTTCATTAAGTTCAGAGAGGCTAGCCTCTCATCCCTATGGTAATCCTAATATCACATGCTTTGATGTATATACCCCATCATAGAGTGGGTTTGGTATGAGCCTATAAGATGAAACCTCAAGTCAATACACCCCTAAATGAATTGTGAAGAGGCAATGAAATCCTGACCACAAGCTAAATACAAAAAAAGAAAATAAAGGGAAATGGAAAGACTTTAGAGGTCATTTTTGAATCACCCAAGTCATTAGGAAGTTAGTGAGAGCATATGTAACATTATTGCTGAAAAGACTCAACAAATAAATGATAATAAACCAAGTGCTTTTGGTCACTCGAGTTCCCTAAAGGGGAAGGTGGGAGAGCATACATATTGTAGTTTATGTTTGCCAAAAACAAAGAATTTAATCTAATCAATTGAAACTAGCTAAAGAACCAAAAAAAAAAAAAAAAAAAAGCTCTTGAGATTTAACTAAAATGTATGTTATTTTTAATAGTACCAACTTGAAATGTGTTTGAAATTTTGGCCCCTTTGCCTTATTTGCACTTGTAAAAATATTGGAAATGCTAAAAGATAAATTTATAAGTTATTTTTAAACACCTTAACCAAATATGGATGAATTTTAACCTTTATTGTGAATTTAGATTTTATAAAAGAAAAAATAGATTAAAAATCACTTAAGCTTCCCTTTTTCTTAGCTCAATTCTATAGAAACAAGGTTGGTGGATTAATTTGTGTTTAATCTAAGGTGAAATCCTACAAGTTAGCTTAATTCTCTAGAACAATTTTATAGCTACATAGTAAACTGTGAGCTATAAAAATTTTCAAGTATAAAAAACTCCACATAGTTACAATGAATGATTTCCAAGTTCCTGAATGATATCAAAACTTGTCTCATTGATTTTACATTTCAACTTTTTTTATTTTTCAATTGTGGAAAAACCTATAAAAAATAGAGAGTTGTGATTTCATATTTTTCTAGCGAATTCATAGTTAGACTAATTATTTCACAACCCAAAATGATAATTTTTCAACCTAAAAGGATGATTTTGCTACTCAAAGACATAACTTTGCAACTATAAATAATGAATTTACAAGTAAAAAAGATGATTTCACAAATTTTAAACAATTTCATAAATAACCAAAAATAGAGGAAAGAGGCCATGGTTCTTTTAGGATGAATTCATAATTTGCCTTAACTATTTAACAACTTTCTCTACCAAATTCATAATTTCACATAGTCAAGTTCAAATTGAGGTGATTTTTAGATTATCGAGGATTATTTTGTGGTTTTACTCTATAATTTCACATATTATCTCATTGAATTCATATTTCCACTCAAATGAATTTGTAGTTTCATAGTCAAAAGCCAAACATAGAAAAGATAGATAAATAACAAGAAATCAAGGTCTAAAATGAATGTGTTTTGGCTCTAATGAGATCCAAATATGGCCTCATTATGCATGTGAGGTGCATGGTTCCACCGGGTATTCCATTATGTGAGATAGGAATCTAAGAGGGGAGTTAGTTAAGTCTTAGTATGAAAAACATCAATAAAAACACATTAATAAATATAATACCTCAAGCCTAGCCACTCAAGGAGCAAGAGATCAATGCAAATAACTAATAATGGAAGATAAAATAAGTATTCTTTACCTTCCTTATGTGCAAGAGTTTCATGTTGGCCTTGGAGGAATGTGCTCAATCATGTGCTCAAAGAGTCTTTGACAATGGTGTCCCTTGCATCATTTCTCCTTGTCACTTTGGTAATGTTTAACTTGGTTTTCACAAGATGTAGCAATCTATTAATAATTTTGCATTATAACATTACTAGAATGTTTTGTCTCTCAACAATTCAAAATTATAACTTTGGATTAATATTTTATTTTAGAATGGTCTTGGAACTTCTATTTATAGCCTTTCAAATTAACCCTAACCCAATTGTAGTTAGGTTAGCTTTAAGTACAGTTACTTTTAGTTTAACCATGGTTAAATTAAGCAAGGGATACGTAATTAAAATTTGGGATGAAGATTCAATTTATTAAGCATGGCTCTCCATTTATAAATTCAAGGATTTTATGGAGATATTTTTGATTCCTTGACTTTGATGATAATGACATCATCATGACCTCAATTTTATTAGAATCTATTTTTACAATATTCATTTTCACTTATTGCACATGGAAATTTAAATTAAACATTTAATTTTATTTATTTAGTTAATTAATTTTATAGATTTTAACCGAGTTTCAAGTCAAATTGACTCTTCAGGCACTCTTTCTCTTCCATCATTGCCTTTACAAGCTCAAGAAGGCAAATTTGAATTGAATGGTATGGCCAAGAGAGAGATAATTAGGAGGTAAAACTTTATCCATTTTTAAAGGTCCTAGTAATCTTGAAATTAGTGGCATTTTTTTTCATATTAATGGCTTCTTATTTATGAACAATCACTAAGAGTGATAGTAGGTCACTATGGCCAATCCATTTGAGAGGGGTATGTTCTTGCAACTATTTATTTAATTAAGAATTTGATGGAGATAAATGGTTTTGAGGGTGATTTTTAAGAGGTAAATTATCTCCATTTCATGGTGGTTTCATCCACCAACTCATCTCCATGAAGTGTTTTCTCTTAGAGGAAATTTATCTTGGTGTACAAGGTCTTTTAGTCAATTCTATTGCAAGTTTATATTTTGTCTTCATGGTTTTCAATATAAAAGGTTTATAATGCTTCATAACTCATTAAATATCCCTTAGTTTCATATATTTCATGTGCTTTTGTCTGAGATGTGTTTTTTGTCCATATTCTTCAAGTTTGCTTGCTCTTGGGAGACATAGTTTGTGTTTAATAGTCTATTGTAAGTTTGATTGTCAAAATTGGCTCAAATACTAGTGATACATCATGGTATAATGTTCTAAGATCATATTTCACTCCTGTAATCATGAAAAAATCAATATGGTAGTCCAATACACCTTCTAATGAGAATCATAATTGTTTTTTTCATATACAAGCCTATACAAATTGTAGGAGTAGTTTCAAGATGCTCATTGTGTTGACACTTGGATGCACCCTATGAGAAGAGGTTTTATAGGCCTCTAATACAAGTGGAAAAATTGGGACATCTCACTTTATTTCGGTGAAAAAACTTGTGAGATGAACCTCTAAATGAGGGCTAGCTCCCTTTGGTGTATCATTCAAGCACATGTCCCTAATACTAACACTTTGGGGGGTTGAAAAGAGTTAATAATAGCATGAAAGTAAGCCTAATATATGGAGGTGATACACAATTTTTTTTTCTTTACTCATACCTTCCATATGCACTTGGAATCAAGAACAAGTTACACATACACTTCACTCAATCAACTCTCTCTCTCTCATCAGTGTTTCAACATGGGGTCTTGGAGATGACATAGGATAGGAGAAACTAAACAATAGGAATTTAATATACTCTATTTATTAGCCTACTAACTTAAACTAGAAACCTTAATTGACACTTCTTGTTGACCTGAAAGAAAGATATTATAACACACTAGGTACTAATTGGAGTAATAGGTGAAAGGCAAATAAACATCACACTAACACAAGACCAAACACTATCATGTACACTTAGTGAATGATTTGAATTATTTAAAATTACTTTTATTTATTTATTCAAGGCACAAATTTGGTAGGGATTTTCCATACCCAGTATAAAGATACAAATAATGGCCAAGAAGGCTCAATTTATAGAACTTGGGGAAGAGAGAGAGAAGAAGTTGAAAAGGCACAAGGACATGTGTCACCAAGTGAATATCAGTTACACATGCATAATAGATAAATATTGGGTGAGACATTACATGTCATAGGTGTATACTTGTCCAAAATAAGTCATAAATTTAGTGAAAAGTGGCACAAAACTACCATTTTGGCATGAGAAACTACCCACTTGAGTTGACTTGAAAAACTAACCATATCCCTACATATGGTTATGTATGATGATTGATTTGATCAAGAGGGGTTAGAAAAAATTCCTCACATGCATTGGATTTATCCCTGACCATCCCTATTCTTGTGGACATGCAAAATCATCACTAGTAATTTCAAAAGGGCTCTTTTCCATGCACCTTCTCCACTTGGCATTCAAAACTCCTCAAACCTAAAAAATGATCCATGAAAAAGAGGTAATGACACTTTTAAAATGTTCCCATATCATCAATTTCAATAAAAAAACTTTAATAGGCCTCCCTAATTTCTTTTCACCACTTTCCCAAGTGTTCAATAGTCTGGCCCACTGGACTGGCTGAAAGTGAGGGTTTGTTGGGGTACTTATAGGATGATTCATGAGATTATATGAATTTTTAGAGTTATCAAAAGTGTAAATATTCCTCCCAAAGTTTATTTCATCTCATAACTCCTTCTGTATCTTACACACCACTCAAAATGGCCAAAATAAGCCTTGTTTCTACCTATTTCATACACTTTCGTATAATCAAGTCACACGTATGGGATAATATGGGATTAATATATAACTTATATGTGGTTTCATGTCCATTCCCTATCATTTAGATGTTCAAATAGCTTCCTTTTCCTAATTAGGTCCCTATAAGGGTTTTGCAAGGGTTTTGAGTGACTTGGACTCTTAACCTTTATTCATAAATGTCTGATGTTGAAACCTTGAAAAAATTCTATTTGTGGCCTCTTAATAACCCATATAAATTATATAAATGGCTTATGGTCCCATTAAAATGATTATGAAAGATGTGAGCAATTCAAGTTGGTCATTCAAACCATTTTTTGCCTCTTACGAGGGTTTGAGCACCTTTTAGGACTAAAATAAATTCTAGGGGAGTTCCTCTACCAACCAAAAGTTGTATCACCTCTGTAAATATACTATTAACCTCCTCAAAATATTGGGATAAATCATTGAGAACTATAAATAATAATGGTTACTCTTTAGGATTAGGCTTAGACCTTCTACAAGGAGTATGAATGTAACCTTGTGTTCAAAACCCATTCTTTCTTGATGGATTTTTTCTTGGATATATTGGAAACCTCAAATATGGTTTGACACACATGTAAAAATACATTAGAGGACTTCCCAAAATCTATAACTAAGAATGACCCTCTATTTGGCATTAAACCCATTGCTTGCACAACTGGCTACACTTGAAAACCTAGTAGCTCCAAACATATTTTATGGTTTTAAACCCTAAAATAAAGTTTGAATGATGGTACTATATTTTATTAAACTCACCAAACATTCTTATAAACCTTCCTTCACTTTTGGTGTGTGGTTTTGATCATTTTTCCCAATTTTGCAAGGTTTGTGTAAGGGAAAAGTGACCCCTATATGAGAAAAAATAGGGGACACTTATCTTATTCATATAAAAAATATATATATGGTAGATGATACCCTGGGTCATGAGGATGACCTACACCAAGTGTGAGATTATTACTCTAAGAGATGACCCTCCAACTAATCCAAAACTCAAGACTGAGTTTTCTGAGAAATTGTCTGCAAGGTTAGAGGGAGGACTGTGCTTTTGTGATTTCTTGCCTTAAAAGGATCTAACATAGTAATATAAAGGTTTTTTGAAGTTCCAATTTGATTTTATCACCTTAAAATCTCAAAATAGATCTATAACATACTTCCCTTGGACCTTGAGACACCTCTACCCCTTAAAACCCTACTAACTGAGATAAACCCTATCTGCCCCTATTTGATTGGCTTTTGGAAAGATAGAGGCCTTGTCCATGATTAATGTAGGTTTTACATGGATTTATTAGGTAATATCATGTTCATTTCACCTTATTTATAACTTGAAGGATCCATATGAGGTCTAAAAAAAACAAACATCCACCTTACTACCATCATACCCTATTAATTGTGTATTAAACAAGGTTACTGTTGGTGAATATCTTTTATTTAGGGATCCTCTAAGGTAATAAGATACATTTATATCATATTTAAAATAATTAAAAATAAAAACAATATCCTTCATTTATCCATAGTTATTCTAGAACCTACAACACTAACCCTGCTCACTCTTGTTCAATCTTGGCCTAACTTGACTATAGGTGCATTCCTTACCCTGCCTGTAGGTTCCCTAGGGCCATTTGGATCATGGTGTTGAAGTTAAAATGGTTAAAATAATTGTATTTAATGAGAAAGTTTAATTTCCTAAAATCCCATGATTTTTTCACATTCTTGAACAAAGACTATGGTCACATTCCCTATAGGACTGAGACATAAACTAACAGGCTTGTAAGTCTCTAAGGTATGTTTTTAACCTTAAAAAGTATGCCATTCCTTTTATTATACTTTTATCAATCATTTGAATTATCATCTCATCCACTTACATATTCCAATTGAGCTTCAAGGACTTCATTTACCCCTTGACTGAGACCAACCTCTAATACTATGCTATAGGTGCATATTCCTAGTCCTATATGTGCAATGAGATTGATTTGGATCATGTTCACCTTGTATAGGGGCTTGTTGAGCTTGTATCTATTCTTGTAACATTCATACTAGGACCTAGTTCCTTCATAGGAACTTTTAACACCATTTCTTTTGGTCCAATCTTTAAAACACTGCCATCATTGCCTCGTGTACAGAAATGGGATAGCCTAAAAAGGTCATTCCATGCAACATAACTCTTCCTCATGGTTTAATTGCTTAAAATTGATTGTTGAGTTATTTAGAATTATTACCCCTTGTAATAATAGGTCTAGGACTAGTCAAGTGCCTTTTAGGGTAACTGCTCATTAGCAATCATGTAGATATCACTGTCAACTTTCAGTAATTTCTTGGTAACTTAGAGAAGCTCAAAATCCACCTTACACTTAGACTTTAGCTCCCAAATTTGGCATAGTTAAACTAGGTAGGTAGGCATACAAAGATAAAATAATAAAAGTGGTGAAATCATCCTCTATCATGTCTAACATTAATCCACAAAAACCTCAGGACCACTATTTTGAACACTTGGGGACTGAGAGCCCAAAAATGGAATGACCTCTCCTTGGAATGATAAATGTTTATATGCCATCCTAGGCCTTCATAGCATGATAATTATGGCTCTTGGGGAATGTTAAGGCCAAAAATGTATTACATCATGCACTCCCAACTCTGTCTCATCTGTACAACCTCTTGAAGCAAGCCCAAACTATCTGAAGGTCGCAAGGTAGCAAACAAGGCCAAAATTACAATTTGGCTTTGGAAGGATGCCAATTGGACCTCCCACAAAGTGATTTCATGAAGGATATATTCACACATGAATCTCAATAACATTATCACCACCATGAAGCTCTTTGGACATTGGAAAACATAGTACATACATACCTACAGCTGCAAACTTGGAAAATAAGCACCATTTGAGACATCCTTCACAAAAAATAAAAAGTGAATTTTTATATGTTTAAAATATCATGGAGAGAGATTAATTATAGCCTAAAAACATCTCTCCAAGATCACACAGCTTCATGAAACCCTGAAAGTTATAAATAGATGCATAACAGTACCCCTCTTGTATGCAATTCTATAAAAAGTTATTTATATTATTAGCAATGGTTCATAAAGTAGGAGGCGCTAAAAAATAATTTATTAATATAAAAATGAAGTGAACTTAGATTAAAATATACCTATAGAAGCACTCCTCCCAGCTCTACCTATACCTTTCGTACCAAGTTCTTGAAGTTGACCTTCATTTGCATGCCAAGAGGAAGATGAAGAAAAATGAGTTAAAAACTCATATTTTTGCATTATCCTTGAATTCAAACATTAAAATGGATGTGGGGAGGTGAAGAGACACCCCATACACGTTTTTATCTAAATATATGATCATGGGGGCCGTACAAGTGCCTAAAAGCCCTTAAAAACAAGGAGAAACTCCCATTTTTTTATTGCAACTAACCTCTGGCTACCATCTAGCTTATTTTGACCTGATTCTAACTTCTTGCATGTTAAAACTAATCTTGGTGACAAATTTGTCCTTTTATAAGTCTGTACAAGTTCATTAATGAGCTATAAAGTGACCAAAAGACCACTTTTTTGCACATGAAACTTAGGAAATGAAACATTCATGACTTATAAACACATTGAAACATTCTAAAGACCATGATAGAAAAAATTTAAACAAATTGGAATTTTGACCAAGTTTTACCAAGTTGACCATGGTTGACTAGGCCAATTCAAGAGGAATAAACTTCAACCAAGACAAGCACATGGCTAAGCAAGATATATGGTACAATATGAGACCCCATAGGATGTATGTAAATGTTGACCATTTTTGGTCCTACAAGCCAAAATTAGTCTCAAAATTTCCCTATTGTCTTGAGTAGCTAGTCTTTGATGTATTCACCTTACTGCAATTGTGCCATTTCACTTTGTAATAGACTTGTTCTATGAAAGAGCTGAGTGATTTGAGTCCTGTAGGTTTTTGGGTTGATCTAGAGGCTCATTTCACTTCAGCAAATTACCTTGAGAAAGCCTTTTTTGGTAAAGGAATGGGCTAGTTTCAAAGAGATGCAAATCTTTCACAAGACTCTGAAAGTCAAGTGCCCTTGCGGAGGGTAGGCAAGTAACAAATGGGGCTATTCAAGCAAGTTCTGAAGGACATTTTGGACCCAAGGTGCCCTTGTGGAGGGCAGAGAACAAATTTTTAAGGGAGAAAAGAGAAGGCCCGAAGGATAATTTTCCTTCAGAAAAGTGACAAGGCAAAAGACAAAGGATTTCTTCAGACATTTTGTCTGAAGAAAATCCAAGGAAGAAACCAAAGGGTGAATTCCTTCAAAAAAATACCTGAAGGAATTCCTTCAAACTTTTGCCTAAATGAATTTACCAAGAGAAAGCTGAGGCATCAAGGCAAGATTTCCTTCAGGCAAAATGTCTAAAGGAATTGGGAAGACAAGGGATCCCAAAGGGTAGGTGTCCTTGTGAGGAACTCTCGACTGCTAAAAGGGGACCCTCTCCTCTTTTCCAAAATATCACCTTCCCTTCAAGAGGGTTCATTTTACAAAAGGCCAAAGGAATTACCAAAGATGATGATGGGCCCAAGAACGTCAACTTCAACATGGTGAACTAGCCATTGGAGGTTCAAACGTTTGGTGATGTGCACGTAGATGTCAAATTCAAGATAGTGAAATAGACATTGGTTTTCAAATAGTGACGGGCCTGTAGATGTCAATTTTGAGGGGATGCGTTAGCCATTGAAGAGAAGCCAAAGAACCAATTCCTTTGGACAAGCACCCAAAAGATTTCTTTTGGGCATTTTGCCTAAAAAAAACTCATGATAGGTGGCCAAAATAACTTATGAGCACAGGCCAAAGGAATTCAAAGTCATAAGGCCAAAAGGAAACTCAGCCACCTATCGAAAGATAGCTTTAAGGGCTGACGAGCCAGTATAAGCCAAAAGGTAGCATAGAAGGAATAGAGCAGTCCAGGTGGCACAAAAAGCATCAGCATGAGAATTTATTACTGTAGATGAAATAGTCTCCACCAAGTGGTCATCAAGGGGAGTGCAAGCATTTAATAGAATGGCCCATTTTTATTTTTTTAAGCATTAATGAGAAAATAGTTACGTAAACTTCACATAAAAATGGCCTTGTCATTTAGAAAAAAAAATGACCCATGCTTTATTAGGAACGTTTAATACACTTTGAGCAGCAAAGTCAATACCCATAGCTCTATAGCATGGTTCTTTGAGGCCATTTATGGAAGGATGACAATAGCATGAGTGGATTCCTCTTCCCCAAGTGCTTAACACAACATGGGCTTCTTGTTCTTGAAGGTGCTAAAAAATATTTCTCTTGATGCTATATATTGTAACCTCTCAGCTGAGAAATGGATCTCTCACTTGTGTAAGGTGAAGCCCTACCAATTTTATCTTGGGATCAAAATAATGCATTTTACCTCTATCTGACTGGTTATGCTTTTGAATACGTCTATGTATACTCTCCATGTTTAGTCATTTTAGCTTGATGCTTTCATAGGTTGACGCCAATGTATCTAGTATACCCAAGACCATTTTTGTAGGTTAACAGGAAGTGCCCAAGTTAGAACATAGAGACAAAATAATAGTTACCTAATAGTGTGCTTCTACAACACCTATGTTAAGTTCTTTTTCTTTATATCTTCATTAAGCCCCCTATTAAAGTGCCCATATAGTCTAGTCTTTTGTTTAGATGGAGTGTCTATTCGCCCTTTTGGTCTAAAGTGTTGATATAAGCTAAGTGGATTTATCATTTGGTGTATCACCATTTTAGATAGTTTCTATTTTTTCATATCCTTCTCTCTTTTCACCCCCCATTATTAAAAATAGTAGTCAAGGATCTCAAAGATGCATCAAAGGGAGCTAGCCCTTATCTAGAGATTCTTTCCTTAGTTTTGCCAAGCCCATAGCAAGAAGAAAGTCTTCATTGTGCCATGTGGAAGAGACAAGCTGAGCCTTCTCTCTAAGGGTACAATCCACAGCATCAAAAGTTTTTGGTACACTTGGTGGGACCATGTTTTAATGCTCAGAGAAGTTCTAGGATTAGTGCTAGTCATGTTACTGAAAGAATGAACAACTAACCCAACATCTGGTGACTCCATTTTCAAGAACATCAATCTCTAGGTAGAGATCAGCCTAACATCCCATGCCTAAGGTCACCACGAGATCTTCTACCAAGGGTGTCCCTTTTAAATTCATTGAGCTACCCTTAAACTCTGTAAAGTGGCTAAGGTTTGCAAGGACTCACCCTTATACAACCAATCAACTTCCCAAACTTGCCATAAAATATACTTACATAAGAAGACTCCAGTTGAACCCTATCATCACCATGGCTTTACCTTTTGTATCCTTCCATGGTTAGATCCCTCTAAACCTTCTACATTATGACCCAATCCCAGGGATAGCCCTTAAGAGTGTTCCTCCCTTTAATGGAGAGGGGCTTATTACCACTATTGAGCATATCAAAAAATCACCAACCTCTATAACATTCATAATGTCAATGAAGAGAACATATCCATCAGGTTGCTAGCATTATATTTTAAGGGTAAAGTTCTAGATTGGTATGGGACTTTGCCTATGAATTTAGTTGGCACATGGAATGAATTAGTCACCCTCTTGATGAATAGATTTAGGGAGAAGAGTGACCATCTCTCTCTTGCTGAGAAATTGACCACTATGAAAAGAGATCCACATGAATTCATGTAGGATTTTAATACTAGGTTCCAAAAGACCTAAAATAGAATCCCCATTTTAGTGAGGCTGACCCCAAGCTATGCTTTCCTCTACTACTTTAAGGCTTTGAACAACAACATTACTATCATGATATAATCCATGGGAGGACAAATGTTACCAATTGCCTATGAAATAGCCATAGCCACCAAAAATTATTTGGTACAAGTAGGAAAAATAGCCCCTAGATCTCATATGCTACTCTTTCCTAAATTACCACCCCTAATTTAGACTACTACACCCACTTTAGCTCCTCTACCTAGTGTAGAAAAATTGACTGCTACCTCACCAAATGACCTCCATGAAGTTAAGAGCCTATTACAAAGTGTAACCAATGAATTAGTGGCTCTCAAGAGGTAATAGGCTGAAAACTATCAGCCAAATTAGGGATACCAGTAGTTCAGACAAATGAATAGGCCTCCCTTCCAAAATTATAACCAAGGATAGGGTCAGATTACTCAATCCATACCATATCAAGGTTATAATCTAGGTGCTCCTTCATCATCCAAAGCTCTTGTTCCCACTCAAAATAATCTGGTACAGGAATAACCTAATTGCCCACCCCTGGGGTATGGTCAAGAATAGGTTAGTTATACTAATGAGATGTCAAATCCACATATGAACATACAATACAATCAAGTAACCCAATTCCTAGGTTTTGAGGTGTCAGTACAACCTGGGATGGATAACAGGTAGGCTCTGTCTGATTCCACTCTCATGAATCACCTAGAAGATGAATTATATGCAGTTAATTATGTAGGTAGTCTAAACAACCAAGGTGATTATATTGTAGACAATACTAGATCCAAAAAGAGAGCTATGGAGGAAGCACAGGTAGCTACTCAAATATCTGCACCATCTTCTTCATCACAAATAAACTAGAAGTTCCCAAATTACAAGCTACCAGTTGTACCCTCAACTCCTCAGCTTGCACCTCAGGTTGTAAATGCCCCCAGGGAAAATTCAAAGGGAATCAACCCTTAGATCAATTTGGTGGACCAAGTGAAGAAGCTACACATTAATATCTCACTGTGAGATTCCTTAGCAATGTTGGGACAAAAAGATATACTCTAAAAGGAATTACACAAGCTAAATGAACAAGTTTTCCTGTAAAAGGCTGATAATGTTTTGATTATGAATTGGCACCCTTCCCTAGTAGGCCAAGTAAATAAGGATGAAAAGGTTCCCCCTTTCTACCTATCCTTAGTCATAGGAGATTTCTTGGTACATAATTGCATTATTGATTGTGGGCCAAATACCTCAGTAATTCCCAAATATATAGTGGATAAGCTAGGATCAAATATGAGGAAATGACTAAGGGAGTCCTGCAGTTAGATGGATCACCAACCAAAACATTGGGAATAGTTAAAGGCTTGAATCTAATGCTACATACTTTCCCAACCTTCTTAGTCCCCCATGACATGGTAGTGGTAGATGTTCCTCCCTATATTGTTCTCTGCTTATCTAGGGATTTCATGTCTAAGATAGGTGGGTACTTAGCAACAAACTAGTCCTACATGGTTTTTAGAACCAAATATGGAACTAAAGTCAAGATTGAGTCAGAGCCCATCCACAAAGATCATCTAGAGCCATACTCACTCAAGGTGACAAATGTCATCTGTGCCATCATTGATGAGGAAGAATTCTAAATGGACCAATCTCCACCCTCTTCCCTTAAAGGAGTTGTTGACCTGCTCTAAGATGAATGGGGAAGTGATAATTTTGAATATGACCCATACAATTTCATCGAAGATGCAAGTCTTGGAATTTATTGCATGCATGAAGAAGGTACTTTCATGCCAAATTTTATGAAGGCAAACCAAGAGAGCTTGGGTTTATGGAAACTCTTCTTTGATGGCTCAAGAAGTAGAGTGGGAGCTAGTGGTGGAGTAGTGTTAATTTCACCCTCAAAGGAGAGATACTTCTCAGCTTTTAGATTTCAATCCTCCTACACTTACAATGTTGTAGAATATGAGTCTCTCATTCATGGTTTGGAGTGGTCAAGGGAAAGAGGAGTTTAAGAGTTGCAAGTTTTTGGAAATAGTGAGTTAATCATAAACCAGGTGAGAGGCCAAAATTTGACAAAGAATTCCTTGCTTTCAACATTAATTCCATTCTAAGAGAATAGAATAAGCAAGTAGACAGACTAGCAGTAGTTGGTGCTCAGTTTGACATTCCCAAGGAAATAGGTTGGGATAGTAGTCCACACCATTTAAAAGTGTTAATTAGACCCTCCATGCCTGATAATGTCAGTAATTGGTAGGTGTTTGATAGTGATTAGTAGATAACACTCTTCTTGCAAGAGGAGGCTAAATTTGCTTCTAGGAATCAAGCCAGATTGCAGTAGTAGTATGATAGCTAGATTATTCAGCTAAAGAACAACAAACTTTCCAAAGGTTTGGTCAATATTGAAATTATCTTCAATGAGGATGACCAACTAAAAAATGACAAAGTAAGCATCATAACCAAGAAATAAAACTATGAAAGACTTGAAATATTTAAGAATAGGATGCTTGCACTTGGGAAGGTATGTACAAATGATGAGAGGCATTCTTTCATTTTGCTATTCCAAGAGTTCACTGATGTTTTTGCTTGGGAATATAGTGACTTGAAGGGTTTTGACCCAAGCTTAGCCCAACACACCATTAAGCTGGAGGAAGGTGCTAGACCCATTTAACAAAAACAAAGGCCTATCAATCTGAAGATTAAGCCTCTCATGCAGAAGGAACTTGCCCAGCTGATTGAGTCTAGGATCATTTTTCCTATCAAACACTCTTCTTGGCTAGCCAATCTAGTTCCTATTAGGAATAAGAATGGGGTGATCAGACAATGTGTTGATTTTAGAGACCTCAATAGAGTCTCTCTAAAATATCACTATCCCCTCCCAAACATGGAGCAGATCCTCCAAATGGTGATAGGTAGTGAACGTTTCTCCCTCCTAGATGGGTATTTAGGGTACAATCAAATACTAGTCTAGGACTATGATTAGTATAAGATAGCCTTCACTACCAAGTGGGGAACCTTTTTCCTATATGAAGATGTTGTTCAGACTATCAAATGCTAGATCCACCTTTCATTGAGCCATGGACATAGCTTTATAGGGTTTGATAACCAATATTGTATTGGTCTACCTTGATGATGTGACATTTTATCTAAGGATGTAAGCTAACATCTAAAACACCTAAGGAAAATATTTGAGAGGTGTAGAGAATTTGGTATCTCTCTCAACCCAAATAAATGTGTATTCATTGTCGATGAAGGTAAACTCCTTGGCCATGTTAATTCAAAAGGGGGCTTGACCATTGATCTAGAAAGAGTACACATCATCCTACCACTGTCCTTACCTAAGCACAAGAAGGGTCTATAAAGCTTCTTTGGTAGAATAAATTTTATTAGTTGATTTATCCCTAATTTTTCCAAGATAGTCAAGCTACTAACTTCCATGCTGAACAAGGATGATAAGTTTACATGGATAGTACAAAGGAAGGATAGTTTTAAAGGGATTAAGCAAGCTATTGCCCAGGCTCCCACTTTGATTAGTCTTGACTTCACCAAGGATTTCAATATTTACACCTTCAAAAATGAAGAGGTAATCTCTACCATGCTTACTCAAGTAAATGATGAAAACCTTGAATAGCCTCTTGCATTCTTTAGCCAAGGTCTAGAAGGTTTTGAAATAGGTACACATATGTTGAAAAGTAAGTGCTTGTAATCATACAAACCCTGAATAAATTCAAACATATGTTTTCAAGCAGCAAGGTTCATGTCATGGTACCACATCCTAGTGTCAAGGATTTCTTGATTAGTCGTGACTTGAATGCAAAAAGGGCAGGATGGATTACCAAGGTAATGGAATATGATGTGGATATCAAAACCACAAAGCTGGTAAGGGGAAGAGGCATGTATGAACACCTTACTACAGACCTTAAATAATATAAAGAGATCATTTTGGTACTCCATGATGAAGTTGTAGTAGAGGAACTTACAATCATAAAGGACTGGGCACAAGACATGACATATTTCCTTCTCATTGGTGAGTGCCCACAAGGATTTGATAGGACTCAGAGGAGGTATTTTAAACTCCAATCTCTTCCTTATGTCCTAATTGATGGGGTGTTGTTTAGAAGGGATTTTTTAGGGGTACTCTTGAGATGCATAGACTCAACTCAAGTCGATAAGGTACTATGTAAGTTTCATGATAGGCCAACTGGTGGTCACTTTGCTCCTAATTTTACAGCTACAAGAATTATGATGGCTTGTTACTTTTGGCCCACTTTATTTAGAGATACCCATGCCTAGGTATGAAAGTGCTAGAAATGTGCTCTCTTTGATGGAAATAAATGGCTAGTTGTAATGCCTCTGCAGCTTATTCAAGTAGAATAGTTGTTTATGCAATGGGGTCTAGACTTCATAAGAATGATCAACCCTCCTTCCAGTGTTGACCATAAATGGGTCTTGACTACTAAAAACTACTTCATGAGATGGGTAGAAGCTATTGCTTTGAAGGAAGCCAATGAAAGTGTAGTCCTAGAATTTTTTGAAGGTTTGGTGACAAGGTTTGGAGTCCCAACTACCATCATCTCAGATAACGCATTGGCTTTCTTAGAAACCAAAACAAGTGAGTGGGTGTTGGGATACATCTACCTTAGCACTTATTCCAATTATTACCCATAAGAAAATGGGCTAGCTGAGTCCACCAATAAGAATTTGACTAGGATCATTAGAAGGACAATGGAAGAAAATTAGAGAACTTGGCATGCCAAGCTAAAAATAGCCCTATGGGCAGATAGGGTTACTCTAAAAAGAGTAGTTAGCAATTCACCATACACTTGTGTATGGAAAGGAAGCTAGACTTCCTATTTCACTTGAATTGCCAACCTTGGACCTTTCCCACTAGCTAAAATTGGAAGAAAGTGATAGCATGGAGGTCAAAATTTGTGAATTGATGGAGCTTCAGGAGGTAAGAGACCAAGCTATGGTTTCCATGACCAGCCGTCAGTAGCAAACGAAGAAGCATTTTGATAAGAAATCCTCATCAAAAGTCTTCTTAGAAGATGAAATCATCTTAAAATGGGATGAGGACTGAGCTAAACCTAGAAAACAGATGAAGTTTGATGCCTTATGGAGTCTTTCATATGTCATCACTCAATACAAGCAACATAATGCATTCCAACTCTCTAGGTTAGATGGTGGGGAACTACATATCCTAGTTAATGGGATATATCTTAAGCATTTTCACTGAGTCTTCTCTTGTTATGTACATATTTTCCCTATTTTCCCTAAGTGTTTTTTTTGCATGTTCATAGTTTTTTTACCTTGTGTGGGTTTTTTTACCATTTGGGGTGAAAGCTTCATGTTGATTCTTTAGTCTTTCAAGGTTATTGTTAGCCTTTTAAGCTATATTCTAACTCGGTGCCCAATGGACTTGTAATCCACTAGTTTTCTTAAGCATAGAAGGCATGCTTCCCTTTGGAATCACCAAATTTTTAGACCATTTTTGATCTTACAGGCCAAAATTGGTCTCCCTTCTTTCCCTGTTGTCCTGAACAGCCAGTCTTTGATGTATTTGCCTTACTACAATTATGCCATTTCCCTTTGTAATAGGCCTATTCTATGAAAGAGATAAGTGATTTGAGTCCTATAGTTTTTTGAGTTGATATGGAGGCTCATTTTTCTTTAGCAAATTACCTTGAACAAGCCTTTTTTGGCAAAGGAATGGGCCAGTTTCAAAGAGATGCAAGTCTTTCACAAGACTCTAAAGGTCAAGTACCCTTGTGAAGGGTAGGCAAGTTATAAATGGGGCCATTCAATCAAAAGTTATGAAGGACATTTTCGACACAAGGTGCCCTTGTAAAGGGTAGAGAACACATGTGTAAGGGAGAAAAGAGAAGGCTTGAAGGGGAATTTTCCTTCAAAAAAGTGACAAGGCAAAAGACAAAGGATTTCTTCAAACTTTTTGTTCGAAGCAAATCCAGGGAAGAAACCAAAGGGTGAATTCCTTTAGAAAATGCTTGAAGGAATTCCTTCAAAGTTTTATCCAAAGGAATTTACCAAGAGAAAGTTGAGGTATCAAGGCAATATTTCCTTCAAGAAAAATGTCTAAAAGAATTCCTTCAGACATCTTGTCCGAAGGAATTGGGAAGACAAGGGATCCCGAAGGGTAGGTGCCCTTGTGAGGGACTCTTGGCTGCCAAAATGGGACCCTTTCCTCTTTTTTGAAAGATCACTTCCCTTTGGGAGGTTTTGTTTTACAAAAGTCCAAAAGAATTAACAAAGATGATGACGGGCCTGAGAACGTCAACTTCAACATGGTGAACTAGCCATTAGAGGTTCAAACATCTAGTGATGTGCACATAGATGTCAAATTCAAGATAGTGAAATAGCCATTAGTTTTCAAATAGTGATGGGCCCATAGATTTCAATTTTGAGGGGATGCATTAGCCATTGAAGAGAAGCCAAAGAACCAATTCCTTTAGACAAGCACCCAAAAGATTTTTTTTAGGCATTTTACCCAAAAGAAATCATGATAAGTGGCCAAAAGAACTTATGAGCATGGGCTAGAAGGAATTAAAAGGCATAAGGCCAAAAGGAAACTCATCCAGCCATTGAAAGATAGCCCTATGGTTTAAGGAGCTAGTATAAGCCAAAAGGTAGCACATAAGGAATAGAGCAGTCCAGGTGGCACAAAAAGCATCAACAAGAAAAGTTATTGTTGTAGATGAAATAGTCTCCACCAAGTGGTCATCAAGGGGAGCATAAGTATTCAATAGAGTGGCCCATTTTTCTTTGTTTAAGCATTAATGAGTAGAGAGTTGTATAAAATTCATAGAGAAATGGCCTTGTCATTTAGAAAACAAAATGACCCATGCTTTATCAAGAACATTTAATACACTTTGAGCAGCAAAGTCAATACCTGTAGCAATCTACAACATGGTTCTTTTAGGCCATTTATGGAAGGATGACAACAGCATGAGTGGATTTCTCTTCCATAGGCATTTAATACAACATGGGCCACTTGTTCTTGAAGGCACTAGAAAGTCTTTCTCTTGATGTTATATATTGTAACCTCTCAGTTGAGAAATGGATCTCTCACTTGTGTAAGGTGAAGCCCTACCAATTTTACCTTGGAATCAAAAGAATGCATTTTACCTCTATCTAACTGGTTATGCTTTTGAATACGTCTATGTATCAACTTTGTTTTTAGTCATTTCAGCTTGATGCTTTCATAGGTTGATACTAACGTATCTAGTATACCTAAGACCATTTCTGTAGGTTAACAAGAAGTGCCCAAGTTGGAGCATAGAGACAAATGAATAGTTATTTGACAGTGTGCTTCTACATCACCTATGGTAAGTTATTTTTCTTTATATCTTCATTAATCCCCCTATTAAAGCACCCATAGAGTCTGGTCTTTTGTTCAGATGGAGTGTCTGTTCACCCTTTTGGTCTAAAGTGTTGATATAAGCTGAGTGGATCGATCATTTGGTGTATCACCATTTTAGATAGTTTTTTTTTTGTCATATCATTCTCTCTTTTCACCCCCACCATTATTAACAATAATAGTCAAGGATCTCAAAGATGCATCAAAGGGAGCTAGCCCTTATCTAGAGATTCTTTCCTCAAATTTTCCAAGCCCATAGTAAGAGGAAAGTCTCCATTGTGCCATGTAGAAGAGAGAAGATGAGCCTTCTCTCTGAGGGTGCAATCCACAACATCAATAATAAACTTTCTTAAAAAGTTTAAAATGATAGGGGTTGACCTCATTTGACTAGAAATTGCTCATAGAAGGATCTAATACATCTCTTTATACTCTCACATGGTATTGATTACCTCACGACCATCATCAAAGTGATATAAAATGACTAAGAGGCTCTAATTCTCAACACATAAAACATACAAATAAGGTGACTATACCTATAGGTCTATACAAACTGTGGAGGAAAATTGAAGATGATATGAGGCTTTTCAGAAGGCCTATAAGCCATTGAGGGAGTGATAACTTAATGGGACAAGTTTGATAGTGGTAATATGACTCCAAGGACCCATGAAGATCTCTTAGTAGCCTATAAAAACAAAGAGAGGCATATAGTCTCTAGGCCTATAAGTCCTCATTATAAACTTAGGTTCATTTTTTTCAAGTAAGAAAGAGAAAAGCTAAAGCATGGAGATCTAAATTCAATACAAATGAAGACAATGTCATAAACTATCAAAGAACATCTATTCACTTGAATAGTCAAGAGAGTCAAGGAAACTGAGTTGACAACTAGAAGACCACCTATAGTACTGTGTACAGATTGTACATGAAATCAAAAGTGATAAGTGAATAAAAATGCCATGAAGGAGCAAACATACCCTGTAGACAGTGATAGTCTTTACTCTTATTGATTTGGGTATCTTCAAACATCATGCCTAGTGAAAGGAGTAGGTTCAAAACTTTATGCATAGTCAATATTCTATAGGCCACCTATGTTAAAATATGTATTTCATATGTTTACTCATGTTTTCTAGTGTTTTTGATAGTTATTTTATCTTTTAGTGGGTTATGATCTATCCCACATTGGTTAGGATAGCTAGATTAGTCTTTAGCCTTGCTTATATAAACAAGTGTGTATCCTTTATACAAGCATCTCTAATTCTCATATTATGAATAAGTATTTGGTTTTATTTTATTTTGCATTTCATTTTTCTACAGCTACTTATGATGTTCTTATTTTGAAATCTTCAAATCTTGGCCTCATAGAATGTTTTACCATTTCTAACATGGTACCAGAGCCTTGATGAAGTTCCAACCATTATTTGTTTTGCAATTTAGAGAGAATATCTTGGTGTCTCTTTTATATTTTTTGAAGATTTTGAAGATTTCATTCTCTTGAGGCTGTGAAAGAGAAGAAGCTTGGCATATCAGATTTGAGATAGGCTAGGCATTAGATATCTCTCTTTGTTTGATTTAGATCTAAGATTTTCTTTTGTTTTAAAGCTTGTCTAAAAGATTTATGCTTTATATATGGTACTACAAGATCAAGCATCAATATTTTTTTGAAATGTGGCATTGAATTTTTTTTCATAGTATCATTTTTTCAAGCTTACCGCTTTTATGACAATTCCTAAGAAGCATTGAAATTACTTGTAATATTTTTTATAATTCTATCTTAGATCTACTACTCCTTCTGGCTGAGTGTTGAAATTACTTTCTTATTTATTTTTTACCCTTGGATCTATATAATGAGACATTAGATATGTTATTGAGGCATTTTGATCAAAGATCTAATTTTTTTTAGCTTGGCATCATCCTCCTTCGCATCCCAAGTCTGTAGCAACAAGTGTTTTTGTCTTTTTTCTACAATCTAGCTTTGGCATCACATTCCTTTTGGACTTTAGATCTATTTTTGGCATCATCCTTGTTTAATGATTTCATAACTGCTAAAAGAGACCTACTAAAGAATTGACATGGGAAAAGAGACCCATTGCAGCATTGAAATTCTAATTTGGCATTAGAGATCTGGATCTTTGCATTCTACCTTGAATTTTTAGTTTTGACTTGTTACTGCAGGAAAGATGGATCTAACTAATATGTTAGAAGGACTATTAAATTGATATTTTATAAGTTTTTAAGGAGATAAAAAGTGTTGAAATCTATTTTCTATGCTAGGTGTTATATATTGCCAAATTTGTAACTTGGCAGCCTTTCTTTTCCATCTTTTTGGGCATGGCATTTTACTTATCAAATCTGATTTTTTTAATGCAAATTAATCTAATCTTTCTCTATTATCTAGGCATTGATCTTTTAACATTGATGTGTTGACTGCTAAAGGAAAGCATATGGCTTTCATTTTTGTTTTATTTTTCACTAGGAGTTTGTTACATAGAAGGAAGGTCAACTTGCTGAGTTGGAGCATTGATAGGCCTACATGGAGTTAGGAGATCAGACAATTGTGTTGGAAGGAGGATCTAAGCCTACATTACATTTGTAAAATCTTGCATTCCATTTACAAAGCATGCATTCCTTTTTTGGATTGCGTGCTTGAAAAGAAGATAATAGACAACTGGAAAAGTATAAAATAATTTTGGTACCCATCTCAGGTAAAAAAACACACTAACTCTCCATCTTCTCCTCTTTACACAACTTCGTATTAATTATTTGTATTAAATATCTATTTTTCCTTAAAAAAGGAAGTCAAAACACTTACACATATCCCAAGGTAACTAGAGAGTCTAATTCTAACTTTGGTTGACTTTTCTAAGTTTATGGTGAAATTATGGTTCCAATGAGTGGTTGCACACCTATGTTCTTTTTCATTTTTGTCACTAAAATCAAATTATAGTGTTTTTTTAATTATTTTGAGCTAATTTTATAAAAAAACTCAAATTTGAGTTCCATTTTTTTAAAAAGTGCATGTTTTTAGTTTCTCTATCACTTGGTGTAATCAAATTATAAAAAATCACTGATTTTATAAAGTGCCAAATTGGGGGGCAGTCTTATAATACATCTTTTGGAGGGTTGTCTTAATGTCAATTTTTGTGCACCCTTTACATTCTTTCTACTCATGGTGATTGGGTATAATGGCATCTACATCTAGAATTGATCATTATAATCCTTTGACTACTCACAATTACCACACATGGAGACCTAGAATAGAGACAATCATCAAATGCAAAGGATTATGGTCCCTAATGAATGAAACACAACCATAATTTACTAGAGAAACTAAAAAATTTCAGCATCAGTGTAAGTTTGAAGAATGTATGGGCTTGATTGGGAGTTATGTGAGTGATAATATCTTATTTCATTTTGATGGGTGTGATACTCTATTTAAAATGTTGACTAAGTTAAAAGGGTTGTTTAGGAAGGTAGACCACTTGAGAGTGATGCAGCTTGAAGTGGACCTTACTACACTTAATCTAGATGATTTTGCTTCTATTATAGATTACCTCACTAAATTCAAGCATTTGTTAACACAGTTGAAGGGGAGTCATTGAAATAAAAATAATGAATATTGCGTTTACTTAATCTTGAATAAATTGAGTGGCCCATTCCAAATCTTTGCATCTACCTTTTTCTCTAGTATGGATGCCTTAGGTACCTCATTCAAAATTCTAGATTTAGATTTTTTTGTGAGACTCACTAGGGAGGAATCCAAATTGTCTCACCTTGAGTTTTCTACCTCTCAAAAATCATTAGTGGCCTCATATCCTAAGTATAAGGGAAAATATAAAGGCAAGAATTAAAAAACTCCTCTTCCACCTCAAAATGCACCTAAGACCACCACTTCTACATCTAAACCCAAACCATCTTCCAAATCAAAAAATAAGTCCTATCTTGCTCTTATTATGAGGGGACTAGCCATGAAGAGTCTAGGTGTTTCAAGAGAATGCAAGCCTTAGAGGATGTAATTAATAAACATAAAATATCGATCTCCACTCCTTCATCATCTCATGAGCATGGGAGATCACTTAATTTTGTTTGGAGATCACAGTTACCTATTATAGATAATTGGGTTCTAGATTTTGGTATTTCACACCATATGACTTCTCCCAAAGAGTCATTTGTATCTCTTGGTTTGAGTCCCACTTCCAACATTGAGTTTGGATATTTTTACTTCATTTTTTTAAGGGTAAGGGTGACATATAACTATATGGTGGTTGCATTAATGATGCATTATATGTTCTAGACATCTCCATCAATCTAATTTTAGTGTATCAAATTTACCATTCTAGTCAGGGTAAGATGTGACTTTCACACCACAGGGTGATGAAGTTTAAACTTTGTTCTACATACACTCATTTCACAGGGTTTTGTTGATCATACTTATTGACTTTAATATTTTGAGGGTTTTGATGATACTCCTCCTCCAGGGATGTGTTTAGTTTCTCATGCAGATTTTGAGAGTCAACTTTAGCATGAGAGATTTGGACACCGGAACTATATATATTTGAAGGAGTTTATCACTCACAGTATGGTAGAGGGTTTTCCTATATTTTTATGCCTTGATAGAGTCTGTCCTGATTGTGCATTAGGGAAACAACATTAGGATCCATTTTCTAAGGGCATGTCTATGAGATATTCTTTACCACTTGAGCTTGTGCACAATGATTTGATGGTCTTTCCTACTCCTTATTTCAATGGAGCTAAGTATGTGCTTACCTTCATAAAAAAATTATCGAGGCATACTTGGGTTTATTTCCTCAAGTACAAGAGTGATGTATTTTCTCACTTTAAAGTCTTTAAGGCTTTAGTCGAGAAATAGTCATCGAGTTGCATTAAGAATATTAGTAAAGATAATGGAGGGGAGTAATTTAGTTGAGAGTTCACTAATTTTTTAGCAACCCATGGTATTGTTCACTAGCATTTTGTTGCACATACTCTAGAATAGAATGGCTTAGTAGAGATGAAGAATTAGACTTTGAAGGAGATGGCTAAATGCATGGTGCATTCATAGGATTTAGCTCTTATCTATTGGGCAAAGGTAGTTGATTATACAAACGACATTCAAAACCACACATCACATCGAGCACTTGAGCATATGACTTCAGAGGAGGCTTGGTCTGGATCCAAGCCTTATGTCTCATTTTTTTGAGTCTTTAGGATACTTTCTTGGGCATTTTTACCAAAGAAGAAAAGGAAATAATTAGACAAGAAGAGCAAACCTTTGATTTTTATCGAGTATTATGAGGACATGAAATATTATCATCTTATAGACCCCGATACTCATGATGTTCATTTTCAAACACATGTAGAATTTGATGAATGTTTCAAATATCATGAATATTCATCTTCTTCTATGCCTTCTTCTTCTTCTTTCCATGATTCACCTCCTCTCAATGATTTTCTTTGAGGAACTAGTTTAAGAGATTCTTGAGGAGGTTGTCAAGGATGAGGATATTATTCATACTATTGTTGCCACTATGCCTAGGTGGGATCATACTATAGTAGATGAGGCAAAACCATTAATACATGATCTTCCACCTACTTGACATCATCATGCACATTATATGGGTATTGGACTTTTGTGTCAAGCATTCTTTGGGCATCCACAATATTTTTCATAGGCTCATGGGATATAGGAGTGGGATGATGTGATGACAAATGAGTATTCTTCATTGATGAAAAATCACACTTGAGATTTGGTCTTTCTTCCTAAGGGAATAAAGTTAGTTAGGTGAAATGGATTTACTATACTAAGTATGTAGCTGATGGGTCCATTAACAAGTATAAGGCATGTCTTATTGCAAAGGGATTATTGTAAGTCAAATGTATTGACTACTCTGAGACTTTTGCATCTATCGCCAAGATGGATTATGTTTACCTTGTACTCTCTTGCAACATCACAGGGTTGGTTAGTATATCAGATGGATATTAAGAGTGATTTATGGCATGGAGACTTGCATGAGGAAATCTATATAGAGCATCTTATTGATTTTGTTCATGATTCTTCTCTTGTTTGTTGACTTAGGAGGTCTCTTTACGGTCTCAAATAGGCCCATCAGGCTTGGTATGATAAGATGGATTCATTTATTCTCTCTATTAGATTTGTTTGATGCCACTCTAATCTCACAATGTATATTCAGTGTATTGGGGATGATATTATGTTATTAAATATTGATGATATGCTTCTCATAAGTAGCTACTCATCTTAGATTCAGACTATTTAGCAAGCACTTTCAACACAATTTGACATGATAGATCTTGTTCTTCACCATTTCTTCCTTAGTCTACAGATTTCATAGTTAGATATAGGGATCTACTTGAGTCATTAGAAGTACACCCTTGATATTCTTTAATATTTTGGCATAGTTTATTATAATCCTAGTCTTACTCCTTTTTAGTTTGGAGTGACTCTCATTGCCTCTTGTACTACTCCACTTTGTGATCCTACATTGTATAGGCAGATGGTTAGGAGTCTTATGTATTTGCTCCATACTCACCCTAACATTTCATTTGTAATTTGTCTTGTATTTAGGTTTGAACATGACATTCATTGGTAGGTTGTCAAGAGGATTTTAAGATATCTGTGAGGCCCTACTCATTTTGGATTACACTGCACGAAGGTTTTTACTCAGTTGGTTGAATAAAATGATTCAGATTGGGTAGGTTCTCTTAATGACAAGAATTCCAATTTTGGCTACATATTTTGTTTTGGTTCTTCACCTATTACTTAGTTGTTCAAGAATTAGTAGGCTATTTCACTATCATTTATAGAGGATGAGTATAGGATAGTAGTTACAACAAGTCAGTAGGTTCTTTAGCTTTGTCAGTTGTTGATAGAGTTTGGCTTCATGTAGGATTCACCCACTATACTTTGGTGTGATAACCAAAGTGAAATTCACATATATCATAACCCAATTGAGCACCAATATACCAAGAACATTGAGGCACATATGCACTTCATTCGTCAGCATGTTCAGGATGGCATTCTTAGCTTAGAGTACATTCTGACTCAACAACAGGTTACAGACATCTTCATGAATACTTTTACATCACCTCATTTATTTTATTTATGTGGCATGTTTAGGGTTTCATAATTTATCTTTGGGGGCTGTTCATTAATACATATTCCATCTTTATTTCATGGATACATATTATACATGAGTACCTTAGTAGGCCTTGTTGTCGGGACTCATTCTGTGGATATGCCACTATTTATTTTTTATTTTTATTAGCCCCTAGCTTCACTTGAGGGGTGTGTGTTAGAGTATGTATTTAATGTGTTTAATCATGTTTTATAGTGTCTTTACTAGCTATTTCATCTTGTAGTGGGTTTTGATCTATCCCACATTAGTTAGGATAGTTAGATTATTCTTTCATCTTGCCTATATAAATAAGTGTTTATCCTTTGTACAAGAATATCTTATTCTCATATTCTGAATAAGAATTTGGTTTTTATTTTTGTTTTGATCCATTTGTCTACAACTACTTGTGATTTCATTATTGTGAAATCTTTAGATCTTGGCCTCATGGAATGTTTTTACCATTCCTAACAACATACAAGCTACAGTCTAGACAATTAGCTTCAATCCTAAAGAAAGGGGAAAACCATGTATGAAACATTATTGAACCTAAGACTAAAAAAATTTCAAGTTCATTGAGGATATCTCTAGTATGAAATAGATATCTTGTAACTCCTATACACAGTCATGATCCTAATAGGCACGTACAGTTGGATAATGAAACAAACTAGTCTCAAGCCCAAAGGGAAGGGAAAACATGATGTGTAAGGATTCAAGGCCTATTAAAAGGTTTAAAATAGGTCATATGGTTATTATAAAACCAAAATAAACATTAAAATATTGACTAAACTAAGTTTTAAGTCTCTACACACAGTCAATCAACACATATAGGTCTACCTGCTTAGGTGGGGGTTTTGCTTGATTGAAGAAAGATAATAAACTAAGAATATATTTGAAAGGAATAAATGGTAATTTTTGAATATTATATAGTTTTAGGTACATCTTATCTAACCCTCATACCTAATAACAAAGGTGAAAAAGGTCAAAATTCTATCTAAGACCTAATAAAACTTAAGATACACAGTCACTAGTAGATCTAACCAGTCTTGAGGGAAATTGATGTTTTGAGGATTATATAGGAAAAAATAACCCATTTTGATTTGGTACAGAGGATGTTAATTAGTGGTAAAAGGTATCTATGGTTACTTCAAGGCCACACAATCAATAGAGATACTTGTTTTATCTTAGACCTTGCCCACTCCATTGGTAAGGGGTAATCATGAGACTTAGGGGTCTATTTGTGATCTAAGCATAAATTAACCATTTAAAACACCATGTAGGTCCCTCGAGGTATTACAAATATATATATGGGGTCTTAATATACTCTTATGTGGAAATAAAACTCAATTTTCAATCAAATGCCCTTGAGGGCTAGCAAGAAGGTGACATAAATAACCACAAGCCCCCTAACTAATATACCAAATGCGTGCAATGGGGTAATGGTCACTACAAAAGCATGTAGAATAATTAATAAGATTATTTTTATGTGTATTAATATATACTAGTAGTTAGATGGTATTTTGAGGTCCAAAACTCAAATTTAACCTCTCTCGAGTTCAAAGAGCTAAGACTGCCACCCAAGGAGCAACTTTACATACACATAACATATCTCACACTTTGCATGGGAAGATGAGAAATTTGGGATATGTGAGGAGTTAATTCAATAAGTTTTTCCAATTAGGAGGTCAATTGATTATTTTTTCTTAATGAACAATTGTTAAGACCCCAAACAAGTTTTAAACCCTCCTAAAACCCTGATAATGACTAGTTAAGGTAAATGGACCTCTAATGCACATTTAATTACATAATTTGATCCTGAAACATATTTTATGTTTTTTATAACTCCAAGGAGGTTATCCAAATGTACCTTTTATGTAATTTTAGTTGAATGAAGTGCCATAAATGCCTTGTTTTTCATAATTTTTGGTGTTTTGTAGGTGTTTTGAGAAAAGTAGAGCTTCCCAATCATTGGATGAGATTATTTTGGATGTATAGTAACTATTAAAACCAAAAAAATTGTAAAATATTTTTATAGGTGGTCAAATAAGACTCATTTTTCAAGGCAGTCTCAAATAGGCCTAAAATGAGACTAAGTGGCAAGGTGATTTCATGGTTTGCATGATTCCATAGGGTCTCAAGACCCAAAAATTGACATAGAGGTTGGTCATATCCTATGTAAAGTTAATAAAATGTTTTTTTGTTATTTAACATGTGTGGTATAAGTCTGGAGTAGTAAAATAGGGTTATAGGCAAGAAGGCCTAATTGAGGCCTAATTAAGGAGAGAGAAAGGTAGAAAAGATGAACTTCCACTCAAAATTTGAAGATAAAAGTTAATATGGAGATATAAGGCCCTAATGGGTCATATAATATTCTATGTTTTTGTCATTACCCTATATAAATTATACTACATAAGGAGGTTTACAGGTTTTTAGGGCTACAAGGAAACTAGGTTTAGTGAGGGCTTAAGGAACAAAATAAGTTCTTGGGATTTGTTCCAAGAACCAAGATGGTTTGTTTTAGGATAGATAGAATATAATAAGACCATTAATGGAGAAAGGGTGAATTGAAGAAAATGCACTTGAGTTTTGGCTACTTAGACCACGTTAGGCATGAGAAGTGAAGAGTTCCAAGACACCTATGCACATGAATGATGGAATGTTAGATCAAAAGAGTTTATTAAAGAATGGAATATGATCAATTTAGTTGTATTATATTATTTCATAGTAAATTAATGATTATAAATTCCATTTATCACTCCTTTCATGCAAATAAGGGTAGTTTTCAAGAAGTTAGTCAATGTGTCAAGCCATTTGTAACCCCTATGCCACTTGGAATGTTGGAGCTTCTTAAAGAGTGAGATACATGGAATTGGAGGTTTATTTTGACTATCTCATAACTCCCTTTCTTGTTGTAACTCACATGGACACTTGTCAATCTTTTTCTACTTATGTCCCTCTCTTTTTTTCTTCACACTTCTATATATAAACATTTGCTTTTGGATTTTTAAAGAATCCACATATTGTATGATGAAGCATTGTTAGTTTGATTACAATTTTTGCCTTTGAATAAAATATTTCAAGCTAGTTTTGAGCTCTCAAATTTTTGTCTAAGTGTGTGAAGTAGTGCATAATTGAGTGACAAGTGATAACCATCTATCATTGTGTTCACCTTACTCTTTCATGTTTTGTGCAAGTATTTTGCTCTCTAATAGGTCACATGAAGTATACTTAGTATCTTTTTATGTCTATAAGTATAAGGAATAATACTAGTGTCTACAATAAGGCCTCTTATTCATCCACCTTCAGAAGTGTATCACATATTACCTTCATGTCTAAAATACTTATGTTAGAGAAACCTTGGATGTTGAGATTAGTTTTATGATTGATATTTCATAGCGCAAGTTCACGATAGTCTTTTAGAGATTAAATTGGTGCATCACCTTATTAGGATAGGTTTATTTTATGTTTTATCTCTCCCTTTTCATCCAAACAAGTTAGTTATATAGGTGATGAGCTTAATAGACATATCAAGGGAGTTAACCCTTAAATCTAGAGGTTTACTCCTGCTATAGACAATCCATAGGTCTAGGGATAATCTCATTTTCCACTCAATTTGGAGAAGGATTGAACTACCTCTCCAAAGTTACAAAGTTGAGTGATAACAGTACATAGAAAACATTATTTATAGTAACATTTATAAACATTATTGTTCCCTATTTAGTTTTTTTTAAATGAATTATCTCTTACATAAATTATTTTAGATATATCTCTATAATAAGATAAAATATTATATAATCATGTCATATGGAACGATGCACTACTATCTAATATCCACTCGTTTTCATTTAAAGCAAATAACACAACATATAAAGCAATAACATTTGAGTCTTGATTGTTATTTTGATTAATGTTTTGATTTTTTTACTTATTTTGATTATATTTTTTCCCTTTGTTATTTTTAGAATTTTTATTGTTATTTCTATCCTTATTTTTATAACAGGTTTCCCTCCTATGAACAAATTTACCACACAAATTGTAATTTTGATTGAACTTAGGTTTATGATTATTATTACCAAATTTCTTATTGTTGTATTTACCTTTAGTAGAATTAGGTTTATATTTTTTATTTTTAGTGTTATCCAAAACATTTTTGAATGTGATAAGTGCTTGAGTGGAATTCTCTTTAGAATCAAAATTTGTCATAACTTTCTCTTCTTAAATCAAGAGAGTAGACAAGGTGTAAGGTCAGGATATCTTGCTCAGTTTGATACTTAGAATTCAAAATTGAAATAAAATTTCAAAACTTTTCATGAATATTTAATTGAATGATAAAATAAATCAAATAATCTTGAATCAAATTACAATTACATCTATCTAACTCAGCTTTAATGTTTTAAATTTTTCATCACCTTTCATAGGTTTAAAATTCAAGTATTAACTTAATAATATTTGAGAGATGAGTGCCATCATGCATGGATTCAAAGAGTTTCAAATCATCATTAGGATACTCCTGATTAACAATGTGGAGAAGGAATTCATCCTTAACACTTCAAAAGATAATGGACATAGCTTCTTGTGATTTCTATTGAAATGCATTGGTAAGCTTAGGGGTCACATATCATCTAGAAGGAGATTTTTTAGTCCCAATGACAACATTCCACAACTTTTATTTCATAAATTCAATTTTAACATGAATTTTCTATATATTATAATTATTTATATTAAGCATTTGAGATTTATCTAATGAAAAATGAGGTGAAGCCATAACTTTCCTTTAAACAAGATAATTAACAAATGCTTAGAAAGAAATTTTTTAGTGTGAATTTTAACTAAATTTGATAGTAAAATAAATTTTAAAGTGTAATCAAACAATGATTATTCAATTTAATGCTAGATAAAGTAAGAAATTTTCACATGATTGTGATAAAATAGAGTGTTGCAAGTATCACAAAAATACACTAAAAAGAATAATTTAATAAATTAACCTTTTTTAAATGAATTTTTTAAATATTTTTCAAAAATAAAATGATTTCACATACAACTATACTTAATTACAAAATTTATATATTAAATAATGCAAAAAATTGAATTAAAATTGCATTATTTTAAGTGTCGAAAGAGTCGTATTCAAAATGACCACTTAAACACTATTATTGAAAAAGGTGTAAATACTAAAATAAGAATCTTAAAAATAAAAAATTGACCACTCCAATGCATTTAAAATGTGCCAAAACCTATATATCATCTGGTTACATGAATATGTTTATCAAAAAAATATTTACTAGGTCAAAAGTTGAAGAACTAGATGACAAGTCAAGGGTTTAGCACATTAGAAAAGTTGGCATGTGAACCAAAAAATAGATTTAAAATTAAATAAAATTTGTAAAAAAAATGTTTTAATCAAGTCAAAAGAGGTTTATTTAGGGGGTTTTAAACTTGGTACATCCTTAGTTGTAAGTCTAGCAAAAAGATAGACCACCAACTCTTCTAGGAAGCTTTTCAAAACAATACATGCACTAATCTATATTTAAACCTTTTTAAATATGATAAGCCAAGAATATAATGAATACATCAACACATGACATAGGATTTACTATGATAAAATCTCAAAGAGGTAAAAAACCCACCAATGTGATATTCATTAATATGAGAAACTAAATCACCCCAATACATAAACAACTCTTCTCACTTCCTCTCTTCCAAAATAACCTTCACAAAACCTTTAGTCACCCGAGATATTTTTAATTCCTTAAGATGATTGAATATAGGGGTAAACCCTATTTTATATTAAAAATTAAAGGGATGTGACCATTGTAACCAATGGGTCCAACCATCCCGAGAATATTTTAAAGTACCAATAAATAATAAACAATATTTTTTAATTTTTATCGATAAGTAGTAAATAATTCATGTTTTTATTATTTATTTACATTATTTTGTTAACCTATGTTAATAAATAATGAATCATTATTATTTAATTATCTAATAATGTACTAAGGGTCTTATAATTACACCACTTAGACATTAAATGTTCTAACATTTTTCTCTCAACATTTGTAATTACTCTAGTGTTTTATGATTTCATTGTTTCATTTTCTTTGAATGAGATCCATCACCCATGACTAGACAAACTGGATAGATTTTGATGGTGGGGTCTAAAAAAACAACTTGACTCCTTTTTATCTTTGACATGTAGGGTGCAGAAGGATGCATAAAATGTAAGTGGGAATAAAATTCCTGATAGAGGTTAAAAATAAATGTTGGAGGAAGAGATTTGTCTATTTTTAAATTATCACATACACATTATGTCTACACAGTTATATATCATATTACTATGTTATATGATTATTATGTGATGTAATTGGGGTTGATTTATGTCCAAATAACATCCCATACAACTGATATTAGGTTCATAAATGGTTCAATTGGCCCTTAATAACATCTTATACTCGTAATCAGGTTCAAGGGGTTTAAATTAGCTATAATTGACTATGTGATTGCATTTATGATAAAATTAGGATCAATTGAGCCTTGAATCACATTTTATAGTCATAATTAGGTTTAAGGGGCTCAAATTGGCCCAAATTTCCTTCATAATTGAAATGGTGAACTATTTTATTTATTTTGTTATGATAGTGGGGTTGATTAACCCTCAAATTACATCCTATATAGTCAAAATTAGGTTCACAAGGTTCAATTTTGTCCAAATGGCATCATTAATTGTAAAACTCAACTAATTGGATCAATATATTAGTAAATATGAGCTAATTTAGCCCTAAAACACACCTTAGAGTCATAGTTAGGTACAATGTGTTTAGATTATCCCTAATTACCTTTGTATTTACATTTGTGATAAAATTAGGGTCGATTAATCCATATGTTATATCCTATATAATCCATTGAGCCATAATTTAGGTTTATGGGGCTCAATTTAGCATAAATCACATCTCTAATTACACCAATTAACCAATTTGATCAATTCATGATGGAATTAGAGCTAAATTAGCCTTAAATCATGTCATGCATTTGTAATTAGGTTGAAGGGGCTCAAATTGGCCCCAATTTCCTTTGTGATTGAATTAGTGGACTATTTTATTTATTTTGTTATGATACTGGGGTTGATTGACCCCCAAATTATATCCTACATATTCAAAATTAGGTTCACATGGTTAAACTTTATCCAACTTGCATCATTGATTATAAAAATTAACTAATTGGCTTGATATGTCAATAAATATGAGCTAATTTAGCCCCAAATGACATCCTAGACTCACAATTAGGTTCAAAAAGTTTAGATTGGCCTAAATTACCTCTATATTTTCATTTGTGATAAAATTAAGGTTGATTAATCCATAATTTTGTATAATCAACTGAGCCATAATTTAGGTTTACAAGGCTTTATTTGGCCCAAATCATGTCTCTCATTGCATGAATTGACTAATTAGATCAATTCATGATGGAATAAGAGATAATTTAGCCCCAAATCATGTCATGATCTTGCATTTAGGTTGAAAGGGCTCAAATTTTCCTCAATATCCTCCTTGATTGAATGAATCAACTATTTGGTTCATTATGTGATGACATTAGGGTCAATTTCACTCTAAATCTCATCATTTATAATTAAAACTAGGTTTATGTGGCTCATTTTTTCTAAAATCATGTCAATGATTGCACCATTTGACTAATTGGGTCAATTTATGATGAAATCAAAACCAATTTGGCCTTAAATCACATTGTATAGTGTCAATTAGGTGAAAGGGGCTGATGTTGACCTTAATTGCCTCCACAATTGAACCAATCAACTATTTCATTCATTATATGATGACATTTGAGTTTATTAAGCCCCAAACCACATCCTATACATGTAAAAATTACATTTTTCATTGAACCAAATGATTCTTTGGTTTATTCTATGATAAAATTGGATTTGATTAAGCCCTAAATCACATTTTATATCCATAGTTAGGTTGAAGGGTAGGGTCTCAAATTAGCCCTAATTGCCTTTAGATTGAACTAATGGAATATTTGGTTTCTTTTATTATAACATTAGGGTTGATAAACCCAAATTACATCTTTTATAGTCAAAATTATATCCACAATGTTCAATTTGGCTCAAATTACATCACTAATTCCACCAATTCACTCATTTTCTCAATAAGTTAGGAAATTTAAGCTAATTTAGCCCTAAATCACATCAAATAGTCATAGTTGCATTCAAAGGGTTAAAATTGGCCCTAATTTCCTCCACCATTGAAATAATTGACTCTTTCATTCATTTTTTTAATGAAAATGGTCATAGTTGGACCCTAAATCATATTCTATATAGTTAAAATTACATTCACAAGTGCAAATGCACTAAAATTGCATCATTATATCAATTATGTCCTTTTTGTGGTATTTTCTGTATTGACACACTCTAATTTGAAATAAAAATATAAAATTTTAAATGTGAATAGAAAGATACATAAATAAAAAAATGTATACATAGATCCATTTTGTTTATTGTGCAATGTTAAAGCAATGCGTACATGCTATAGAGCATATGTGTTATAGCACATACACACTTTGTTATGTCTGAATTCAAAAACCATGCCTTTTAGCTCAAGAATGACTTGGATTCTTGATATTGAGGCTTAGACCTACTAACACAATTGAATCTAAGTGTTTTGACAAAAAATAATAAAATCCAACTTCCATCATCATAAACACTATGAATTTCAATAAAATAATTTATAAAATTATTACTACACCATCGACATTCTCTCTTATTTCCAAATATATGATTATTATTATTTTTGGTTTATTTTAAGGTTTCAATTTATGTCAATTTCTAATTATGGCTTTTTTAGGCCACTACATGCTACAAATATACATGTCTATATATATTTATGTAGTTTTCTTTGTTGATCCAAAGGTATGAAAAGTACATGGTCACAAACTAGGCCTAATTATATATGCATTAAAAAAAACCTATTTTATTTTTATTTTTTTAGGTAGTTATGGAGATCATATGACCATTTATCTATTTTTTGTCAGTTTTCATGATATATTTACTTGTGTGTGTGTGTGTGTGTGTGTGTGTGTGTGTGTGTGTGTGTGTGTGTGTGTGTGTGTGTGTGTGTGTGTGTGTGTGTGTGTGTGTGTGTGTGTGTGTGTGTGTGTATGTTTGCATGTATGTTTGTATGTATTAGAAACTTACTAGAATAACTTAGATGCATCAAAGGGAGCTAGCCCTTATATAGAGACTCTCCTCTCAATTTTGTAGACCCATAGGCAAGAGAGGAGTTTCCATTGTGATGCATGGAAGATAAGAGATCATCCTCCTATCAAGGGTGCAATCCACTACGTCAACAGGACCTTGAACCAATTATTAAAGTTCAATAAAGGAAGCTTTTTTTTCATGGTATCCAGGGTTGAAAAATATTAGTTAGAGTAAAAAAATAAAATATTTAAGGATAAATTAGTGTGTTGGGAAAGACATTAGGAAAACATTGAGGATGCCATATCTAATAACTTAACTCATTTGGATAATATTAACAATAGTTTACTAATTATAAGAAAGACAAAATTTATATAAATTGGCAGAAAATTATACTATTATATAAATTGGTAGAAATTTATGACAGTGGGGTTGAATGAACTCCAAATTACATTCTACATATTCAACATTAGGTTCATAGGGTTCAAATTCATCCAACTTGCATCATTGATTGTAAAAATCAATGAATTAGCTTGATATGTCAAGAAATATGAGCTAATTTAGCCCCAGATCATATACTAGAATCATAGTTAGGTTCAATAGCTCCAAATTGGCCCAAATTACCTCTATATTTTCATTTTTGATAAAATTATTGTTGATTAAGCCATATGTTACATCTAATACAATCGATTGATCCATAATTTAGGTTTACAAGGCTTAATTTGACCCAAATCACATCTCTCATTATACCAATTGACTAAATGGATCATTTAATGATGGAATTAGAGTTAATTTATCCCCAAATCATGTCATGATCTTGTAATTAGGTTGAAAGGGATTAAATTTTACTCAATTGCCCCCTTCAATTAATGAAACAACTATTTGGTTCATTATGTGATGTCATTAAAGTCAATTTCACTCCAAATCTCATCATATACAATTAAAACTAGGTTCATGTGGTTTAATTTTTCCAATATCATGTCACTAATTGCACCATTTGACTAATTGGCTTAATATATTATGAAGTCAAAGCTAATTTGACCTCAAATCACATTGTATAGTCTCAATTAGGTGAAAGGGGCTCATGTTGACCCTAATTGTCTCTACAATTAAACCAATCGACTATTTCATTCATTACATGATGACATTTAAAATTTTTAAGCCCCAAACCACATCCTATACATGTCAAACTTGCATTTTTCATTTAACCAAATGATTCTTTGGTTCATACTCTGATGAAATTAGAGTTGATTAAGCCGTAAATCACATTTTATAGTCACAATTAGGTTGAAGGGTGGGGACTCAAATTAACCCTAATTGCCTTCAGATTGAACCAATGGACTATTTGGTTTATTTTATTATTACATTGGGTTTGAGAACCCAAAATTACATCCTTTATAGTCAAAATTAGGCTCACAAGGTTTAATTTTTCTCAAATTACATCACTAATTACACTAATTCACTCATTTGATCAATATGTCAAGAAATTTGAGCTAATTTAGCCCTAAATGACATCTTATAGTCATAGTTACATTCAAGGGGTTAAAATTGGCTCTAATTTCCTCTAGCATTGAAAAAATGGACTCTTTCATCCGTTTTGTAATGAAACTAGCCCTAATTAGACCCTAAATCATATTATATATAGTTGAAAGTACTTTCATGGGTGTAAATGCACTAAAATTGTATCACTATATCCATTATGTCCTTTTTGTGGTAGTTTATACATTGACACAATCCAATTCAAAATATAAATTATAAATGTAAATAGAAAAATACATGAATAAAAACACGTATACATAGATTCATTTTGATTTTTGTGCAATGTTAAAGTAACACATACATTCTATAGAGCATGCATATTATAATACGTATGTGTTATAGTATGTACACACTTTATTATGTTTGAATTTAAAAACCATGCCTTTTAGCTCAGAAATGGCTTGGACCTACTAACACAATCAAATCTGAGTGTTTTGAGAAAAAATAAGAAAATCCAATTTCCACCATCATAAACACTATGAATTTGAATTAAAAAAATTCATAAAATTATTACTATGGCATCGACATGCTCTTCTCTTTACAAATATATGATTATTTTATTTTTTGGATTATTTTAAGGTTTCCATCTATGTTGATTTCTAACTATGGTTTTTTTAGGTCACTACATGCTGCAAATATACATGTCTATATATGTTTATGTCATTTTGTTCCATTGATCCAAATGTAAAAAATGTATATGGTCACAAACTAGGCCTAATTATATATACATTTTAAAAAAACCTATTTTATTTTTATTTTTTTAGGTAGTTATGGAGATCGTATGACCATTTATCTATCTTTTTATCAATTTTCATGATCTATATACTTTATATATATATATATATTACAAAAAAATAAAAAATATAGGTCACAAAATAGATTGTCTTATCTAAATTTCCACCAAAGGGCTTCAAACAATACTAATTGACGCTCATAAAATGATGTGTCATACGGTCGACTATCTACTCTTTTTTCTGAAAAAAAAGGATTTCCTCTTCAAATTTATCTATTTGATCTATTGATAAGTTTGACTTCATAGGTCAAATTGTCACCCCTATAATTTGAAACTTTGCTTGTCATGCTTATACAACCTTGTTCATAACTTTTGCATGCTTTGATGGTCTTTAAGTGGTCTTTGTAAGGTCTTGTTATCATTATTTAAGGTAATATCTTTTCCAAGATTTCTAATGCATTCAAAGTTAGTCCAGAGGATCATATGGGTATGTAATGATGTGTCAAGATGGTGTATGGTCTATAAAGTCCTTTCACTTGGTCATTTGGCTTAAAGATTGTTAATCTTGTTTGATGAAATTAAGGTTATTTTGAAAAGTTTAATGTTTTTGGAGAAACTTATGTTTGCATTGTGGCTAAATCAGACCTTGTCAAGGCACTATCCTTACTTAGAGCATTAAATCATATTGTGAATAGGTCATTTGAAGTCCTATAAAGTCTTATATTGATATATTTTCTCTACATGAGATCATCCAATATACCCTACCTTTCTTTGCACTTGAAGATGCTTTTAAGGGATTTAAGTCCATTTTGAAAGATGGTCAAGATGGAATAAATGTACCATTGAACTTTTAAAATCTTGAAAATCAGTTTTAAATTTAATTATGTCATAAAAAATCTAGAATAACGGTATACACATCATAATAGTTTAGTTTTTTCTCAAAAAAGGTAGTTTTATGAGTTTATATGGACTTGGTATATTCATTTTCAAGTGAAAATGAAGTAAAAGTTTCTCTTGGTCTTCTACATGTCATATCCATGAATTTTAATCTTTTACAAGTCCTAAAAGTACAAAACATGCTTATTTTCCTCCATCTCTCTCCTCACAAGCTCATAAAATTAGTTTTCATGTGGATGATACAACCAGAAGAGAGAGATTTAGGGAATAATATATTTTTTTAAATTATGGTGTCCTATTAATCTTAAAATTTGTGTCATTATTCATCAAATCCATCCCCTCTCCTTTACGAACAATCGCTAAGAAGGCAGGGCAGTTTGAATGAGCTAGTTAACCCCACATGCTTATTTTTCTTATTTGAAATGAAAATTTGAAACATGTTGAATGCATAAATTAAATTTATTAATATTATTAGGGTCTTTTAAAACATCTCAAAATTTTATCCAAACCCCACTTGGCATGTGTGAGCTTAAAAGGGAAATAAAACTACTCTTTTACATAGTTTACCAAGTGACTGCCATAGTTTCTTTGTGTTTCAAGTTATTTAATAGTAAATAAAGATGGATAAATATTTTATATCATATTTCACTCTCTATAATACTCTAAAATAAATTATATGGTTTTCCATGCTCATCTACATCCACAAACTCTCAACATGAAGAAAGCCTGCTTACTTTCTAGTGTACCAGTCCTTATAAGTAGACAAAGATTTGTTGTGTTTAAGGTCCTAAGTTTCATGAAAAAAATGATGGATTTATATTATATTACATTTTTAATTCCTTTAAAATTCATATCAATACTCTTTATAGTGGTATTAATAAGGTTTCCCTCATGATCCATCAAAGACTGTAGTCTGCATGTTTGAAAGCAATGAGATCTCGATCATGAATACCAAAACTAGTGGAGTAAAGTGGCCCTACATGAAATATAATTAAAAATTAGATATTTATGATCACTCTAACATTATTGGTTTTCATTTTTATCCCCTTCAAGTAATGTAAGGTGGTCTCAGGCTAAGGACTGTGTATGGGCATACTTTCACATAGATAGATCAATAAGGTGGAAAACATTGCATTGAAAGTGTTGTTAGAAGGATAAATTTTCATGAGAAATGTGGTGGGATACTAGGTTAATATTATTAAGGTCAAAAATTATGGTTTTTGCACCATAGAAGGCCTCATTATTTGAAAATGCAGAGCTACAAGTCTGCAGACCTATAGGTCTCATTTTCACATTAAATGCAATGAGTCTTGATTAAGGAAATAGAGTTCAAATGACTTGGCACATGTGAAAATTGAGTTCATTCATTATAAAATTTTGATAAATACTTGGAGGAAAACTATTCCATTATAAAATTACTCTTGACTCCCTAATCAAATCTCAAGTTGAACCTCTACACATAGTCAGCCTGTTTCTATGTAAGTGTGAGTGAATGACTATATGATGAAATAAATGAAACTGGGAGTTTGTAAGAGAAGTCATGAAAATTATGAGAGGAATTATATATATATATATATAACACTCTCTTACAATTTTAAATAACTCAAAAGTGATTGGTGGAAGTATAGAGAACAAGAATGCTAATTTGATCAAAAAGCCTAAAAGGGGGTCATACACAAGACTGTATATATTCTCAAAGGAAGCTTGTAAGTTTGATTTGAATTTAGGTTTAAATAAGTCTCAAAGGTGAATTTAAAGTGTTAAAATTTTCTTGAAATAAGGTATAAAACATTGAAAAGTTTTATGCATTGTTTTCATGGTCTAAATATGCTTCCTCAAGCAACCTAAAATGACTAAAAGGTAGACCTACAAGTTTGCTTGTGTTTGGATAACTCAAGTTGATTTCAATATTGAGAAGGAGAATCAATGTAGAATATTAGATTTAGTATTTGATATAAATATTAATGTATAAATATTCATTTGAGGTCAAATAGACTCCAAAAAAGATTAGATAAGGAACTTACCAAAACAGAGATCTCTATGAACCCAGTTAAGAGATCTAATAAAAATTGCAGTCAAGGTACCTAACAAACACTTAAATTCAAGAAGGATTCAATACAAACTATGTGAAAAGTTGTTTTTAAATATATTTAAGATTTTTTATAGATATATGTGGATACTTTGGAATTATATATAATATTTGGAGGGCTAATAGGTTATTGGAGATCCTTTCTAGCCCTTACTAGTCAACAAGACAACTACAAACCTTTTGAAAGCATGAGATGCGTTTGAATGAAATGTCATGCATTAGAGTTGGAAACTGGATATATGGAAGAATTATATGAGGTCATATAATTCTAAGAATACCTAAAGAGAATCTAGAGGAGGTAATCAAGATAAGTCACTTTAAACCCTATGGACACACAGGCCTTTGTGTATGAGTTTGAAAAGAAACATGTTGTTTAAGGTGAAAAGAAACCCAAAAAACCCTAAAAATTGATGATGGATTCATAAAATAATTTATTTTCTTGAAACTAATTTATTAGTGTGACAAATATCATTTTATATGATAATAAACACTTACAATTATCCACTTGTAGTAGTACAGATAGTTTAACACCTACATGTCAGTTTAGGATTGTTGAAAAGAGTCCAGTTGGAATGATATTTGATGTATGTGAAAGAGGTGATAATGGATATAAATATGTTTAATAAGATATTTTATTTTACTAGTGATATCCAAAATCATATGAGCCAATCTAATAAGTTCTAACTGAGCAGAATTTATAGTCATTCAACTTCTACCTATAGGCATAATGTTCAAAGTATGAGTAGCTAAAGGTTTCAAGTTATAAAGAGAATACATGAAGGTCTATAAGTAAAATAAGGGGAATATATAAGTCATATATATTTAGTTTAATAATATCAATAGTCTTAACCAAATAACTAATTTATTTAAGATAAAGACAAACCCAGAGTCTGATTAGGCTTAACAATCCTATATGAACATTTACAAATAAATGCAGGAAAACATGTAAAGTGATAAAAGTTTCATGTTTTGAAAGAAATTTTGAATTTTATAAGCTTTATGGGAATTAAAAATATTGTGCAAGGTTATTCCATGAGTTCTAACTCATTGAGTAAGGGAAAAATAAGCTAACATAGCCTACTAGGGTCTCTTTTAGCGTTAGGCTCATAAACCCTGGGCATCAACACATGAAAGATATAGTATGATAGTGGAGGAAAATGATGAGTATTATAATTGGATAAGTTCAAATAGGATGTTATAGATCCTAATAGGTCATTTTAAACTCAAAATAAACATCAAAATATCATCTTCAGGACTCATATCTCTCTTGACATCACAGTTGCATAGTTTCTTGCCCAAGAAGTACTTTCTTATGCTTAGAAAAGTAAAAAATGATTTTCATGGGATAAAAATATATTTAGATGTGTTAGGAGGAATTTTAAACTTTAAATTTTTGACATTTGTTTTTTGGTTAAGGGCCTGTACTTTATGAATCATCATTAAGGTGATAAAGCACTCACAAACTATCTAGAACAATTTTGACCAGTTTGAAAAAATTAATCTCTTAAACACATAAAATGGGTTTTGATTAATTTTAAACAAGATTATAATCATTTTTTACTCCAATTAGGTACCTAACATGACATTTTTTTATACATGCACCTGTATAGATTCAAGAAAAGATGTACTTTTATGAAGATTTGAGCTCAAAACAAGGTATAGAAGACCATGGATAGCTGAAAACCAATATGAGAGATAATTTGGGATGTATTATATCTATCCAAGTAAAAAAATATGCAAAATCCACCTTTTAAGTAATCAAATAGATCTAGTTTTCAATGGCAATCTAAAATAGGCTTAAGAAAGGGCTAGTTTTTTGGCCATTTCTTAGTTTACCTAACTACACAAGGTTCCAAAGGCCAAAGATTAGAATGGAGTATGGTTATAACATGGTAAAATTTAATCAAACACTTCATATAACTTTCACATGTGTGGGAGAAATATGGATTAAAAACTTAGTTTCTAGGCTAAGAGGCCTAATTGAGGAGAGAGAATGGTAGAAAAAGGACACTTCCACTCAGAGTTAGGCCCTGAAACTTGGCATGGAGATATAAGTGGATACTGAGTCCTAAAAAATGTCTTTAGTTATATATTAATTTTTTTTAATTCTTCCACACATGTGGGTTTATTTTTTTTAGGGTTACAAGGAATTGAGATAAAAATAAGCTAAAGGTGTATAATTAGATCTTTTGAACTATTTGATGGTTCTAAATGTTTTGTTTCAGGTCTAATATGATGTTGAGAGGCCATAAATAGATTTAAATTATTTTATTCAAGGAAAAACCAATTTTTATCCTTTATACACCATGTTGGAAGAGGGATTCAGGTAATCAAATAACCAATCAATACAAGAAACTCTTCAATGGACCGTTGTAGACAAACCACTTGTGTTCAATGTTACTTTGAGAGTAGGAAGAAGTTAGGAGTTGGTTTTAAGAAGGACTCAAATGATTAAATGAGTCTATATTGGATATTTTTTATTGATGTCATAGAAGTATCCATGGGAGTGGATGAAGTGCCTTGATAGTCTAAGTGATAATGACAAAGTGTGCAATGTGCTTGTCCTTGTGTGCTTGAAGTTGGATTGTTTGATATTTAGAGTTTAAATATTTATAGATGATTAGGGATAATTATAAAGTATTTATCATGTGTAGTAGGTCCCATGATAAGTTTTATATGCTTTGAGTTCTTGTGTTCATGAGTGGAATTCATCTGGTAGTCCATACTTTTCATCTAGACATTTTGGGTCCAATGGTAGAAAATATGAGTAGGCAGTTTGATGATGTCATAATTATCACATATAAATGAGTTAGGGGGAGTTGGTAATATGGTTGTGATAAAATTAGTCCCTATTTACTATGAGCTTAATCTCAAATCATGCTATGAAGTGCATCCAAATAGATGTGTGTGCAAAGTTGTGATCCCAGGCATTTTGACAATGTTTTCTATGTTTAAACAGAGTCAAATAAATAGTTTGGTGATGTCATATATCGCATGTATGAAATTTTAAGGAGTATATTTATATATGGATGAATTTATCTATGAGAGAATATCTTATGCACTAAATCTTAGGTCATGTGATTAAGTGTGACAAAACATATGTAAGTGCAAAGTTGGGTTCCCAGGTAGTTTGACAACATTTTCCCATACTTAGCCAAATTTTCATGTGACAAGAAAAGTTGAGTAATAATTTTGATGTATTCATATTTTTCACATGTGAAAATTTTATAATGAGTTGATCATATCATTTTGTTCAGTTTTGTGCCTAGTTGATTTGCACTAACTTTCAGGTCATGTAATGAAGCACATCAAAATATATGCATGTGCAAAGTTGTCCTTTCAGATAGTTCTTGACATAGTTGGATCTATAGTATAAAAATCTGAGTGAAGATATTAATGGCATTATATCTTGTACATGCAAAGGTTCTAGGAGCATATTGTTATATGGTTAGATTCCCCTATGTGAGGAGATCATATGGTCCGAATTTTAAAACATGTGCTTGAGTGAAGAAAAAGATATGAAGGTGAAAATTTTACCTTATAGATAGATTTAAAAGGTCCCATACTTAGTCTATTGTATATAATGTTGAACATCAGGACCAGATGGAGATCTAATGGCCTATGAGTGATCATATAATGAATATTTATGATGCACATCAAGTCAAAAAGGTCAAAGTGTTTATTGGTTAACAAATTTAAAGCTCAATATCCTTACAAAAGGATCAATGGAGCATGTTCATTCCAAGATGTTTGGATGTAACAAGATGAGGACAAGTGCACGATGCTTAACATTGAGTAAAGTTAAAGGATAAGGATCGAATGGTTCACATGTATTCATATAGATTGATATAACATTGAGAGTGGAGTCAAAGTGGTCAAAGTGATATTCATTTAACAAAGTTAAAGGTTGAGATTCATATAATAAGATTGATGGTGCATGATTTATCTAAGTAGAGAGGACATGAGATGATATCATTATGTCTAAGGTTTAACTATGACTGTTGGCATTTGAATATTTGAATTTTATAAAGGGAAAAACTAGTGATTTGCATTTCAACCATAACTTTTGATCCAAGACTAATTCAAAGGTGCTATAAAAACCAAAGATGTAGAGTAATCCAAGGCACATCCATAAATATAGATTTGAAGATCTGAAAGTGTGTACATTCAAATATATGAAGGTACAAAGTTGACTATATGTTTGAATGTGTTCTGCAAGTGACCTGAGAAGGATGTTCAATCTTTTTTTTTGATGTATCATGATGAATTAGATATTGGATCATGTTTTAGACTCCATGAGGACCATCTGTGTGCATTATGAAGGTTTGACCAATTGTATTAAGTATGAACAAAGGTTTAGAATTAAACTATGTTTTTGTTCATAGTGATTGTGTGCAAAGAATATTATTTGAGAGAATTCAGCTTTATCATAAGGGTGATATGAAGTTTTTTGGCACTTAAAGAGGACTTGTAGATCATGTGGCATGGTTCCATGAGTTGGAAAGTGTTCTTGTGTTATTATTTTTTTTGGATAAGTGTCAAAGAGGTGAGTGGGTCATCATAGGACCTAAAAGGTGACTTAGGACTATTTGAAAGTGTGTTATGCTTAAGTGTGGCCCATGTTAGATGCCTTAAGGGTGAAGGCATGTGTTGTGGCTGACAAGAAAGATTGTGGACTTAATAATTCATGAAGGATTTATATATAGTGAAACCAAATGTGATGGTTTTTAGACATGTGAGAGAATTGTATGAGGTGTGTGCATGTGAGAGTTATGGAGTGAAGGAGAGGTAGAGTGCCCAATAGATGAGTTGATGAGCAGATAAAATTAAGGATTGTGTGTGTGACCCATAAGTCATTTTTTTGATATCAAAATAGTGCTCTTACAGGTTAAGGATGAGCAAAGAGGTCTAGGGTGATCTAAAAGGTGGCTTTAGATGCATTAAGTGTGGAGATTTTAAGAGAGAGATGATATACTTTGAATCTCCATCACATTGGCAAAAAATTAGTGTTCAAGAGATGTTGTGTTCATAGGTGTTTTTATGGTAGCTCAACATCTAGGGTGTTGTAGCACCTTGTGGGATTATAGTCTCACTAAATAAGGGATGTTAGTTCCTTAATAAATTGTATCTGGTCTAAATTAGTTCTTGTTATTATAGGACAATGGTCCTATTATAGGTTCCAATGGGTTTTATCCCTGAAAAGGGTTTCCCACATATGTCATGTGTTATGTGCTTGATCTTACATTGTCTATCTTATTCATTACTATCAATGATGTGTATGATTCATGAATATTTTTTGTAATTGATTAAGAGTTTTCAAAGGTTTAAAACTGAAGTTGGATTATCTAGGATCACTGATTCACCCCCCCTCTTAGTGATTGCACCTCTAATAATTGTTATCAGATCAGGTCCTTTGGTAAAGGCTTGACAACTTTAAGGTGATCCAAGGTACAATATGGGTAGACATAAAAGAGGTTTCTCTACTAAGCAAGCATCAATATTTAATGGATCCAATTATGATTTTTGGAGTGCAAAGATGAGGACCTACATCATGTCCCTAGGGTTTGACATTTGGAAATTTATTATGGATGGTTATTCTGTACCTACTATTCCTCCATTCAGTGTTGCAGATAAGAAGTTGTTTGAGAATAATTCTAAGTTAATGAATGTTATCACTTGTGGTCTTTCAAAGAATGAATACACCAAGGTAATACATTATACATCTACCAAGGAAATGTGGGATAAATTGAAGACTATTTATGAAGGAGAATAAAAAGTTAAGCTGGCAAAGTTACAAACTCACTGAATATAATTTGAGAGTCTCAAGATGAAGGAAGAAGATTTTGTGTTAGAGTTGAGATTGTGAACATCATTAGAGGTATTGGAGAGAACCTTAAATAAGCTACTATAGTTTTAAATTTATTAAGGTCCCTCTCTCTCAAGTTTGATCCTAAATTATCTACTATAGAATAATGTAATGATCTTGCTCAACTAAAGTTGGATGAATTGCATGACATCCTTACTAACTATGAGACGAGGAAGAATGATGATATACCACTGAAGAAGAAAGTAGCATTCACGATAGATATGAAGCTTAAGATGAAGTTCTAAGGTAAGAAACCCAAGGAGGATGAAATTTTTGACATTGATAAGGATGAATTGATTGATTTATTTACAAGTAAATTGAAAATAGGTTTAGGCAAGTATAAGGGTAAACTACCCTTCAATTGCTTCAATTGTGGAGAGATAGGAAATTTTGCTAGAAAGTGCCCTCATAAGCATGATGAATACCAAGATGAAGACAAGAAGATATACAGGTCTGATAAGATGAAGAGAGGTTTCAAAACATATGACAATAAGAAGATCTTTAAGAATAAGAAGGGTCTTTATACCAATAAAGACTACAACTCATCAGGTGAGAGTGAAGATAGTGACTCAGAGTGTGATCATGAAAATGATGGTCCTGTTGAAGATGAATCTCTCTTTATTGCTGAAGAATGAAGTTACTCATATCAAAAGGAGTCTACTTGGAGTGATTCAAATGATGATGAAGATGAGGTGGAATATGAGACTTCATTGATAAAGTTTCTTAAAGAACTAAATATTGAGAAGAAGATTACAAATAAGATAAAGTCTCAAATCAAGGACTATGAGGAGAAATTTAGTGTGTATGAAGCAAGAATGAATGAAGACACTAAGGAGCATGAATGTATGGTCAAGCATCTCAGTTATCAATTAAAAATCCTATTTACAAGCTTGAAAGATAAAGAAGATGAATATTCAAGGTATGTAATTGAAAATAAGTCATTGAAATCTAAGTTAGAGAAGAAATCTAGTAAGGTGAAGTAATTTGTGATATTTGAAAAGAGCTCAAGTTATATAGACAATATTTTGAATGATCAAAAGTATGCAACTGATAGAACTGGTCTTAGATATAAAGAAGAACCAAAAAATGCTACTCAAGACAAGCTGAAGACTAATGTGAATAAGAACAATCTAAATTTGAAGACAAATCATTAGACAAGGAATGAAGGTGCTATTAGACTAAAGACAAATCAAATTAGACAACCAAATGCTATGAGGTATGCAAGTTTCAATGGTTACTATTACATATGTAATCAGTTTAGGTATAGAGATAGAGAATGTAAGAGACATGTCAAAAATAATTTTCATGGAACTATGATGAGGGTCATCAATCAAAATATGTGAACAAATCTAAGTGCTTCAACTATCTTGTTATGGGACACTTTTCAAACCATTGTCCACATAAGGTTAGACAAGGTGAGTCCTCTTCACAAAGAGGAGGTTATTTCATTTGTCATGACATAGGCCACATTACAAGTTTATGTCCAAACAAGGTAAGACAAACTATGTTTCCATCAAGGAATATGGTTTATTAAAACTATGAATAGAGAGGTCACATTGCTAGATTCTGCTAGCAAAGGTTTACAAGTCAGAATGAGTTCAATCAGGCTCCTAGAGTGTAAGGAAGAAGGCAAGTTAATTCATGTAAACCAAAGGTGGTAAGTATGAGTCATGATGGGTTTGATATTCCAAGTAATCTATTTGCTATGGTGGAAAATGATTCAAAATTTAAAGAGTGCCAAGGGCTCTCATTGACTACTCATGTTGTGAGTAAAGAGACCAAGCTCAAGGAGAAGACCAAGGTACTGGTTGAGGCTAGTTATGAGGGAAGTATGGATCCAAGTGAACATCCTATTGTTTCTAATCAAGTATCATTCAAATAGCATAAATTTTTATTATCTAGTGATGAGGTTCAAGATACAAGGAAGATTATACAAATGAAAATTTATGTCATGAATCTATGTTATATCCATGTATTGTCAATCCAATTATAGAGGAGAATATTGTAGTAGATGAGCATGTTGCTTCTCTTAAGCCTAAAAATAACAAGAATAACAATAATTATTAGATGACTAAGGAGGAGAAGGAATATGAGGAGCTGTGGGAAACTCATGGTTTCAAAGTGTTCTAAGACATTGTGAAGTAGGGTGTCTCTGTATATGCTTCTTAAGATAATTTTTTCAGTGGAGAAGCAAGTGTTGTTGTGTATATAGTGTTTTCAAGGTTAGAATGGGTGTTTTTAGGTATAATAATGAGATTTATGAAATGCTAAGAAGATATTGATGCTTAAAAAGCTATGTGCACTTGTGTGTGATGTGTTCTAGGTGATTTCAAGCTTTAAAGATCTTTTGTGTGTAATTAGAGATTTTTTTATTTACTCTTGGGTATCCTAGTTTTTGCTTAAGAGTGTGTAGGTCTTGAAATGGGTTAAAATATGTATGGGGTACCAAGGGTCTAGAATTTAAATTCTTGGTCCAAATTTATGTGATGGGTGTCTTTGAGTGTGCAAGAAGTTTTAGAGGTGTGTATTGACCAGAAGAAGGTTTATTGACTTTATTTGTTTTGATATTATAGGGTTTTGGGCTATGATAGAAACGTGGTCTACATTATGATTTGATTTCTAAGGATTATTAATAGGTTTAATGGGTTTTTAAATCAAGATTCACATAGATTTGATGATTTTTAGTTTTCATATTGTTTATGTTTTTGATAAAATGGAGGTCTAATTGGTTAGTAGGTTTGTGAAGGAAGTATATTACAGAGGATGATTTTATTGTTTTAAATTAGTGTGCTTGATGTGGCATATGATATTGTTCCAAATATGATGTTTTAGGTTTTGGTGGTGTGTCTACTAAAAGTTGGGGGCTCTTCAAGTTCTAGAAAGGGCTACAATGAGTCTAGACAGGCCTAGTAATGAAGATGTGATGTTTTTGCTCAGTTTATCCAAAAGAGTAAGTCATTAGTGTTTCAAAGAGATTTATAAATTTTTTTTAGAACATGTTCTTGTTTCTTGAGTGGCATGAAGTTATATTGATAGTCCTTGAGGTGGTTTGAGAGAGAAGGCTAGTAAGCCTATATGATGGTTCTTCATTGTGTGTCGAGATCTGAAGATGCTTAAGAGATTAAATTGTTAAAAAATCTTAGGGGGAGTCCCCTTCAAATGTTTCTTGGTGATTTCCATATTATTTTAGTATTTTTGTGTGCTCTTTCTTCATTGGTTGCAATGATTGGTTGAACAGAGTGTTGGCATGGAGCAAGAGGAAGTTGTCAAGGCAAGAAGAGGTAGGTTAAAGGTAAGGAGGAGTTTATATCATATTTATAAGGTAATACTCTTTTGTTTTTTTTTTGTTTTTTATGTCCTCAAGATCACTTGGTACCCACTTTGTCATTGTGTCAAATGGGGATAAAGTTCCTATTGTGGAGTGCTCGAAGAGAGAGAAGGAAGGTGAGTTGTATATTTCTATATGATGGCTGTTAACATCAATGACAGAGGGGGATATTATTGGAGAGTTGTAAGTGATGTCATATAATCATTCATGGGAGTGGATGAAGTGACTTGATATTTTAACTGACAATGACAAAGTGTGTAATGTGCTTGTCCTTGTGTTCTTGAAGTTGGCTTGGTTGATCTTCAAAGTTTGACTATTTAGAGATGATTAGGGATAAGTCTAAAGTATTAAGCATGTGAAATAGGTCTCATAATAATTTTAATATGCTTTGATTACTTGTGTGCATGAGTATAATTCATATGGTAGTCTATATTTTTCATCTAGACATTTTGGGTCCAATGGCAAAAAATTTGAGTAGTTTGATGATGTCATAATTGCCACATGTGGATGAGTTAGAGGGAGTTGGTCATATAGTTGTGATAAAATTACTCCTTAGTTTTTATTTTATAAATCTCAAGTCATGTGATGAATCATATCTAAAGATATGTGTGTGTAAATTTGGGCTCTTGGGCATTTTGACAATGTTTTCTATGTTCAAACAAAGCTGAGTAAGCAATTTGGTGATGTCATATCTTACATGTATGAAATTTTTAGGAGAATCTTGACATATGGATTAATTACCCTATGACATAAGATTTTATGTGCTAAATCTCAATTCATGTGACTAAGCATGATAAAATATATGAAAGTGCAAAATTGGATCGTAGGCAATTTGACAGTGTTTTCCCATACTTAGCCAAATTTACATGTGACAAGAAAAGTTGAGTAGGCATTTTGATGTAGTCATATTTTTCACATGTGGTAGTTTCATAATTATTTGATCATATGGGTTTATTTATTTTTGTGCCTAGTTGATTTGTGCTAATTTTTAAGTCATGCGATGAAGCACATAAAATGGTGTGCATGTGCAAAGTTGTCCTTCTAGATAGTTCTTAACATAGTTGGCTTTGTGGTACAAAAATTTGAGTGAGAATATTAATGGTGTTATATCTTTCACATGAAAATGTTCTAGGAGAAGATTTTTATATGGTTGGATTCTCCTATGTGAGGATATTATATGGTCTAAATTTTAGAACATGCGCTTAAGTGAAGCAAAAAATATGAAGGCACAAAGTTGAACTTATAGACAAATAAAAAAGGTTCCCATACTTAGCCTATTTTTCATGATGTTAAAGATTAAGACCAGATGGAGATCTAATGGCTTACAAATTATCATACAGTGAATATCTACGATGTACAACAAATCAAAGAGGTTAAACTTTATGTTGGTTAATGAAGTAAAAGATTGAGCTCCTTACAAAAGGACATATGGAGCCTTTTCATTCCAATATGTCTAGAATTTTCAAGATGAGGACAAGTGCATAATGTTTAACACTAAGCAAAGGTAAAGGATAAGGATCGAATGATTCATGTGTATTCATACAGATTGATTGAATGGTGTGAGTGGAGTCAAAGTGGTCAAAGTGAGAGTCATTTAATAAATTTAAAGTTCAAGATTCATATAATAAGATTGATGATGCATGATTTATCTAAGTAGTGATGACATGATATGATAGCATTGTGTCCAAGGTTTAATTATGACCGTTGGCATTTGAATATTTGAATTTACAAAGGGAAAAACTAGTGATCTATATTTTATCCATAACTTTTGATCTAGGATGAATTCAAAGGTGATATAAAAATAAAAGATGTAGAGGAATAAAAGACACATCCATAAATATATATTTTATGATTTTAAAGTGTGCACATTTAAATTTATGAAGGTCTAAAGTTGACTATGTGTTTGACTATGTTCTTCAAGTGACTTGAGAAGGATGTTTGAGCTTGTTTTTTTGTTTTTTGGATGTCTTATGATGAATTAGTTATTGGATCATGTTGTAGACTAAATGAGGACAATTTATGTATATTGTGAAGGTTTGACTAATCATATGTAGTATGAATAAAGGTTTAGAGGTCGACTATGTATTCATCATGGTGACTGTGTGCATAGAATGTTGTTTGAGCAAATTCAACTTTGGTAGAAGGGTTTTGTGAAGTTTTTTGGAACTTAAGGAGGACCTATAGATCACTTGGAATGGTTCCATGATTTAGAAAGTGTTCTTATGTTATTATTTTTCTCAGTGAATTATCAAAGAGGTGAGTGGGTCATCATAGGACCCAAAAGGTGACTTAGGCCTATTTGAAAGTGTGTTGTGCTTAAGTGTGACCCATGTTATATGCCTTAAGGGTGAAGTCATGTGTTTTGGATGAAAGAAAATATTTGGACTTCTTTATTCATGAAATATCTATATATAGGGAAACCAAATGTGACAGTTTCTAGACTTATGAGAGACTTGTATGAGTTGTGTGCATGTGAGAGTTGTGGAGTGAAGAAGACGTAGAGTGCCTAGAAGATGAGTTAATGAGTAGAGCATATTAAGGAATATGTGTATGACCCATAGGTCATGTTTTTTATGTCATAATAGTGATCTTTTAGGTCTATAATGAGCAAAGAGGTCTAGGGTGATCCAAAAGGTGGGGTTGGATGCATTGAGAGTGCATAATTAAAGAGAGAGCTGATATACATTGAATCTCCATCGGATTGGTATGTAATCAGTGTTTAGGATATGTTGTGTTATTAGTTTTTGTTGTGGTTGCTCAATATCTAGGAGGTTGAATCCTCCTTTCAAGGTGAAACTTGCTAAAAGTCTAGTTGTTATGATTGCTCAACTAGATAGGTGTTGTACCACCTTTTGGGATTTTAGTCTCACTAAATAAGGGATGGTAGTTCCTTGATCAGTTGTAACTATTATAAAAATTTTCTTGTTATTATAGGATAGTAGTTCAATTTTAGGTTTCAATGGGTTTTCTCCTCTAAGAGGGTTTCCCACATATGTCATGTGTTATGTGCTTGATCTTGCATTATATATCTTGTTCATTGCTATGAATGATGTGTATGCTTCATTAATGATTGTTATAATTGATTAAGAGTTTTGAAAGGTTTAAAATTAAGTTTTATTATCTAGGCTCACTAATTCACCCCCCTCTCAATGATTGTACCTCTAACAGTCTCAACATCCTAGGAAGACCTTTTCCCTCTCCTATGCCAACTCATGAAGACAAAGTCAAATAATCTTGAACAGTCTTCTTACAACCCCATAAAAGTGAAGATGCATCATGAGAGGATTAAAAGAGTCAATTTAGGACTCTAATGTGACTTAAATGCCTATTCCCAAGGAGGTTGACTTCTTCATCAAGAATATAGGATATGCAAGAAATAATATAGGCACATGAATGGTTCAAAACCCAAGAAACAAGCATAAGAATTCTTCAAACCTTCCAAAAAACTCTACCTCTACCTCCTTTTCCATTTTCCAAGAGGAAAAAGAGATAATATTTAGCATGTACTGCGTTGGATTTAAAGGACTAGGTGGATGACTCATCCCTAGTTTTTTTGTTTTTGTCTCTCTCTCTCCTTTCTCATTTTCTCTTTAAGTATGCTTATTTTTGGAGTTTGTATGGATCCTTAACCTAAGTTGTGGTATAACCCTACTCATAAAAACACTTGTACTTGGCTCTTTAAATTGGATAAGACTAAATTTTGGCATCCTTAATGCTTGTGACTAGTGTATGCTTATGGTTTGTAGATGAATGCCAATGATAGTGAATTCTTCCTTATATTTTTCCACTACTATTTTCCTATTTGTAGGTGTTTAATCATCCATACATGTTACATAGTGTGATTGAATAGCATTTTATCTATGGTAAGTGTAATCCTTCATTAGTGTCCTTAAGAGATTTATTGATCAGCTACCTTATATCATTCATCAAGCTAATATCTTTTGTGTGAAACATTGATGTTTGAAGATCCCTTATTTGAGTAGTGCAATCAAGTTCATGTCATTATTAAGATTTTTACTACAATTTAGTTAGGTGAAGGAGATATTTTGGTGTTTCACCTCCTTATATACATCAAGGGGAGCTATCCCTTTAATTTAAAGATTCAATCCACATATTATGCTACCCACAACCTAGGATTTTCTTCATATTACTCCAAACTAAAAAGGCTTGAACAACCTTTACAAGGGTATAGCTTTGAGTAGATAACAATTTTTGGCACACCTGATGAGATAAAGTTCCAAAGTAGTGGAAGATTATTAGTGTTGTTATTCTACATATCATCCTTTGGAATCATTCAAAACATTAATGGAAAGTCTGAGCTCTATCGGCTGGTTATAGCAGCCCAGGCACTGTTCAAGTAAGTTATGGTTTTAGTTCACTATCTTGAAGTTTGATGGATATGTTTGAAGATAATTTCTATGATATACCACCTCATCAGTCCTATAATGAACCATACTATCCTTGTCATGATCCTTATCATTCTTATGATTAGTCTTACCAATAGTATGATGGTTCATATTAGTTTTATAATGTTCCTTATCAGCTTGCATGTGACCCCAATTGTATACCTTAGCAGCCTTACCAAGCCTTGTAGAAGTCATACTCACTTCCTCCTACTCCATTTCCAACTCAAAATTATGTTTCTCCCACCATATATTTATTGGAATTCAATCCAAATATGTCAAATCTGAAGAGGAGATGAAAAAATTGGATCAAGAATTACATGTGATTCCTTTTCACCTCATAGAGAAGATGAGGAAGTTAGTATAGATGTTGATGGATAAGTGGGCAGTAGTTGGAGAGGAAAATCAATATGTTATAATTGATGAGTCATATGAAATTATCACATTGATATAATGGTGGGTAGATAGATAAATGAGGTGGGATAATCAAGATATCCAATCCAAACAACCTCAACCATCATCTCCTACCCCTGGTTAACCTTCTTGTGTTCCAGGTTTCCTTCAAGATACACCTCTATGATTCTTAATTACACCATGAAAATTCTTGTGAATGAATATCATCCCATACATGTTCAATATCCCTCTTTTATCCCATATCATCCTTCTTATTCTCCTTGTCCTCATGAATTCATTTCCCATCCTCAAATAGAGCCTCTAAGAGAGCCAATTCAATCTCCAAGAGAACCTATTAGTTTCAAGGTCCCAACTTGGAACCAAGTAGTTAGGTCTTGGGAGAAATAATAAGAAGAGTGCCTAGATAAGAGAATTGAATTTAAGGAATAAGACCTTATTCCTATTCAAGCCTCATATACTCTACCCTAAGAACCTCTAGCTACTGCTTTATGGAGGCCAATTCAAGAAAACATCCAAAGAGGAGTGATTGTTGAAGAGGCTAAATCTCAAGTTACATCTGATATTGATAGAGTGAATCATGAGGGTGAGAAATAAAATAAATTATCTATATCCCAACTAAACTTACTCTCTCTCTCTCTCCAAAAATTCCTAGAATAGTCTTCTATCCCCAAAATTTCAAGTTTTAAGAGTACTCCCTTGGTTCACAAGTAAACTCATGAGCATATGCATTTCCCTCCCACCATCTCCCTTATTAAAGAGGAGCCTATTCTATGGAAGATACATAAATAAGATGCAATTACAAGTGACTTTCAAGGAGAGTGTGGTGAATATGATTCAAGTGTGCATGAGGAATAAATTTCCATTAGAACTCCCCTTGGTGAGAGGTAATTTAACTTTTGGAGAAGATGAAGAATTTGCAGTAGAAGGTAAAGGAGATGTTGACTTATTTCAAGAGCTTCCACTTGGTGTGATTAAATACTATGACAAATAGGTCATAGTTAAATCCAAGGAATTATTCTTAGAACCTATTGATGCATTTGAGGAGTTTGTTTTAGTATAAATTCAGTTAGATGCCTCTCATGGTACTTTAACTATGTAAGAGAAAAGTGATCTTGATGAAAAAGTATTACTTGATCTTGTGGTAGCTCTAGTAGAGGTTCTCGTTCTAGTTACAATTGATTATTAATATGATGTTATTAAAAAGTAGTCAATTGAAGAAGGGGTAGATATTACTTAATTTGATGAGGTAGACTTGAATTTGCATCATGATCCTATAGAAGACCTTGAAATTTTTGACAATCTTTCAATTCCTAAAGAAGAAGGTAATAAAGTGACTCATGTTATTTCTTATCAAGATGTTAATCAAGAGTATGGTGAAGACATGTTGCAGTAGTATGTCAACATTTGTAATAAGTTTGAAGTCCTTAAGGGGCACATATATTCTATATGTGAGGTCTTATACATATGTGAAATGGTTCTAAATGAGAAATAAGTTGACCTTAAATAGGTTGATTCCCAATCACATCATGATTGCATAGAAAGGTTTGAGATTCTTGACAACCCTATAGCTCTTAAGGAGAGAGATGAAGATATTATTCAAGTTGGTATCATTCAAATTAACCAAGGTAAGGATCTAAAAGATGATTGGCAATAATACCTTGAATCTCTTAAGATATTAAAGACCTTTGTAAAGATATGTTTCCTATTGAGCATGATTTTGATGAGTTTGATCAATAATTATCCATTAAATACCATGAGGTAACTTTGATTGAATATTTAAATCTAATTAAAGATATTGATGAACTTGTAGTAGCTAATAAGAAACATGAAGTCACTCAAGATGTCATGAAGACCCAAGGAGAATGCCTAGATGGATTATTATTTGATGAGGTTACAACTAATAAGCAATATTAATTGGGTCTTGAATTATCAAATGAATATGTATTCATAGGTGACTATTTTGATGTTGTTTATTTACTTGAAAACTTGCCAAGAGAGTTGGAAAGAAATAAGTATGGCCTATCAAGCACTATGTTCAGGAGGTAGCTTTCCTTGTGTATGCAATCATAAATGCATCATGTCTATAAATCAATCCTAACTTTGAGAAGATATATCATACCATACACTTCCGATTGTGGATATATTTGTTAAGCAAGATCATGACCAATATGGGGATCCTCTAGACTTGATTATAGGATCTCTTATCACAATACACTATGCTAAGGAGGGTTCCAAAGCCTCTAATCTAACACAATCATGCAATAACCTTAAGGGAGTTCTTATTTTTCATATTTCACCTATACTAATAACAAGTAATGTAAATCTAATCTAGTGATCACTAAAGCTTGTGGCACAACATGAGGGGTTAGTAAACAATTAAAACATGTATTAAATAATCTCAATTAAGCTATGCATGAGTAAGACCCTAATACATGAAATATGAAGGGTAATATTATTTGAAGCCAATACTTATGCTACTTTTATCTACTAAAGAGAGGAGAAAAGTTAGAGAATACTTACTAGAATGTGAACCCATCAAGACTCGATCTCTCCCTTGGCTAATGGGGCTTCACAAGAGGTTGTTTTGGTTTTTAAGGATCACTAAGAAAGGCTAAAACATCTAAGACATATCCACAAGACTAGATTCTCCAAGTAAAAACCCTAAGCTAAGACTCCTCGAGTAGAATGGTGGAAGAGTAGATTGTAAAGAAGCACAAGTGAATAATAACTCTTGATTGCATATTGAAATAATGATGAAATGATCTTATATTTATAGGTAGATGTAACCCTAAACCCTTTTTAAAATATTAGTTGATAGGGTCAACTTATTTGACCTAGCATAATTTCAAACAATTATTCACTAGGTCATGAGCTAGGTTGGCTAAAGACTAACCTAATTCCTAAGTTAAAATATCCTAAAACTATATAGGGTTGACCCTGTCAACCTAACGTAGTTGACTAAAAAAATTATTTAAGGTGAGGAAAAGGATGGAAAGTGGAAAAGAGGGGAAGAGTGTGTAAAGGAGGATTAATAGCTTAGGGAATGGCTTTCAAGAGCTAGTTGGATTGGAAATATGTGTCAATGAGGGACAACAATCTTGCAAAGCACCAATGGTTTGCCCACCCATTTCCTAGTATACCTTTTAAGGCAAGCACTCAAAGAGATTGAGTCTTGATAGATTCTTACAAAATGAAAAGTATTAGTATTTGATAAAATTTAAAAATATTATGTGTATACATATGTTCCACTTGAATCTCATCATGTGTCACTAAGGTGAAATAGGGGATGGTGCTTTGAGAAAGAACTTAAGAACACATAATGTTGATTCTAAAAAAGTTATAGTATTTTAAAGCATAAAATAACTAAAAGTAAATGAGAAAAAAGTAAATATGATGCATACCTTGTCTTACCTTCAACATTGGATTGTTGTCTCTTGTGTTGTTAGTTTTGATTGTATAAGGTGTAGAGACTGATTTCAACAAACCCAAGAATACAAAACTAAAGATCAAAAACAAATAAATGTAGGAAAGCCAAGATAACTGGTGCTATAAAGATGGGACGTACTTAGAAATTTGGAAAGATGGGATAACAAGTGATATGTTAGACCAAATGACCAAGTCAAACATAATATTAAATTGAGTAATAAAAAAGCCAAGGCTACTAAAGATCAAAAAACTCAAACAAGTAAACCTTAAGTAAGAAAGGCAAACTCACTAAGTCAAACCAAGGAAACATGTCAAAAAGAAAATTAATAAAACTTTGATGTAAAATCAATAAAAAAATGGTAAAATAACATTGATGAGTGAGCAATAACAATCCTTATCTCACACAACAATAGAAAAAGGTGCATTAAAATGGAAAAAAACATTATCAGGTGAGAAGTAACAAGCCAACCACACTCAACAATGGAAAAAGGTACGAACTCAAGTGCCTACAATAGAAGGTTAGTTCAATAATGACAAATGGGAAAAGGAAATCAAACTAAGTCTAGGAATGTAATTCTATGGTGTAAATAAAGTGATCCATTATTACTCAAACATGTTTTACTCTAAGGATAGATAAAACTGAAACAAAGTAGTGATAGCATGTTTGTAAGATGTGAATAAGAAGGGAATATAAAAGAAGGGAAAACAAAAAAATTCTTGTCAAGGGGGTAAATGAAATGGGTGGAGGGGAAAATGGATGAAAAACCAAGTTAGAGGAACTCTTTATCAAAATCAAGACACTCAAATTAGGTTTTTTAAAATAAGAGAACTTTCAATCTTAAGCACTCTGAAGAACTTCTCTTAACCACACAAGCCTTAGGTCAATAAATTTAGTATATAGATTATCCCATGAAGGCTATATACATGAAAAGTAAAATGGAATTATCTTCCCACAACATGTTCCCTATTCCTTAGGACCCCTTATAGAGTCATCAGCCTCCTACAAAGATGGGGTACTTGTGTGAGAAAGTAGGTAGTACCATAGAGTTTGTTGAATTCTCCTATTCCAATCTACTATCCTACCGCACCCCAATGGACCTCAGGTCTATGTGAAGCCAAATGTGGAGTTTGAGCTTTGATTAGAGATAGGAGATGTGCTTGGAATCACATCTTTTGGTGTGATTTTGACTTTTTAAATTTCTATGTTGCCTTTTTATATCATTGCCTCTTGTTTCAAATGATTTGGCTTTTAACTTTCTTGATGGATTTTTCTATTCCTCCTCCATATAGATTTGGAAAACCAAACATGGGTTATAAATATGAATTTCATTTAAATAATTTGGACTTGGTTTCTAAGAGAGAGAAATTCAAAGAGAATAGGGTCTAAGAGTCTTGAAAATCTAGGTGAAATAAAAGTGTTATCTTGACATCGACCTTGTTTTATCCAATGTGGAGTGAAAGGAAAGGAAATCAAGAGCAATGACACATGGAAAAATTTGAATAAATTAAAATCATGAAAAAATATGAAAAAGGGGGGAAAAGAGGGATACAATGATAGGAAAGTGTGATTCCTTATCATAAGAATTAGGGAAATGGAGGAAATATGCTAACATAGATTGTTCTGCAAATTCCATCTATCAAAAGAAGCAAAAGTTAAAGCTAAGAACAAGGATAAAAAACACATTCTTATAAAAGGAATAACAAGATGGTAATTTTATGAGGAAGGCCAAGTCCTATCCATGGTCTTACACTATAACTTATAAAATATAAACCCACGAGGGTGCCAAAAATCACGTGAAAATAAATGAGAAAAATAAAAAGATGATATTTTATGAGGAAGGCAAAGTCCTATCCGTGGTCTTACAATGAAACTCACAAAAGAGACATACAAGGGATGCCAAAAAGTGTGTAAAAAGAATATGAAAATAAAGAAGACTATGGTACATCATGAGGAAAACTGGGTCCTATCTACAGTTTTACAATGTAACTCATAAAAGAAAAGAGAAACCAAAAGACCAAAAAGGAAATACTAAAGGTTTATGAAAAGAGAGAACTACTATAGAGGGAGAGACCTATGTAAGTAACCTATAAAAAGTGTTAGCTAGATGTATATAGAAAGTATGAAAAGAAGGAAACATTTAAGCAAAGTAATTTTTAAGGAATTATGCATTATTGGGCTCTTTGAAAACATGGCCTTCATTGGTTTGAAGGTGGTAGGTGTTTGGACCAAGAATATCTTTGAATAAATAGGGGCCCCACATTTTTTGGGTGTATTTACCTTCTTTTTCATGGGTGTATTCTAAGTTAAGGACAAGATCACCAACATCAAATGTGAAAATTTTAACACATTTGTTATGTTGTTTGGCATTAAGATCCTTTTATTGGGGATTATATTGCAAGGAAGAAAGATGGTGTTCATCAAGGAGATCAAGGTCATAAAAATTATCATTAAATAATTATTCATCAATAATGATACCATGAAGAGATATACAAAGAGAGGGAAGTTCAACTTCTAATGGGAGAACTAACTTAGAACCATAGACTAGAGAGAATGGTGTTGCCCAAGTGATAGTATGTATAATAGTTCAATAGCCCTAGAGTGGGATAAAGGTGAATGTTCCAATCTATGTGGGTTTCATGAATTATCTTTTGTAAAAAAAATTAGTGGCCTTAGGTTTACCATTGCTTTGCAGATGATAAGGTGTGGAAAATTTGTGATTGATATTAAATTTAACACAAGGTTGTTTGACATCCTTGTTTTTAAAATTACCTTCATTGTCAGAAATGATAGTATGGGGAACAACAAAGTAGAAAATGATTTGATTAAGGATAACTTTGGAAATGGTGTTATCAGTGACATTAATAAGGGGTATGGATTTAACCCATTTGATAAAATAATTTGTAGTGGTGATGATAAAAACATGCATGTCTTAAGAGTGAGGTAATTTGCCAATGAGATCTAATCCCTACATGAAGAATGGCCAAAGAGATTCAATAGTATGAATCTCGATTGGAGGTGAATGAATTAGATCATCATGAAGTTGGCAAGGAGTACATTTTTCATCAAATTTAATAGCATCCTTTTGAAGAGTGGGCCAAAAGTAACCCATACGTAGGAATTTATAGGTTGTAGCATGTTTTTTATAGTGGCCACCACAAATGCCCCCATGTACTTATTCAAGAAGAGGAGGGACCTCATCTGGTATAACATAATGGAGTAAGATATCTTCAACATTGTGATAATAAAAGATATTATGGTGAAATACATAATTGAAATATTTATTATGAATATATGTATTTTCATGAGAATCTAAGTTAGGAGGATAAGTTTGATGTTCCAAGAATTGAATAATGTCTTTATACCATGGGATTTGTCAAATGGTGATAGCCTCGATGTGGTACATAAGTGAATCTAGTGGTTGAGTTGAGGATGGATACTTTCTTATTTAAAAAAGAAAAGTAGGATCATAAATAACTTGGTGTGGATGAAAGAGAGAAGCTGAAGAAGTGAGAGAATCAATAATGGAATTTTGATCTCTAGGAATAGACTCAATAGTGAAAGAGATGATCTATAGTAAGAATGGTTATAATTTGATGATAGGTAATTAGATTTTCACTTTTACATTTCTAATCACCATTTAATTGATGGAAAATAAGTTTGGAATCACCTAAGGCATGCAAATATTGAATGTCTAGATCAAGAGCAACTCTCATGCCTAAGATGAGAGTTTTGTATTTGGTAATATTGTTGGTAACATCAAAGGTGAATCAAAAAGCTAAAGGAATGATTTTTCCAAGAGGACTTGTAAGAATTAAACCTTCCCCAGATCCTTTAAGGGATTTAGCACCTTCAAAGTAAAGTGTCCAAATATCCTCATGTAAGTCTACATTAATTTCAAGAAGTTTTTCGATAACTAATTTAGGTTTAGTATTATCATAGGGAATAGAGGATTCATCAAGATTATTTTATTAAAGATCAGAAAAAAAGTTATGAAAATAAGATTTAATAGAAATAGCTTGATTAAGACCTTCAATATAGAGGATATTATCATCTGGAAGACTATCTTGAAGGTGATTGGTAGCTAGCATAGGGGTTGCAGCAAGTTGCTCAGCTATGACTTGCCCTTTGACAACTTTTTGATTAATGATGTAAAGATCAAATTCCATATGGAGGACCATCCATTTACCAATTCTATCTTCAGGAAGAAAGGCTTTTGAGAATAAGTACTGAAGGGAGTTAGAATGATTGATGAGATAAGTAGTCTGGTAAAGCATGTAATGGTAAAGCTTTTCAACTGCAAAATAGATAGAGAGGAAATCACATTCAACTTTAGTATAATGTGTTTCATAATCGATGAGGCCTCAACTAATGTAATAAATGGCATACTCTCTTCCAGTATCATCTTGTTAGGCAAGCATTGGCCTTAGTGATATAGGTGTGGAAGAAATTTATAGAATGAAGGGTTGATAGTTGGTAGGCGAATAAAGTGTGGGTGGGTGAAGCAATAACTCTTTCATGTTATCAAAGGATTTTTGACATAGGTCCATCCATTATAAAGAATTACCTTTCTTAAGAAGAGAATTGATGGAGTGGATGAGATAGGCCATTTCAAGGATGAATCATATAATTTCCCCAAGTTTACCTGAGTATGAATGTCAAGAATGTATTGAAGAATGGGCATGTTAATGATAGCATTAATCTTAGCAGGGTAAACATCGATGCCATAGAGAGAGAGACTAGAAATCCTAATAATTTTCTAGATGTGACACAAAAGACACATTTGTAAGGATTGAGTCTAACCCAATATTTAAGAAGATGATCAAAGATGAGAGCAAGATATGAAAGATGAGTCTTATGACTTTTGGATTTAGCAATGAGGTCATCTACATAGGTTTCAAAAATTTTATGGATAATATCATGAAAGATGTGAGTCTGGTTCTAGCATTTTTGAGACTGAAAGGCATTTTAACATAGCAATAGCTGCCCCATTCCATGATGAAAGTGGTCTTATATTGGTCCTCAATTTCAATGTGAATCTGACAATAACTAGAGAAGCCATCCATAAGAGATAACATTTCATAACCAGTCATAAAATCAATGATGACATCTATAAAAGGTAAATGGAAGTTGTCCTTGGGACAAGTTAGGTTAAGATTTAAAAAATAAATACAAATCCAAATGACCATAGTGACCTTTTTTTGATTGGGCACAATGTTAAAAACCCATTCAAAATAGTGCACTAGTTTAATAAATTTAGCATCGAGTAATTTGATGATTTCTTTGTGACATAAGGTGGAAACCTCAGGTGGAAATTTCCTTTGATTTTGACACATAGGTTTGGCATTAGGATAAGTAATAATGTTATGCACCATAATGTTAGGGTTAATACCAGGCATGTCCTCGTAAGATTAATAGAAAACTTCATGATACTTATGAAAGAATTAGCTAAAATTATCATGTTCAATAGGTGAGAATTTGTGAGAAATTTTAATTGGTCAAGGAAAATGTAGAGCACCATAGTCAATGCAAGTGGTTTCTTCAATAAGCACATAATTTCCATATTGGAAATGGTATGGTGCATTAGGTAAGGCATAAATAGGATTAGTTTTAGGATCAATGCTAGAAATGAAGTTGTCTAAACAAGAGGTTTTGACTTTAAAATTCACAAGTTTATGATGTTTCCAAGAAAGTTGAGGTTTTTAGACATGAAGTATTTCAATAATATACTTGTCACTAGGTAAGGTGGGAAGAGGACCATAATACTCAACATCTACTTCAAGATCTAAAATTTGATTATCATGGTGATCATACTCAGAATGTATCTTATGGACATTGGTTGCCTTGGTATCTAGTGTAATATTGGGAGTAGGAGAAGTGGATCGATCATAAGAAATTGGAGTGTTTTTGGTTTCAATGATGGGATAAGGATTAGATGTAATGATTGGATCAATAGGTGTTAAAGGAGATGTTGGAATTTTTAAATATTCAGAATGTATAAGTTGCTCTACCACCCAACAAGTATTAATAAGAGGAGAATTGGAAGGAGGCACATGACCCTTGGTATCTACGTCATGATTCATAGAAATGGTATGGACATCCCAATTAAAATCATGAATTTGAGATAAGGTTTTTTGATAATGCTAGACATCTAAGTCTTGAGATTGAGCTTGGGCCATTATGTAATTATCATCATATGTTAGAGAAATTTTACATGCTTGAGAGTCAAGGGGAGTTTCAGAAGGTGAAATCCCAATATTACTGAATGTATGAGGAGACATGATGAGAGGATCTTGAAATAATTTAGCCACTTCAAAATAATTTCAAGTGAAGGCTCCTAAGCATTACATGGAGGGGAAAAGTTAGTAATCTCATCAGTAAGAGCAATAGTACGGTCCCTAGGTAATAAAGAAGGAGGAAGCCACAATGAAATGTATGGAGATAGCTTGGTAGTATTGCAAGTATGTTGTAAATCATTAGGTTCATCATCATCAAAATCCACAAGAGTGACTTATAAATCAAGATACATGTTGATGAACTCGGGTAAAGGATCACTATTGATTTTAGGAATGGTAGGAATGTAATACTCAAATTTGGGATTAGGAAGTTGGATAGTCCATCGATTGGGATTGAATTCATACTTGTATCATTTCCCATTACATAAGAATTTAATGCATTGGCTACCAAAAGAAGCAATGGCCCTCATTCTATGAGTCCAAGAGTGACCAAGGAGTATATCATAAGATAAAGTTAAGTCAAGGACCATAAGCTTAGTTCAAATGGTCTTAGGTCTGATGGTTAATGAAATCTAAACACAACCAAGTGGATTTTGATTTATTTTATCAAAACCATGACAAGTAAGACAGGTTTGTTTGAGATGATCATTGTTATAACCAAGTTCTTGGATAAGCCACAAAGATGTCACATTAATACCATGGTCTTCATTAATTATAACTTTATGAATCAGGGTAGTATTAATGGCTATTTTAATAAAGAGTGGTAGATCATCAACACAAATGATAATTTCATCATTAATCATGTCCTTTTCAATAAATTCAATAGAAGGCTTGGAAGAAGGACACATAGTTTCAATGGTGTTGACATTGGTAGTTTAAGGTTCAATAGAAGGTGGTTATTAATCTATAGAGGATGAATCTTCAATTTATTAGAGTTGTTTCATAAGGAACTTATGATGATAGGGTGAAGTACAAAACAAATCCATAAGTGGAATCTTACAAGGCATATATTTGAGTTCTTCAAGAAAGTTCCAATGAGATTTAGAATAACGAACACAAGGTTTAGGAGGTAAAGTAGATTTTGAAGGAATAGATATGGTTGGGGATTTGAACAGAGGAAGTGGCTCCTCATGAGATTTCAAAGCTAGATTAGTATTTGTAATATCATTGAAAAGTTTTTCTTCTAAGGATGGATTTTTGGGTTTGGTAACATGATCTTTGTGAGATAGCTTGTGATGATAGTTGACCTTGGAAGTGTTAACATATCGATAATTATTGTAATATTAGTCATAGTTAGCATCAATGGCACAAACATACTTGTTGTTTGGTTGATTGTTTGAAGAATATTTGTGGTTCTTTGAGGTAGAAACTTTGGAAGCCTATCATTTTTAAGAATCAACGGTGTACTCTTGACAATGAAAGTTGATCATGGCTTCATGATTAAATAAATCACCAAACATATAGGACATAAAAAAAATTAGTAAACCCTCTACAAGATTCATGGGAATGACCAATGTCGGCATGGAACCAATAAAATTGATTAGGGTCATACCACTTAGGAGGATTATTAGGATAGGTGAAAGGTCTAGAGGGCAGTAAGATTTGTTTCATTTACTACACACAAAGTGGTGTGTGAGAAGATACAAGGATGTCAACTTTGGAAACTCTGGGTTTGGTTTGCAGAGTATTATTAGTGATAGCATTGGTAGATGTTTGAAAAGATCCTTTTAAAATTTTAGGATTAGGTTCAAATTACTTCATGAGAAAGTATTGACATTTAGATTGGTCAAGAGATTCATTAAGTGTTTGGGGAGCAAAGGTCTAAACCTTATATTGAAGAGAAGGAGTTAATGCAGTGATAAAGAGTTTAAACAAGTTATCATCAATCATGTTATGGTTGGATTTATGGGCCAAAGATTTACATTGTTTGATAAATTCATGAGCTTATTCATTGGGAGATTGTTTAGAATTGATGAATTGGCTAAGACAATTTTCAAAAAGATCATTGTGTTTAAACTCTTTAACTATAAGATTAACCACCAAATCTTCAAGTTTCCAAATAGAATGTTGGGTTAATTGGTTTTACCATTGTAATACATCACTAGTAAAGGTTTTGACTAAGAGTTTAGTTATGGTGAAGGTATTAGTTTGGATCCACTCTTTGTAAATGTTTCTAAAGGCTTTGAGAAATGAGGCAAGGTCTTTAGTCCCTTCATATTTGATAGTTAGAGATATGTTACCGATATCAATGGACACAATGAAGGGAGCTAAAGCCTTATTTTGAATATTTTGAAGCATCTTGTTATTCATTATGGATTGAGGAATAACATTACCTATGACATCTCTAAGAGGTGGAGGAATGTAATTGGGGGATTGGCTTGAAGATTAATAGTTGGAGATTGATTATCCATATTAATTTAATGATGTTGAATTTGCATTATTTAGTTGGTGTTAGAGTTTTGCATTATGTTCATTTTTTTGATAACCTAGGTAAGAAGTTAAGTTGTATCAGGAGGTGGGTTGGTGTTGGTAGGATCACTCCTCGGATTGGTATTAAGGGGAGGGTTATTAGAAGATGAATTATTAGTGGGATTATTGATTAAAATTTTGTCAATTTCACCTACATTAGTTTGAAGGTTTTGAAGATGAGAAGTATTTTGGTAAGTATAGAAAAGATTACATCCATTAAATTCATTTTGAGGTGTGATTTGCACCATGTTACAGGTCATGGATGAAATATGGGAAGAGGCTCCCCAACAGTGATGGTAATCTTGGGAAGAAAAGAGAGGGAGGAATGAACATCCCATATAGTATCTAAATAGATTCAATCTATCCAACAAGATTCTGATAGGAGACTTCATGATGACTTAAGAGAAATGAATAGAATGCTAAGAATGATAAATAGGAAAGGAAAAAACATATAGAGTCAACTAGGTTGACCTAGCACAACAGATAGGGGATGAAAAATAATACAAGGTCGACTGAGTCAACCTATCACAACAAATAGAGGCTAAAAAAGTGTACAAGGTCAACTGGGTCAACCTAACACAACAAACATGGAAAAATAGATAGTTTGTAAGAGACTTTATTGACTGAAATGACTATGTATTGAAATAATAATAATTTTGTAAGTATTTTGAAAATCAAGAACTAAAGTGAAAAACATAATTAATCAAATCAATGAGGTTAATCTAACTGAGACACACAACACAAAACCTTGCACCAACATTGGCTAATGCAAGTTTTTTTAATGCAACATATAATTGAGCAAAGAGCAAGCAATCAAGTTACAAAGTAAAAGCTAACTAAGTGGTCAACTTGAATGTTTTTATAATATTAGAGTATAGTTTTAAATGTTATAGGAAGTTGGTTGTAAGCAAGGAACTAGAAAGCAATCTAAGGATAGTTTTAGGATGTTTGGGTTGAAAGGGATATGTATTGGTAATGGTACAGGCTTGGTATTGGGGCTTATCACATCACACACCATAGTGATAAGAGTGTTGAGTGTTTAGACAAAATATACCATTAACCATATGTTTATACCTGGCTAGGAAAACCAAGTCAGCTCCCCTTGGTGATGAAATCCAAGTAGGTAGGCCTTGGATAGACAATTTTAAAATGCATTTTAAGATTTTATGATTTGGTCATGTGTGCATAAAAGAGAAATAGTAAACCTAAATAGTACATTTAAAACCACCTAATTAAACTATGTGATCTATTCTAAGTATGTAAGCAATAATAAAGGAAAGTATGAAATAATTACTATCATATAAGGGTTAATTCCAACTTTGAAACATAGTACAGTATCAATTTAGTCAATAATGTATGCAAAAAATATAGAACAAGGTTGACAGGATCACCCCTATACTACAAAAGCAAAAAGTTTGAAAGTGAACTATGTTGGTAGAGTTGACCTAGCTTTCCAGACTATACACAAAATACATAACTATGTCGATAGGATCAATCTAGTTGATTATACAGGGGTAGTTTTAAAGACTAAAATCTATGAAAAATAGGACTATAACAAATGTTATAAATTGTATAAAAGGATAGAAAGGAATATTGGTGGGTTAGAGGATGTAGATAAGTGATATTTCTATTGAATAACCTTAATTTGTACTTGCAAATTTTGCTAACTATGTCGATTGGGTTGACCAAACTTTGTAGAAACTTATTGATGACAGCATAAAAATGTATAGGGTTGACTGGATCAACCTAGTAGTCTTAATCTAATGCCTAAAAGTGTACAAGGTTGATTGGGTTGACTTAGTAGTCTAAACTAGAATTCTATAAAACCTATACAAACATAATGGAGTCATTTTGATGTGACTTTGTGTCACACCTGCACACAGAAGTCAGTACTATGTCAATACAGTCAGCCCAACATCATAAATATATGATATTAAAAATGATAAAATGATGAAATAATTGAAACAAATCCTACAAGGGTTAGATTCACATCAAGTTCACCAGAATGTATGTAATCATAGATTCATCATATCTATAAATCAATCTTAACTCAGAGAATATAGATCATACCATACACTTTCAATTAGGGATACATTTGTTAAGTGAGAGCATGACCACTATGGGGATCTGATAGACTTGATTAAGGGATATCTTATCAGAATACACTATGTTAGGTAGGGTTCCAAATCCTTTAGTCTAACACAATCACACAATAACCTTAAGGGGGTCCTAAGTTTTGATCTTTCACCTATACTAATAACAAGTAAAGTAAATATAATCTAGTGCTCACCAAAACTTATGGCAAAACATGAGGAGTTAGTAAACAATAAAAACATGTATAATAGAATCTCAATTAAGTTATGTATGAGTAAGATCCTAATAAATGGAGTATGAAGAGTAATATTATTTGAAGCCAATACTTATATTACTTCTATCTACTAAAGAGAGGAGCAAAGTTAGAGAATAGTTACCTGAATGTGAACTCATCAAGAATCAATCTCTCCCTTGGCCAATGGGGATTTACAAGAGGTTTTTGTGGTTTGCAAGGATTAATAAGAAAGGCCAAAGCATCCAGGACTTATCCACAAGACTATATTCTCCAAGTATAAACCCTAATTTAAAACTCCTCAAGTAGAATGGTGGAAGAGCAGACTATAAAGAAGCACGAGTGAATAATAAATCTTGATTTATTATCTAAATAATGATGAAATGATCTTCTATTTATAGGTATATTTGACCCTAAACCCTTCAAAAAATCTTGGCTGATAGGGTCAACCCAATCAACCTAACACAATTTTGGACAATTATTCAGTAGGTCATGAGCTAGGTCGGCCAAAGGCTAACCTAAATCCTAAGTGAAAATATCTTGAAACTATACAAGGTCGATGTAGTCAACCTAGCACAACTGACTGATAAAAAGGACTTGAGGTGAGAAAAATAAGGATGGAAAGTGGAAAATATTATAAGAGTGTGCAAAGGAGGATTAATAGCTTAGGGAATGGTTTTTAGGAACTGGTTGGATTAGAATATGTGGTAATAAGGGATAACAATCATGTGAAGCATGAAAGGAATTCCCACCTTTTTCTTGGTGTACCCTTTAAGGCATTCACTTGGAGATATTGAGTCTCGGTAGGTTCCTGTAAGATGTAAAGCATCAGTATTTTATAAAAGTTGAAAATATTATGTGTATACACCTTGTACCATTTTTCATCTCATGGAGCAAAAGATCTCAAAATTTTCCTATTTGATCCAAGAGGATCAATCTTGGTAGGTTAGTTTGTACATAATAGTTTGTTTATGTTTAAGTGTTCCCTAAGAGCTTTGTATCACAAGTGTGGTTTGTGTATTGTTGGTACTTTATCTTCTTGTGTGTTTTGTCTTTATTTTGTGTGTTTTTAGAGGTCAATCATTCATCTTATCTTGTTCAAGAGTCTTACAGCCAAGGTCAAGGTCAAATCATGTGTATTTTAGAATGTGAGAAAGACTCTATGAGCGAAAAGATATGCAAAGTTACTGGTTCATAAGCATAGCATGCATGCTTCCCAAATCAATTACCAAAATGTTGACAAGTTTGACTTCACAGGTCAAATTTTCACCCCTATAATTTGAAACTTTACTTGTCATGCTTTGATAGTCTTCAATCAGTCTATATAAGGTATTGTTAGCATTGTTTAAGGTAACATATTTGCTAAGCTTTCTAATGCCTTCACATTTAGTATAGTGGCTCCTATGGGTATGTCATGATGTGTCAATATGGTGTATGTTCTATCAAGTCAAGTCCTTTCACTTGATCACTTGGTTTAAAGCTTGCTAATATTATTTGATGAAATTAAGGATATTTAGCAAAGTTTAAGGTTTTTGGAGAAACCTAGGTTTGCATTGTGGCTAAATAAAAACTTCTCAAGTCATTATCCTTGTATGAAGAATTAAATTAGATGGTTAAGGGGTCATTTGAAGTCTTAAAAAGTCTTGGATTGATATATTTTCTCTACATGAGATCATCTAATATACACTAGCTTTCTTTTCACTTGAAGATGATTTTAAGGGATTGAAGTCCATTTTAAAAAGATGATAAATAATGAATACACATACCATTTCACTTTTAAAATCTTTAAAATGAGTTTGCAATGTACTTTTGTCATAAGGAAGTCAAAATAATGGTCTACACATCAGAATAATTCAATTTTTTCTCTAAAAAGGCAGTTTTAGGATTTTGTATGGACTTGGGATATTCAATTTCAGGTAAAAATGCTTTCAAAGTGTCTCTTTGTATTCTATAGGTCATATCCATGATTTTTAATCTTTCACAGGTTCTAAAAGTACAAAACATGTTTATTCTCCTCCATTGCTCTCCTCACAAGTTCGAAAAGTCAATTTTCATGTGGATGGTATGGCCAGGAGAGAGAGTCAGGGTCTAATATTTTTTACATATAATTGGGTCCTATTAAGATAAAAAAAATTGGCACTGGTCATCATATCCATCCCCTCTCCTTTATGAATATTGCTAAGAAGATAGGACAGTCTAAATGAGCTAGTCCACCCCATAAGCTTATTTTTCTTCTTTGAAATGATAATTTGAAACAATTTAAATCCATAAGTTAAATTGAGATAGATGTGTATGGTTTGTTTAAGTATCTCACATGTTTCTCCAAACACTACTTGGCATGTGTGAGCTCAAAATGGCAATAAAATAACTCTTTTTCATAGTTTGCAAGGTGACTGCTATAGTTTCTTTATGTTTCAAGTTCTTCAGTAGTAAATAAATATGGATAAAGGTTTCATATCATATTTCAATATATATAATACTCTATAAATCAATGATGGATATTCATGCTCATCTACATGCACAATCTCTCAACATGAAGATAGTCTACTTACTTTCTATTATACCAGCCATCATCAGTAGATAGAGCTTTGTTATGTTTAAGGTCCTAAATTACATGAAATCAATGATGGATTTTTGTTATAGTGTGTTTAATTCCTTTCAAATTCATATCAATACTCTTTAGATTGGTATTAATAAGGTTTCCCTCATGATCCATTAGAAGACTATAGTCTAAAAGTTTGAAAACAACATGATCTCAGTCATAAATACCAAAACCACTGGAGTGAAGTGGTCCTACATGAAATAAAATGAAAAATTAGATACTTATAAACCCTCTAATATGATTGGTTTTCATTTTTTATCCCCTCCAAGCAATGTAAGGTTATCTCAACCTGAGGACTGTGTATAGGCCTACTTTCATAGTGATAGATCAAGAAGGTGGAAAATATTGCATTGAAAGTGTTGATAGAAGGATAAATCTTCATGAGACAGGTGGTGGGATGTTTTTTGAATATTATTATGGTAATAAAGGATAGTGTATGCACCCTAGAAGGCCTCATTCATTTAAAATGTAGACCTACAAGTCTACAGACCTATAGGTCTCATTTTCACATTAAATGTAATGAGTTTTACTTAAGAAAATAGGGTTCAAGTGACTTGGTACATGTGGAAACTAAGTGTAGTAATTTTTAAAGTGTTATAAATCAATGGAGGATAACTATGCCATTATAAACTTACTCTTAACTCACTAATCAAACCTCAAGTTAAACCTTTACACACAGTCAAGTTGTTTCTAGGCAAGTGTGAGTGAATGACCATATGATGAAAGAAGTGAAGTTGGGAGATTGTAAGAGAAGTAATGAAAAGTATAAGAGGCATAATATATATATATATATATATATATATATATATATATATATATATATATAACACTACTTTTTAGTTTCAAATAACTCACAACTAATTTGTGGAAGTATACAGAACAAGAATGCTAGTTTTTTTATATTTCTCCCTAATGGTGTTTACAACTCCTTCCATTGAAAGCTAAATAAATTGTTATAGTTCCTCAAGATTAATGACATCAGGATTAGGATGACTCAAGATCTCTATGGACCTCCCATAGCAGATGTAGATACAAATGTGTGCCCTTGGAAAAGGTCATGATAGTTATTGGCTTCTCCTTTCTTGGAGATCAGAAGCCTACCTTGTCCACTTGGAGTGGGAAGAAGTGTAGGTTTACAGGTCCTCTTTCTAATGAAAGTAACATTGTCCTTTTCTTCCGCTTCCTACCTTTATTTGTATTTTTCATCAAACATACTTCCAAAATTTATTGGAATTTGAGGCATTATGATGTCTTCTTCTTCTCCTTGTCTAGCCTCATTTCTAGCTTGATGTTCTTTCTCGTTGCATTTTTTAGAATCACCTCATCATTCATGTCATCCTTTTAAACCCATTCATGCACCTCTTCTTGATGCTTTTACTCTAGGTGTACATCTTTATTAAATTTGATTAGGTATTTTTAAATGACACCATTTAGATCCCATAGCCTAAAATCATCCTTAGGTAGTAGGTATGAGTCCATATGCCTTGTAACCACCACAATGTCCTACCATTTCATTATCTTAGTCCTCCCTACCTTGTAAGGAGTCTTGTGGGGGACTATCTTATTTTTTCTCTTGAAGACACCATAAAATACATAGAGGAGTTCGTAGGCCATCTCTTCCTCATCCAATTTCATAGATACATACCTTGGAAACCTAAGGGGATCCACCATTACTCCTTCCATTTAGATGACTGTGCAATCAGGGTAGACCCAGAAGCTACCCATTTCCCTCAATGTTTATCTGGCTTTTGGGAGAGATCTTAGCATTTCACATTTGATGATGGATTTTTAAATAGGTGGGTAGAAGTCTTTTGTAATTACCTTGATATTTAACCTAAAGTGGTGGATGTGTAATGTGGAGAATAATTGGGGCATGACCTCTTGCCACTCAGGAAACCATGAGTTAAGGCCAAGTTGGGCAGTTGCATAGATGACATCCTATAGGTAGCTAATTATGTATAAAGGGGCACCTTTTTTTAGGTATCATTCATTGCATATACCAGATTATTGCTGATAATATCCCTGAGTGGGGGAATTAACTAGACCTCTAGGATTATTTTTAAAAATAGGAGGGTCCTTATGTCCACATGGCCTATGTGTGCATTGCCATATATTTTGTTGAGGAAAGTGAGTCCAATCCTGAATCCCTTCCTAAATTGATGAATAGGCATATTCCCTTGGTCATCCATGAAAACAACCCAGTTAGGTCAGTCACCCATGAAGCCAAGACTGTCTCTAGCTTGTGTACCTCATACCATTTGTCAATGATGTTTTGGTTGTATGTCACTTATGGCAAAGTTAGGTCATAATATTTTATAAAACTAGGTCCTACTATGAATGTGATTAGGAGCCCTTGGTTAATGGATTTGATCAACCCATATTCACATTTTTACCTCTCAAAGAGACCATATACTAGGGTAGTACATGGCATGACCTCTGGCTTTGATGCGGCCTTATGGAGACTGGAAGCTTGGATTAAAAGGATGTCTAAAGACAGTTGAATAATATGGGGCATGGTCTCAACCTCATTATGATCCCTAACTCCTTTAACATTTTAATAGACACTACTATAATGCATGTCCCTCGAGTTTATGGCCTTAAGGATGAATTTTGTGTCCTTAAAATCTATTGAATTTCCATATTGAAATAGAAATTCATCATTCCCAAATGCAATGCTCTTACTTAGAGTGGATGGTCCTACCTATGTCATCTTTGTAGTGTCTTGGGTATAAATTAATGTCTTCTCACATTTCTTTACAACTTTAGAGTTCCAACAATGGTAGTTTGGGTGAAATTCATGAGTAGCTCAAGCTTTGTCATACTAAGGATGTAGATAGTAGGGAAGGCAAATTCTTAGAGCTTCAAATGTAAATGTGAGTAGTAATAGTTGAGCCGAGTTGCCTTTTGAATATGGCTTTGATTAATGCAAGGTTTGATGGTGATTCTAATTTATGATATATTAATGGTGAGTTCGTCACCTTTGCATATTTTTGAAATATTACTTTTGGTATTTAATTACTTTATAATTCAAATTTAGCACTAATCTACTCTTGGTTTGCCATTAATTTTAGTTTTACAGCTAAAGATCTCCACCTCTTAACATGTGGCATGCCACTTTAGATCCAACTAGGAAATCATGGGGCCTGAAGATGACAAAGCCACTTAGTTGGTTAAATCTAGACATGTGGTACCTTCTAATTCCTCATGGGCTCTCAGGATGCAGCCTAGTGTGATAACTTTTTATTAGCCTACCATGTAGCATTTTTCAATTTGTGACGAGCTCACTGTGGTGCCTTTTAATTTTAATTGGTTGTGTGAGTGCCATGCATCATTTTTATAGGAAATTAGGGAATTTCTTTTCCAAGTTGATCCATTAGAGGGCACTCATGGCTTTCCTTGATATATGTCACCTCTAGAAGAATTTTGGCTAGTTTTTGGCAACTTAACACTATTCATGTGGCTTAGATTTAGGTATGCATCTCTCTCAAAGGTGATCTCATGGATCTTGAGATGCATATTCATGGGAATGACACATGGCATCATCTCATGGGTTAACTGGGGACATGCATCATCCTTGTGGGATTTTGGAGGTGTTCTAGTGGATTTTTAAATAAAAGTAGTGTAGGAATGACATGTGGTGTCATCACATAGGTTCAAAGGGGACACACATCATTTTTGTGGGATCTCTTCATTCTTCTACCACTTGTCATTCTCAAGAGGAGTTTTGGATAGTTATATGTGTTGTCCCCCAAAAATATCACTCATTTTTGGGACAACATTTCAACCATTTTGGTCCTACAGACCAAAATTGTCTCTTACCATTTTAAAATTTGTCTTGGGCATTCAAATTCCTCATTTTTCAAGATTCTCAAAAATCTACAGACTCTGTAGGCTTAAATATACATACTCTATAGGTTTAAATCTATAGACTCTATAGGCTTGAATCTACAGACTTAGTAGGAAGAGAAAATCTACGGACTATGTAGGTAGGTTCATTTCTACAGGTTCAAAGGCTTCTAAAGGTGGGTTCAACCAAAAGAATTAGTTTCTAACACTTGATCATTTTCATGATTGGTTCAGTGCCTTGGTTTAAACAAAAATCTCCATTGGCAAGCATCAGCAGCAGGTTCAACATTTGGTTCATCCTTTGGTTCAACATCAAATGGTTCAAAGGCAGGTTCAATCAAGCGGTTCAATGCTTTGTTTCACTCATTTTGATTATCTGCTTTGTTTCAATGCTTTCATTCATCCTTTGGTTCAATCAAATAGTTAGTCAGTCGGTTCAAGGCTTTGTTTGAACCGTTGAACCAAAACTTGGTTCAACGGTTGGTTCAACGTCTTGGTTCAATGGAGCATTTCATCGGCTTGGTTCATTCAATTGAACCATCAGCTTGAACCATTTTGGTTCAAATCTTGGTTCAACCAATTGGTTCAATGAAGTGGTTCAACGGTTGGTTCAAACAAAGGGTTCATCAGCTTGAACCATTTTGGTTCAAACCCTAGATTTAACAATTGGTTCAAAGCCTTGGTTCAATGGAGCCGTTCAATAGTTGGTTCATTGCCAAAGTTCAAAAGGCCTCTCGAAGGACAAGTGCCCTTACGGAAGGAACTTGGTAAATGACAAGACCCTTTGAAAGGGTCATTTTCAAAAAGACTAAGGCAAAGTATAAGGCACAATTCTTTTGGACAAAAAGTCCAAAAGAATTCTAAGAAGTCACGGAAGCAAGAAACCTAAAGGAATTTGCGTATTGGCAAATGGAATAATTTCTGTGGACTTTTTGTCCACGAGAAATTTTCATGGACAATTTATCCACAGGAATTGTCTGTGGGAATTTGCCCGAGGAAAATCTCGGGGAAAGTACCCGTTAGAATTATCCATGGGAATTTGTGAAGGGCCACCGAAGGACCCCAAAGGGTAGGTGCCCTTACGGGGGACTCTCTGCTGCCAACTTAAAGGGCACTTATTTAAGCTGAAGGGTCACCTTCCCTTTGGGAAGGATGTAAAACAAGAAGCCCAAAGGCCATTCAGGGGTCATTTCGTAAGGCCCAAAAGGGTAATTCCAATCTGGAAAAGTGCCAAATAGAGAGCCGAAAGAGGACCAAGTGGTGATGTGCCCAAAGACATCAAATTCAACACAGTGAACTAACTTTTGAAAACATAGTGACAAGCGCGCGAATGTCAAATTCAAGACAACAAGATCACCGTTGATCCTTTGAACCTACAGACCAGAATGCATTCACAAACTTCAAGGCCAAGACCAGCAGAAAGTGAGGAAAGAATAGAACAGCAAATTGAATCCAGGACTTGATTCAATTAACCAGAAAAGAAGGAATGATGAAGGTAAGATCAGATCGCTAGGTGGACATTGAAAGTTACAAACTTTCAATAAGCATGACTTGTTTCCCTGCATTGATAAAATCAAATGGGTAAAATGTCCCAAAGTTCCAGCCTGTCTTCTTAACAGATTCCAATGCAACATGATGTGTTATTGTTCTCGAGTCCTTCTTGAACAAGCTATATAAGGGACTCTCTTCTATTGTAAATATATCTCTTTTTGACAATCAGAATGAAACTCTACCCAAATTGAAAGGCATTTTCTGAGACGTTGAGCTCAGTTTGTTGATCATATTTTGTTATTAGAATAAGAAAGCAAGTGGTTTTTCAAACTTTGTGTTATGATATCTTTGTTGTTGGGGAAACTATTCTTATGTCTTTCTCCTTAATATATCTTTTATTCTTTTAATTCAACAAGCAAAATTAGTGACAGCAGTCAGGAAGGTGTCCTGAAGAGTCACGTGTGGAGAGACTTTGTGCCCCCATAATTGCCTTTAGTGTGTTCTATTTTCATTTCTATGTAAAGGACTTTGGGATGACTTTATGCCCTCATTGTCCTTCGTATCTTACTCTTGAGCAATTCAGGTGGAGACTTTGTGTTGCATCTCGATTTGCTGGTTATTACATCCTTTGATACATTTTGATGTTACTACCAAGAGTATTCTTGTGGTTTGCTGAATAGTACTTTTGAAAGAAGAGGAGTATTGTCTGTCATTTCCCTTGAGTTTTTCCTTTGATTTGCATGCATCATCTCTGAAAAAAGAGAGATGGATGGTTTGTCCTACCCATGAGTATTATTTTTTGTTTATATATATATAGCTTATCTATAGGGAACCTCCCCTTGATGAGAGGAGAGATCAATCCCCTTCTGATTTGGTAAACCTACATATTTGGATGATTAATCTTCCTACTTTGGTTGATCAAACCTATTTTGTTTATCAGTACACTGATCGACAAAATATTCAACCAATAATTTTTGGTGACTCCACTGGGGATATAATATCCATTATCCATTTATAATTTATCCATTCACCTCCACACTAACTAGAAAATAATGCACAATTTAAAGCCTCAAGCTTTAACTGAAGCAAGGTCAATTCTTTTCCCATTTTTGTTTCACAATCTGGCAGATTCAAGGTATACACGAAGCCAAAGGGATAAAGGTATTGTTGACCCTATGTTCGAGTTGGTATAGCAAAGTGATTTTGATCTATTTCCTTCACCATCTCATCTCCAATGAACCAAGAGCTTTCCTCCTACTAAAGTCAGATCTCCATTGCTAGATGAAGTATCTACTTTTGTTGTTGATAAAGCTTTGCCAATAATTACCCCTCTGAGATTTGTTATCCCTCCTTTTCATAATCCTACAATGGTAGCTCAAGGCCCCTGAGGTAATGCTTTTGGTCCTCTCAATCTTACTCCACCTCTACATGAGCTTCCATGCAGTTCAAGGGACAAATTCCCCAAGTTCTATGGTGATGGGAAAGTTCATCCTGATGAGCACATTACAGCTTTCAGCATAGCTTGTGGATTAATTGGAGTAGAATTTGAAGATGTAGCAGTCAAGATTTTTGTAGAGACAATACAAGGTGCTGCTGTAGATTGGTTTTATCATCTATAAGCTCGATCAGTGACTGATTGGAACACTCTCAAAGCTAAGTTTGAAGCTAGATTTAAACTAGCAGAAGATGCACATACACTTTTGGCTCAACTTACACAGATGAAAAAAAAACATCATGAGCTTATGAGAGACTTCATAGCCAAATTTGAAAAACTGAGAAATAGAATCCCTGTAATTGCTCGACCTACAGCTGAGAATCTCAAATGCTTTTTCATTAATTCTTAGTTACCTGAATTAAGTTTTCTCTTGAGATGTGTTGGTCAAATAGATCCTGCTACAGCTCAACTTTTGGCCACTAAGGTATAAGATGATCTCATCTTAGTAAAGAAAATAAGGAGAAATATAAATAGAAATAGAACTTCATCATCTTTTGAATATGCATCTATAGGCACCACAGATCCAATGGTGTAGAAATTAGCAAATGAGTTGCTTGCTCTCAAAAATCAAATGGATCAAGGAATGTATTCTATCCCTTCATATAGAAGGACATTCCCAAATCAGTCATATCAGGGCAATGCTACCAGGAATCAAGGGCAACAAAATCGCCTTCCTCCCCCACAAGGGAAACTTTCCCTAGAAGCTCCTCTAACCAATTCAACAATGGGATATCTTGAAGCAGAATCAAAATTCTCTTTCCATCCTGAATTGAATCAATAAAATGATGATGATCTCCTTGAAGACAATCAAGAAGAATCAACTAGCGACTCCCACATTGGTTTCCTAAACTATCAGGATGAACCCAGAAGCAAAGGAGAAACTATTGATGGATCATATGCAGTGTTTACCAGGTCTAAGAACCAATCAGTCTAGTAAGTTGATAAAAAGAAGATAGAGGAGTAACCTCAACCAGCAATTACAATTGCTAAATGTGGAACCACTCTGCCTTTTCATTCAAAAGACCTGGTGATTACCCAAAATGTAAGTACATCAATTTCACCTTCACCTTTTACTCCCATTTCGCAAACTAGCCCTCCTCCCATCCCTCTTAAAACCCAAAAGGTTGAAATACCTTCTTCAGTTCCTAGTCCAATTCAGCCATTTCACATAATTGATCATGTCAAAAAGACCAAAATACAAATGTCTAAATTTGAATATTTGCAAGCTAATCTTGATCAATTGAATAGGTTGGTCCAATGTGTCAAGAACCAAACCATCCCTACAAGACAAGAGGTTAAGAAAATAATTCCTAATTCCCTAAAGAACATACCCATTCTAAATAATCTTGTCATTACTCCTCCAGCTGCCCCTGGGAAACTAGAATCTTTCTATGTTTCCCTGTTAATAAATGGTTATTAGCTCAACAATTGCATCATTGATTTTGGGGCATCTGACAATGTCATGCCTACTAAAGTAGCTAAGTCTCTAGGTCTCACATTGACCAAGACATTTGGGAGATGTTTCTCCATGGAGAACAAGAAAGTACCATTGCTGAGGAAAATTAAAGATGCCCAATTTGCATTGGTAGCCTTTCCAGACAAGAGAATTAGAATGACTGTCTTGGTGGTAGACATCCCAGCATCCTATGGCATTTTGCTTGGATAAAATTTCTACAAAGACGTGGGAGGAGAACTAAGCATGGACCTGTCTGAAGCAAGGATCCCTGTCCAAGGCATGATGAAGAGATTGCTCCCTAAAAAGGAGGCAAAATACGTGGTTACCCAAACATCAGCCCCTACAACACAAATTCTGTTTGAGTCCTCAGGTAGGAGTAACTATTTCTTTAACATAGAGGATGTTCATATTTTTACAAATGAAAGTCCTATAGCTAAAAATCCAAGATTTGATCCAAATAAGACTTTAGGAAAATTGGTAGAGCACAGTATAAACAAGGAAGGATCTTCCATCTCTAATGAAGAGAAATCTGATAAGAGATCAACTTCTAATGATAACAACAATTCTTCTGCCAATGATGAAGTTGGGACTGTGTTGATATCTCCTCAAGGAGATATTCTTCCTTCATGCAATTTGCAATTCAGCAACACCAACAACACAGTTGGATGTGAATCTCTATTACTTGAATTAAAGATTGCTCAAGATGAAGATGTAAAACTCCTTCACATCAAAGGAGATGTTAATCTGATAGTTTGTCAGGAGTTTGATATGGACAATCCAATCATGTGCTGGACTGGACCAGCAAAACAGCAAGTTATGATGGTGGACCATGCCCCTGCAAATCAAAATTAGGTAAAGGAATCCTTCACCAAGAGAGCAAGGAGTTATGGTTTCTAGTTTGAAGACCACATCCTACCATGGGACAAGAAGAAGAAAAGGCCAAGGGCAAAATGCAAAAAATTGGTTTCCTGGTGGAGAACTCCATTTGCCTGTCACCATTTTTGGGGGCAAAATGTCTTCTTGCTGGTTTATCAGGATAGAGTACTATTTCCACTGTCTCCCAAGAAGCAACATTTGAAATACTTCAATTCTTGAAGTATCAATCATTTCATCTGTATATATGTAAATTTGTATAGTTTTTAACTATATTTTATTTTATTTGTTTCCATTTTTTATGCCTTTTATTTCTAGGTATCATGACTCTATAACCCAATGGTACACATGAAGACACTAGAGTTTCTAGATTCTACTCCTTTCAATTCTTTTTGCAATTGACAGAAGTTCTCCAACTAGAGCTAGCTGTTGTCCCCCAAAAATATCACTCATTTTTGGGACAACATTTGAACCATTTTGGTCCTACAGACCAAAATTGCCTCTTCCCTTTTTAAAATTTGTCCTGGGCATTCAAATTCCTCATTTTTCAAGCTTCTCAGAAATCTACAGACTCTGTAGGTTTAAATCTAAGGACTCTGCAGGCTTAAATCTATGGACTCTGCAGGCTTGAATCTATGGACTCAGTAAGAAGAGAAAATCTATGGACTCTGCAGGCAAGTTCATTTCTATAGGTTCAAAGGCTTCTACAGGTGGTTTCAACCAAAAGAATCAGTTTCTAACACTTGATCATTTTCATGATTGGTTCAGTGCCTTGGTTCAAACAAAAATCTCCATTGGCAAGCATCATCAGCAAGTTCAATGCTTGGTTCATCCTTTGGTTCAACATCAAATGGTTTAAAGGTGGGTTCAATCAAGTGGTTCAACACTTTATTTCACTCATTTGGTTCATCCACTTTGTTTCAATGCTTTCATTCATCCTTTGGTTCAATCAAACAGTTCGTCAGTCGGTTCAAGGCTTTGTTTGAACCGTTGAACCAAAACTTGGTTCAACGGTTGGTTCAATGTCTTGGTTCAATGGATCATTTCATCAGCTTGGTTCATTCAATTAAACCATTAGCTTGAACCATCAGCTTGAACCATTTTGGTTCAAAGCTTGGTTCAACCGATTGGTTCAACGAAGTGGTTCAAGGGCTGGTTCAAACAAAGGGTTCATTGGCTTGAACCATTTTGGTTCAAAGCCTAGATTTAACAATTGGTTCAAAGCCTTGGTTCAATGGAATGGTTCAATAATTGGTTCATCACCAAAGTTCAAAAGGCCTCCTGAAGGACAAGTGCCCTTGCGGAGGGCACATGGTCAACAAAAATACCCTTTGGAAGGGTCATTTTCAAAAAGACTAAGGCAAAGTCTAAGGCACAATTCTTTTAGACAAAAAGTCTGAAAGAATTCTGAGAAGTCACAGAAGCAAGAAACCTGAAGGAATTTGTGTATTGGCAAACAGAATAATTTTTGTGGACTTTTTGTCTGCGAGAATTGTCTACGAGAATTTGCCTGGGGAAAAGCCTAGGGAAAGTACACGCGGGAATTATCCACCAAAATTTTCAAAGGGCCACCAAAGGACCCTGAAGGGTAGGTGCCCTTGCGGGGGACTCTCAGCTGCCAACTTAAAGGGCACTTCCTGAAGCTGAAGGGTCACCTTCCCTTCGAGAAGGATGTAAAATAAGAAGCCCGAAGGCCATTCAGGGGTCATTTCTTAAGGCCTAAAAGGGCAAGTCCAATATGGAAAAGCACCAAATAGAGAGCCAAAAGAGGACCAAGGGGTGACGCACCCAAAGACATCAAATTCAACACAGTGAACTAACTGTTGAAAACATAGTGACAGGCATGCGAACGTCAAATTCAAGACAACAAGATAACCATTGATCCTTTGAACCTACAGACCAGAATGCATTCATAAACTTCAAGGCCAAGACCAGTAGAAAGTGAGGAAAGAATAGAACAACAAACTGAATCCAGGACCTGATTCAATTAACCAAAAAAGGAGGAAAGATGAAGGTAAGATCAGATCGCCATGTGGACATTGAAAGTTGCAAACTTTCAATAAGCGTGACTTGTTTCCCTGCATTGATAAAATCAAATGGTTAAAATGCCCCTAAGTTCCAGCCTATCTTCTTAACAGATTCCAACACAACATGATGTGTTACTATTCTCGAGTCCTTCTTGAACAAGCTATATAAGGGACTCTCTTCTATTGTAAATATATCTCTTTTTGACAATCAAAATGAAACTCTGCCCAAATTGAAAGGCATTTTTTGAGACTTTGAGCTCATTTTGTTGATCATATTTTGTTATTGGAATAAGAAAGCAAGTGATTTTTCAAACTTTGTGTTGTGATATCTTTGTTGTTGGGGAAACTGTTCTTATGTCTTTTTCCTTAATATATCTTTTGTTCCTTTAATTCAACAAGCAGAATTAGTGATAGTAGTCAAGAAGGTGTCCTGAAGAGTCAAGTGTGGAGAGACTTTGTGCCCCCATAATTGCCTTTAGTGTGTTTTCTTTTCATTTCTATGTAAAGGAATTTGGGATGACTTTGTGCCCTCATTGTCCTTCGTATCTTACTCTTGAGCAATTCAGGTGGAGACTTTGTGCTGCATCTTGATTTGCTAGTTATTACATCCTTTGCTACATTTTGCTATTACTACCAAGAGTATTCTTGTGGTTTGTTGAATAGTACTTCTAAAAGAAGAGGAGTACTGCTTGTCATTTCCCTTGAGTTTTTCCTTTGATCTGCATGCATCATTTAAAAAAAAAGAGAGATGGATGGTTTGCCCTACCCATGAGTACTATTTTCTATTTGTATATATATATATATATATATATATATATATATGTATATGTGTGTGTATATATATATATATACATATATATATATATACATACATATATATATATAGCTTATATATAGGGAACCTCCCCTTGATGAGAGGAGAGATTAGTCCCCTTCTGATGTGGTAAACCTACACATTTGGATGACTAATCTTCCTACTTTGGCTGATCAGACCTACTTTGTTTATCAGTATGCTGATCGACAAATATTCAACCAACAATATGTAATCAAACCTTAATAAAATGGCTCGAGTACTTCCATATGTCTTTCTTGATGGCTCTTACAAGCTTTAGATTGATAAAACATGGTGTGGATATGCATTGTTCTTAGATGAATCCTCAGGGGGATATGCATCACTTCGAAAGGGTGCTCAAGTTTAGATGGTCATGATTGAGATATGTAGTGGCATTGCATAGACTTCTATATTGTAACAAGATGTGTGGTGGCTCAGATCAATTAGGCTTTGCTTGTAGGAACCAGGATCTTGACACGTAGCATTAGATTTGAATTTTAATGGTTAACTACCTCGTGAGCTCTCTAAATGATGCCACATGGTTCATGGGCTTTGTATATTTGTTTTAAATGTCTTATATGATATGTGATAAATCTCTAAGGATTTACAAATCTAAAAAAGGTAGACACCTATCCTCCTGAGTCACAGTATTTAATTTGACATCCTGTGAAGCATCATAGACTGATTCTTTAATTTTGATGTCCTATGAGGCCAAGCGTGAAGTTAAGTTAGACTTCCAAAAATGTCAAATGCCCATCTTAATCAAATCAAACAAGTCTAAAGCAAAACTATGAAAGTAATGCTTTAAACAAATTATAATGTTAATTTAATAAGATTAGGTGAAGTTTATTTCATCCATGTCAATTGGAGGACCAGGTAGAACTTCTTTGGTGAAGGTCTGTCTGCACATTTTGAAGTGTCAATGGTTAATGATTCACTATTGAATGAAAATTTGAAGAAACTTACAATAATTCAAATTTATAAGAGTCAACCATTATTATAAAATGAATGATTAACCAAAAATTACTTAGGAAGTATTAAATCAATTTTTCTTATGTAGTCAACTGCTTTAGCAAGCTTAGCATCTTGGGAATTTCAGAAAATTTAAGAAAGGAGGGTCCCCATTCTAGGAATAGGGGTAGTTGAGCATCAACAACTTGTACATTTTTACACCTTTTGACTCTTCCCTTTTTTGACTACCAATTTTTATGCCTTTAGGCTATTTCCTTAAACATCGATTCACACCTTTTGGCTTGGCTCTCTTTACGCTTGTCTTGCCTTATGGATTTATCTTACCTATTTTTATGCCTATTGGATTTTAATTTGTGATTTTCATTCCAAGACTTTGGGGAATACAACTAATATTTCATACTATAATTTTATCTAACTCCTAGCCTTAGCTACTTATTTTATTAAAAAAAATAAAGCAATTGTTATGGATGGTGTTTTGAAGCCTAGATTCATTTTTTTTTCTTTTATGGAAAAACTATTGCATTTTATGTATGTCGTTCATCCATAATTTACTCTCTTCTAGGATGAAAGTCTCGAATTTCTCTATCATTATATTATCATCCCATTATACATTTTTATTCAATTCGGAAAATGCACTCATTCTAAAGTGCATCCCTTTTACCCTATTATTCACCTCCATTCAGGCATACTAAGGTCAGTTTCAAGATTACACTCTTTTCTACGATGCAATTCTAAGAGTATATAAGTGTATTGGTCTCTAGGTTCTCATTATTAGTGGCTAGGTGTAATTTTTATTGTATTAGTAATATTACACACCCATTATTAGTCTTTTGAATCCATGTTGAGGAGGATAATATAAAAATACCAAAATTAAGCAATCAAGATATCAAAACAAAAACAAAAATCAAAAGAAGAAAGGGAAAAAAACCAATCTCAAAAGGAAAAATATCTCTCAAAATCTAAAATCATACTAAGAGATGTGATCATATTACATAGGCACCCCCTATTATAGTTGAATTTCAAACTCCATAATTAGATTCATGATAGAGTTGAGGTCTATTGGAGTGCATCAAGTCAGTACATTGGGGTAGGGGGCTTTACATATATACTATTAGTGTTAGCTACTTTCTCACACAAATACCCAATCCTTACATTTAATCGATGGATCCATCCCAAGGAATGAGGACATGTCATTCAAATATAATGTCCTTTTTCATTTTCATGTATATATCCTTCATGGCATAATCTTTATACTTCACTAGTAATCCTAAGCTCTATGTTTGCTAGGTTAGGTTCTCTAGGGCTATTAATGTCAAAAAATCAGTCATTCCAAACTAATTAGAGTGAGATATTTTTAGAGAAGAACATGTTTTTCCTTGGTGGCACTCTCTTTTATCTCCATTAATTATTTCTCCTTGATAGAAATATTTTTTCCCAAATCTCTTTCATCTTTTGTATTTCTGATTCTTTATTTCTTTTAGACATATTGGCATTATGGCAGGTATTAGTGTTCAAAGGTTCCCCTTTGTACTTTTCTATTTTTAATAAAATCTATATCTTGGAGTTGTTGCAAGATGTTCTCTTATTCATTGCCTTATTTTATAAAATTTCTCTTAGTTAGGTTTTTGACCTTAAGCTCTTTTTTCTTTTTTTTTGGGTCATCCAAACCTAATATATCCCTTCCTTTGTAGCTATCCAGTCCCATATTGACCACTTATGCTTTATTTTATACCATTCTCTTTATTGGGTCATTTGGACCTAATATAAACATTACCTTATGGTTATCTCACTCATTTTAACTGTATTTTTATGCCTTATCTTCTTCTTTGGATTATTTAGACCTAATGTAACCTTTACCTTGTGGTTATTTGACCCCTTTTATCTCTTTTATTTTACTCTGGGTCTTTTAAACCTAATTTATCCCTTCTAATTATGGTGATTTGGATTTCATTCCTTTTTACCATACTTTTTCAGAGTTTCACATATTTCCATTTTAGGCTCATATGTGTATGCACACTATAGTGTTGGATTACAAAAAGGATTAATTCAAACATTAGTCATTAAAAATCACAAAATAATGCATAAGAATTAATAGTTTAAGATAACATATTATGTGGGGTTTACTAATGATAATGAAGAAAAATTGAAAGAAAACAAAAAATAATTACCTTCCCAAGTGATTCCACCATCCAAGAGCGACTCCAAATGTGTTTTTCACCTTGATCTAGTGTTCTTGTCTTTATCAACAATGGATGACAAGCTCCTCCATTATCTCAACATCATTATGCATAATCTAGGCTCAAGATAAGAAATCTAATTTATGCCTATCAAATGAAGCTTGTAAATAAAACACAATGATAAACACAGAGAATATTGTGGAGATAATTTTTCATTTTAAGTCTACAATATTTTTAGCTTAAAAATGATGTTTTGTGCCCTTCTATTTATATATTTTCTAAATGGGCTAAGATCAGCCATGATAGTTCATCTCAAGATTGAGATGTGTGGCCATGAATTAATTTAATATGTGTAATTAAATCCATAAATATCATCATAATGATTTGGGAAGAAGGGGCATTAATGAGGCATGGGTTCCCATAAACTTGATATTTAGTACATTTATGGCTTATAGATGCCACCCCATTGATCATGTCATTAGGTGATGCAAATTTGAGAATCAATTTCCAATAATGAAATAATCAATAACCCCCATGGAAAATACACTTAAGCTCTTGATTTGAATTAATTATCTTAAACAAGATTAATCAATTTTAGTGTAATTCTTTGAAAATTTGTGCACAATTAATCAAAATGATCAAAAGGTCATATTACTAGGTTGCAATTTAACTCAGGAAGAATTAAAAAGTGATGTTAATTGTGTATGAATTGTGATCCCATTTAGGATATTGTTGACACATAAAAATAAAAGTACATGATTTGTAATAACAAGTTAAATGGAAAGATTGATCTAAAGCACCAAAATGTAAAATCATCATTTTGACTCGAATTGATTTGAAAAAGGTTAAGAATCACATAAAATGCATTGCCTCATTTAGATATATATTATCCTAAATTAGCACTTGTATACAACAAGATCAAACCTTTTAGTGTGTTTAAGTGATTTTGGCCTAAATTATGCATTTGAGTGCAATTTAAGTAAGATTGACCATTTCAAAACACAATGGTGTGAGGAATTAGATGTCTACATTTTCCCCTTGTTTGAGAAGGTGTAGCAAAACACTTAAGCAAAGCAAAGTCTTTTCAAACAAAAGAGTTGTAAATAAGAAATTGTAAATGACCCATGATGCCCCCTCGAGAGGACATACAAAGATGAAAGAGAAGGATGAACTCTTGAAAAGAGAGAGAAAGTAAGATTAACCCATGGAAAAGATTAAATCTAGATGAGCTAATGCTTGCATGTGTTAATTCCATCAGTAATAAAAAATATAATTAGAATAAAATGGGCCCCAAATATGGGGGGAATGGGAAGGATACATTCTAAAAATATAAACGACACACTTTGAACACACCCAAAGCTAGGGTGAAAGTTGCATACTTATGGAATGATCAATCTCAAGACAAGTTGCACACTAAAACATTATCATATTGGGAAAAAGTGTGGAGAGCTTGGAATTAGAAGAAGAAAAAAGAAATGTCATCTCCAAAGAGAGGAATAAATAATAATTTGCTCCATTAGAGCAGATATGACATGCGATAAATAATTTTACCCCAATAGGGTAGATTCTGATCATTGATAAGTAATGGTTGGCTTGCCCTAGTAGAGTTGATTTAGATTTATGAACTAGTTCAAATGTTGTGCCCCAGCATGGGAAAATTAGCAAACAATAGCTCAAGAATATAACCTAATGCATATATTAAAGATGAGTAGGCATAAACATAGATGCAATGGTGGAATAGATTTGAAAAATCCAAAAAATACTAAGCATACAAGAATGTACAAAGGGATGAAAGAGATGAAAATAAAAGTGAAGGTGGTTGAGCTGACTCGAGATACATCATGTATCCAAGCACTACCTACATAGTCCAAATACACCTCAAGCTAATGTAGTTCACCCAGAAGGTGGGATAGAATGGAATGAAGGATGAAGAATACTGACCAAAGGATTTGATTAGATGCATGATGTATGCTAAGACATGCACGTCTAAGCATAGAGTCAAGTGATAAATCTATTGAGCCTAGTTTATGCATGGTGATCTTGAGAGATATTCATTAGAGCTATATTGATGTTAAAAATTTAATCCAAAGCACAAAGTTCTTGCTATAGTAAAATAAATTAGGTATCATAAGTATGAGTAACTCATAATGACATGGCATTTCAATTGCATGGATCTAGTTCAAATATGAATACTTATAACTAAGGATAATTGTAAAAAGTGACCAAGACTATAGTTACATCTATTTACATTTAAACAAACAAAGAAAATATAAATAAAAAGCAAAACATAAATGAACCTAACTTAAAATCAAGATATGAAAAATCTAGACTTAAGTATGAACAATAATCTTTAAAATGAAACAAAAACAACTTAATAACATGAGATCACGATATAATAATCAATATTCATGTGGACCATCAAGATGTTATTAAAAAACAAAAGAGAAGAGTAAAAACAAATAGGGAAACACAAGATCAAGGTGAGACATGAATTAATAAAAGGATAAAAGAAGAAGAAATAAATGAAAAGGCAATAAAGCACAACAAAACACCAATAAAACTCAAATAAACACACACAAAACAAAGACCAAGCTAGTGTAGTTTAAACACAATTGTTCATGTACGTATAGTAGAGGCATTAATTTCTACCATAACATAACAAAGAATAAGGATATAAAATGTGTTCCCTAATTAAAGAGGAACAATGTAGAAGAAAAGGAAAGGGGTTAGCCAAGTTGACTCCAGATGTACAAGATAAGTGGATATTACCTACATAGTTCTATAGACGCATGTTATAACATAAACTTCAGGCTAGATATATTTCTCCTAGGAAGTGGGATAGAATAAAAGGTGATGACAAAAAAAACATGATTAATGTTTTAGAAGAAAAGGGAAGATGGGCTCGTAAAATGTTGAGAGCGTACAAATCATAATGTTCTTTCAAAATGGTAAGTGCATGGGATAATTACTTACAAAATGGCAAGAGCATGAGGATCAAAATGTAAAAAATAATAAGATAATGTTTTTGTTCTTTTTTGGATCATTTTCTAATGTTTTTGGGCTTTTAGTATAAAATATGCACAAAGGGGAACCAACTAATTTAGGAGATTCTTGTCTAAGAGTAGAATTTTTGATAACAGATAAGCTAGATGTAACAACAAGAATGAATATAAATAATAGACCAAGAAACTGACTAGGAGTTTCAATAAAAGCTAAGAGTTGACTGCAATGGCACATGCTCACAAATTGGTGAGAATGAGGATCTTGATAAGGCAAAAATGAATACCAAACAACAGCAAGTTAATAGAACAATGTGCAGCATAAGATATCTCTGTAGAATCATCCAATAAGCAAAGATCCTGAGATGAATATGAATTCATGTTCACTCATTTATAGAAAAAGCTAAAAAATATTGTCCATGTTGATCTACTTTGTAGAACTAGTGTTGTATGTGATAATAACGTTGATGATTTGTAATTAGGATCATAATTGGTTAAGGGATAAAAGTATCCAGGTTACAACAAACCCAAGACAACAAAGAATGTGGTTCTCAAATAAAATAGTCCAGAATGAATGGGGTCCAAAAGATGGTACAAAATTAATATGGTTTTCAAAGAGAATGGTTTAGGGTGGGATAAAATGCACTCAATGTGACAGCAATCCAAAGTTTCCACTATCCAGAGTTGTGAAAGTAATAAGGTTCTCAAAAGAATGGTCCATGATAGGTCAAAAGAATATGGTCCATGAAAGGATGGTCCATGATAAAATGGTAGAATACTTCAACACAAGTTTCCCTCAAGTAAGGGGTCTTGTAGACAATGGCTCAAAGTTGTCAAATGTAGAACCTCTTCAGGTGTATAATGTTCATGGTATCTAAAAGTTCTTCACCATTTGGTTTATCCAATCGATATGCCCCTGGTCCATAGTTTTTCATGATAACATAGGGTCCCAACCAAGTAGGTTAAAACCTACCTTTTTTCTTACATTTATTGTTTGTGTTCTTCTAGTTCTCTTTCAGGACCAAATCAACAATCTCAAACTCCCAAGGGAGAATGTGATTGTTGTAGCTTCTCATCAATTTATCCTGATAGGATTTTAAGTATTACAGTAGCCAAATTCTTATCATCAATAAGTTCTATTTATTGCAACCTTGAGACTTTGTAGTCCTCTTCATCTTCAATATGATCTATTGATACTCACAATGATGGCAGCTCGATATTGATCGGGATAATAACTTTTGTTTCATACACAAGGGAGTATGGAGTGGCTCATGTGGGGGTTCAATGACTAGTTATGTAATCCCATAGGGTAGGAAAGATGTGAAAGTTCTAATTATGGCCAGAGTCATTGACAATATTCTTCAAAATGGCTACAATGGTCTTGTTTGATGCCTTAGATTTTTCATTGCCTTACAAGTTATATGGTGTAGATTAATTGGGCTAGATTTTGAATTTTGCACAAAGGTCTTTCACATCTATGTTTACAAAGGATCCACCATTATCAAATATAATGCATGTCGGAATGCCATATCGACAGATGATATGGTAATGAATGAGTTTGACTATGTACTTCTCAGTAACATAAATGAGAGGAATGACCTCAATCCACTTAATAAAATATTTGGTAGCAGTTAAAATGTGTTTATAGCCATTTGACAATGTTGGGTTTATTTTCCCAATGAGATTGAGGCCCCAAGTAGAGAATGGTCATGGTGTTATGATCGGATGTAGTGGTAAGGAAGGTGCATATATCAAATTTCCATGTTACTAAAAAGTGACACACTTCCTTACATAATTTCAATCATATGTCTCCATCTTTGGTGAATAATAGCTTGTTCTAAGGACATTTTGGCTAAGACTACATCATTGGTGTGGGATCCATACATTCTTTCATGAACCTCCCTTAGCACTAGCTTGGATTCTTCCAAAGCTAAATAATGAGGTAGCATTCCATCATAACCTTTATGATAAAACATGTTCCCCAATAGGGTATAATAGGCTAAGGGGTGATATAATATATTTTTTTGGTTATTGGATAGGTTAGGTGGAAAAACACGATAATGGAAGTAATTATAAACTGCTTGATACCAAGGTAGTTCAGGTGGGGAATAGGGACCAGCAATGGCACATACCTTTTTTGAATCTAGCATAATATGCACAAGCTGTAGAATATTTTCAATAAAAAAATTGATGATCTTTATCTCTACTATTAATCTGTATCACTCACTTAATCATTACCATTACATCAACAGATCTGTTGTTGGACCTTGGTAATTTTTCAAACTATAGAGATTTAAAATGAAGCTTGAGATTATCCATGATTTACTTGTAAGGAACAAGCTTATCATCTATAGTTTGATATTGATCAATGGTTTGATTGATGATCAATTATGAATCACCATAAACCATTAAGTGTTGAATATCCCATTGAATAGCAAGATGCAGTCCTACAATAAGTGCCTCATACTCAGCCATATTATTAGTAGAATGAAAATTAATGTGAAACACTTTGGGAATAAAATACCCTTGTGGCTTAATTAATAATATGATGGATCCAAATCCATGATAACTGAAGGATCCATAAAAATAAAGCTTCTATTACTTAGGTTCATGTTGCACTTCTTCCACTATCATGATGGAATCATCAGGCAAGTTAAATCTGAGTGGTTGAGTGTCTATAATAGGGGCCTTTATAATTTGATCAAAAATAACCTACCCCTTGATAGCTTTCTAATTTTGATACTCAAAATCAAATTCTCTTAGGATCATGACCCATTTATCCATAGTCATATGAGGGTTGCCTTGGATAATAAAAACTCAAGGGGATCCACCTTGGTGATAATAATAGTTTTGTTGTTCAGCATATAATGTCACATCTTTTGGGAAGAAACCATCATATATAGAAACACCTTATCAATAAGTGTATAATTATGTTCATAAGCCATTAGTGTGTGGCTTAAATAATAGACTACATGTTTTTTACCTTGATCATCATGTTGGGCTAAAAGTGCCCCCAGTGTATGCTCAATTGCCAATATGTAAATAAGTAGTGGTTATCCAAGTGTTGCCGATCTCAAACTGGTGGGTTGGCCAAGTATGTCTTGAGCTTCACAAATGCTAACTGACAGTCTTCATCCCATTGAAACATGACCCATTTCTTCAAGAGATGGGTAAAGGGGTGGAACATATCTGCCAGTTAAGAAATGAACCTATGGATTGATTGAATCTTTCCTTGTAGGATTCAAATTTATATAAGATTTAAATATGGAGGGTAGGTTCAACTTAGATCCCTCTTTGTGATATAATGAAGCCTAGCAACTTCCCTGAAGTGATCCCAAAGACACACTTATTAGGATTCATGTGGAATTTATATTCATGAAGCCTCTCAAAGATTCTTTGTAGAACATTAGGAAGTCCATCTCTTGTCCTTGATTTTGTTAGTATATCATCAACATAGTCCTGAACAATATCATGCATTATGTAATATAAGATGATAGTCATGGCACACTAATATGTGGCTATAACATTCTTCAATCCAAATGGCATGACTTGGTAACAGAATGTTCCCCACAAAGTGGTGAATGCAGTATTGTGTTGATCTTCTTAGGCTATCTTGATCTGATTTTATCTAGAAAATCCATCCATGATGGATAGCATCTCTTAACCAGTAGTAGAATTGATGATCGTGTCAATGTTGGGTAGAGGAAAATCATCTTTTGGGCATGCTTTGTTGATATATCTAAAATATATACAAATATGAATGCTTTATGTCTTCTTGCTGACTAGAACTATGTTAGATATCCATTTAGAATAGTCAAGTGGTCTAATGAAGCATGCTCCCAATAGTTTCTCTAATTTGGTTTTTACCAAGATGACAATGCATGGATATATCTTTCTCAATTTCTTCTTAACTAGTTTGGCATTAGGATGAACAAAAAGGTGATGTACTACCAAGTGTGGGCCTAAGCCTAGCATATTTGAGTAAGTCCATGAAAAGATATCTCAAAAATCCATCAAAATGGATATAATATGTTCATGTTTTGCTTTAGTAAGGTAAGCTCCAAGATAAATAATTTTGGGATCATCATATGTTCCCAAATTCACTTTAACTATGTTCTCTACAAGAAGTGTGGATCCATATTTAATAATAGTAGGCAAGGTGTGATCATGATCATCTTCTTCTACTACAGTTTCTTGATTTTCTTCCCAGAGCTGTGGATAATGTGATGAATCAAAATTTTCCATCTTAGGTAATAGCCAGGTAACAAAAACCTCTGGAAACTCAAGAGCAAGATGCTCAAATAGTTTTTATTATTCTAAAGAGATGCTTGTACTGGCCATGGATCTAGGACTTGATGTACCTTCTATGTCTTGAGGGGATGAGAAAACTTTCCTACCCGAGAGTGCCTGAAATAGGTTTTCACTCAAGGGCTTGTCTTTTTCTTTACTTTTTCCCTGATCAACATGCGCCTCAAAGAGGTTTTCACAAGAATATCTCAATGTTTTATCTTTAGTGTGACCAAGAAAGTTTGACTACTCTCGAAGTATGTACAAAGATCTAATGAAAAATCAAAGCTTTATTTGTGATCACTAATGGGAAATCCATCTCTTAAACCTATGTATTCTATAATGGATTCTTCATTTTGAAACTCATCAAGGTGTATGACCAAATTTTTTTGGTCCCAATCAATGAGTTTAGGATGGAAAAGGCATAGGGAACAATGAGGTAATGCTTTAGGATTGGAATCTCCAATAGGATAAATGAGTGTGATGGTCATGATAGCATTTTGGTTAAATAAATTTGAGTCAACGAGATCATCAAAAAGGCTATAATTAGATGTTACATTGCTACCATGAGTATCGTCACTAGTTAATTCAAAACAATCACTATTGAAAGTCATGAGGTCACCCCCATATGGTATAAATCCAATACCATGATTTAAATTGGGTACTCCAATTGATAATGGTTCCAAAATTCCTTGGACTCATAGGCCACAGCCACTTCTTGTATAATTAGGATGATCCACGATCCTATTAGGGATAGGATACTTTGGATTTTGAAAGAAATTAGAAAGGTCTTTATAATATAACCAATCTCATTTTGAAAAATCCTCTCAATCCTTCTTTGGAAAAGTAGAAGGTATAAATACCACATGTGGTTTTTGCTATTCTTTCTTCAGTTGCCAAATGAAGGTGGGTCTGTTTGGGCTCTTGGATGGTTTGGGTTTACCAAATGTTTTTGGAGACTTTGGCAATGTTAAAACATGGAAGCCACTCTTTAGATGATATGTGCAAATGCCCACATCTTTAATAACAACCTATTTTGCAAGGGTTGCAGGAAATGGATCAATTAAAGTGGATGTCAGATCACTAGGGTTGATATAATTGGATGGAGGTGGATGTGAAACTATCTCCTTATTCTTCTTTACAATGAATTTAGAACCAGGGAAATAATTATAATTATGATACTCAACCTCAAGATGCTTTTATTACTGATAACATTATTGATCGGTGGGAATAGTAACCTCAATCCCATCATGGGGAAATTTAAGGCACTGATGCAAGGTGGATGGAATGGCCTGTACTTCATGGATCTAAGGGAGACCAAGAAGTATGCTATAAGTAAGTTCAATGTCCATAATATGAAGAAATGTGTGGTGAGAAATAGACCCAAAAATGATCAACAACCAAATATTTCTAGAAGACTCCCTCTCAAATTTGTCATAAGCCTTGATTATGATCGTCTCTAGTTGGATATCCTTTGTAGTGTATCCCAATATCTATACCAGTTTGATGGACACTATGTTCAGCCCTGAACCATTGTCTATAAGAACCCACTTGATCTTATGGTTTTTAATAATTACCTTAATATATAAAGGGTTGTTATGGCTCAAAATTAGGGTGGACATATCTTTTTGATCAAACATAAGCTGACAGAATGAAGAGAAGTGTCCAACTAGTGTTTGGAACTATTCAATATTTATACCTTTGGGAATAGTTTATTCTTATAAAAGGTTTTTTAGAATAGTTTTATGGACTTTATATGTATGCAAGAGATCCAAAATGGAAATTTGCACAGGGATTTTACTTAGTTGGTCTGATAGACTATAAGGTTTCTCAACATTGGAATAAGATGGCTTGGCCTTGGATGGCATAGTATTCGGCTTTAGAACCAAAGGCACAATGGTCACATTGGGTTCTATGGAATAAGAGGGAAAAGGGCCCTAGAGAGTAACTCATGAGCATCTAGTTATGATTGCACAACCTAGAGGTGGCAAAGAACTAGTATAATCATAAGATAAAGGTGAAGGGCCTTGGAGGGTGACTCACAAGCATCTAGTTGCATTGCTATAATTTTGAGTCAATGAGGAACCATTGTAATTAGAAAAAGGGTGTTGCCAAAAATAGTAACCAATGTAAATAGAGTTGTAATAGAATTGTGTGAGCTTGACACGGTATTACTAGAGGGAAAGGGTGCTTACCCTATAATAATGGATCCCATACTATGAGGAGTATGAGATGGTTCAGGAGATTTGATAGTAATAGTGGTAATATGGGTTACAAAAATGCATCCCATGGTGTTTTTATAATCATAAGGTATATTATTATAACCCAAGTTGTTAGAATGAGTATTATGATCCTGACTATGATCATGTTGATTATGATTTTAACCTTGATTCTAGTTCTGATTCTGCCTTTGATTTTTTCCTTGGTTCTATTAGTTTTTTCTTGGTGGTGGTCGATTATGTTGAGGAAATGGATCTTGGTAGATTTCCATATCCTGATTAGTGCCTTATGGGGCCAATTTAATCTCAACTTTACCACCCTTAATTAGATCTTCAATAAAGTGTCATAATTGGATGCACTGATATGCATGGTGTCTAACAATATGATGTAAGTTACACCATTCATTCTCCTTGTACCAATATGGTTTTGGTTGATCTTGAGTAAATGGCCTTGGTACTATTCATATAATCAGGTTAGCTACTATGAGTTTTTGAAACACTGTCTGAACAGGTTATCCCAATTTATTAAAGACTCTATATTGATTGTGGAATGTCCTATTTGGAGGTTATCTTTGAAAATTAGGTGGTAGATTAGGTACATCTATTTAAACATTTGAGGCTGATAGGGCCTACACCATTTATACATGTCTTATTTTAGTCACACCATTTCCAACCATGTTTTTGTTCTTGTTGAAACCCTTAGGTTTTTCTTGTGCATCTGTTTGATTAGAAGATGGGGTCTGATTTGATATTTTACCCTATGCAAAAATCTCGACAAGACCTTTTGTAATAAGATCCTTCTCAATCTAAACACCCTTGTCTATGATTTCTTCAAAAGTGTTTACACAAGAAAGCCATAGATTGTGTACTAGCTCAGGGTGTAGGTTCTATGAAAATATATCTGCCAACTATTTTTCTAGGAAATTATGTTGAAATCAACCTGCTAATTCTCTCCACATATGTAGGTATGCAGTGATGTTTTTTCCATCAAATCATTTGTATTTTCAAAATTCAACGATGGTTAATTCATCTTTGATGTTGTATGAGAAACGGTTGATGAATTTTTATAATAAACCATTCCAATCCATAACTGATCCCTTGGGTAACTTGAGTAACAAATTTAAATCTTGTCCCAAAAAACTTCATGAAAATAATCGAAGTAAGAACACGCTACTATAAACAACCTCTTGTAATTATATGAAAAATGCTTGGATATGTTCACGTGGGCCACCCTTTCCTTTGTATTTATCAAATTTGAGTGCCTCAAAATGAGGTGGAAAAGGGACTTGGATAATATATAAATCAATTAGATATGGACATATCTCATTGAATTTGTACCTTTTAATCTTGTTTCCAGTCTCCAAGTGTGACATAATCTCTCTCATAGAGTTCCACTCTTGCATGTTTGGTGCATTTATGGGTAGAACATAATTCTATTGGGGTGGAATGTGCCCCTATTGTTATTTTTGGGGTAGTATGTACCCATATTGTTGCTATTGGGGTGGAATGTGCCCCTATTATTATGTGTATTTGGTAGGGATGTACACCCTATGATCCTCAACTTGGTTTTGGTTTTCTCCTTGAGTCGATTAGGTAAGTGGTTGATTCTTAGGAATCTATTACCTCAAATTAATAATGTTTTGTTGATTTTGGGGAGTTCTTTATCTATTCACCATTGTACATGGTCATTGAGATGAACTAGCCAAATTGTTTCATATGATTTCTTCAATATGTACTAAATGTTTGGGTCTTTGACTTTGTAAAGGAACAAGAGATTTTTGGTGATTGAAAAATGTGTGCTCCATGTCTAGTGGAGCATGTTACAAGACCCCTTAGGTTTTGGGTTGTCTTATTGAGACATCTTGATCTATCATGCTTGTGTTTTAAACTAGATTTTGTGTTGTGTTAACTACATTTCCCTATTCCTTTGAAGCTTCATTATGGATTAACATAGCTACTAAAGAGTCTATTAACTCTAAAATAAGTTGGTCCACATATCATTGACTTATCTTCTTAATATTTTTGACAACATCTTGATCATTTAGTTTTGAATTTATAAGTATCTCTTTGCCTTTGCTAGAAGAAGGTATGTTAGTTTACACAATGTTTGCGAAAAAAAAAATCTTGATATTTCTCTCTTTCTCCAACTAAGGTATGTAATTATTCCATGGGAAAATCTTAGGGTAGTCTAACACTAGATTCTATCAACCTTAGAAGGGCTTCATCTTTGTCCTCTTGGGTTTGATATTCCACATAATTTTTCTCAGATCCTACTATTTTTGGAATCTCATCAAATACCACTAAGTTATCTTGACCATCATAATAATACTCCTCCTCATAGCTAGGCTCGTAAGGGATCCCACTACGAGTGTACCTTTGAGTCATGTCTAAAAAGGTTTCCCTCTATGTTTGACTAGATTTAGAAAATGTTTTGCATACGTTTGAACAAGGTATGTGTTTTGATATTTTCTAAACAAGGTGACTAGGTAACCAAAGATACTATAAAAGGGAGGGTGGTATAATACCACACATAATTAGAAGAATGATGTTCATAAAATTACTCAACCTTGGGTAAAGTTGAAATCATATGAATTGGAAGAGGGTATGATAACTCAAAAATCCTAGAGTGTCACTAGTACACTAAAATATAGACTTTTGAGATATGTCAATACCATAAAAAATAGTTCAAATTCGATGAGTTGATGCTATGAAACTAGAAGAAATCCCTTCAGATTAGGAAGGAGATAATATGAACTAAGAAACTCATGATGTGGAAACATGCAAGAATTCCTATGTATAAAATTAGAACCAAATGGGCAGCATAATGCCACCACATGGTAATAAGCATGGTAGTAAAAAATATATTCTAAGACTCAAAGCGTGAGAAATACGCAAGATTACTTAAGTCCACCAATGATGAGAATGATAATGAGTTAATAAATGACCTTCAATCCAAATTAGAAATTGAACCCAAGTTCCCTCAAGTCAAGTGTAAATGGTGAAACTAATTTAACACATCAACCTTATGAACTTAGAAAAGTGCAAATTTGAATTTGAACTATCAATGAAGGACTTAAGAAAATGTATCAAGTGGTTTAGACTCAAATGGGCAGCATAACTACACCACTTAGATGATATGACACAATGTTTAAAGATGACAATTTTAAACAAGGAAAAAAAATTGATTTTCACTTGGACAACATAGTGCCTCCTTGTTCAAGAAATTGTGGACAATGTGTTTGGTTATGATGTTTGTTTACATACAATTTTTGACTCAAATCAATGACCAAGAAAGCTAAAAGACTAAAATAGACCAATACAACTAAGTAATCATCCTAAATCCCTAAAACTAACAAAGTTGCATGATATTATTGAAGTTCATCTTTATACATGCACTTGAGAAGAAATAAATTGTTCATCCAAAATAAAAGTGCATTATATAGTAGGGTATTTTACACCCCCCTTCTCTCAAGTGACAATATGATGACATGGACCTTGGAGCACACCTCGTATCAATAATATTTTTGAGATAAGTGGGGTTTATCTAAAACTCTAAAGTTTTTGACCTTTTAAATTGATCCCATTGTACAAACTTTCACATTATCACACAAGAGAAGCAACACGTGAATTGGATCCATGTCAAATGTCTAGTTGTGAAAAGGTCTTATCCTTTTCACAACCACTACATCCATCATTTGCTTAGTGTAGTGTGATGTCCTAAATAATCATAAGTTCCAGACTATCTTGCCACTAACGAAGATGGTTTAACCACTCAAACCACCATCCCAATGGGGTGATCCTAATTTATACATTAGCCCCCCCTTTATGGAGAGGGGTTGAAGATGATGCCGGGAGATGAATCCCCTGGTGAAAGCTTCCTTATAGAACCCATGGGAGGTAATGAAGTCCCATTCATAAGCCAAATTGCATGAAATAAAAATCTAAGTAAAAAGGCTTTATAAGTTATTTTTAGATCACCCAAACCATGTGGGTTTTGGGGAGAGCCTAGATAACTTTCTTTTTACACCTTGGACAAAGGCATAATTTGTAATGAAAATGGCACTTTTGATTGCTTGAGTTCCCTATAGGGGATGAAGGGAGAGCATACACGTGCAAATTCCTTTTTTCTCAAACAATTTAACCAAATAAGTGATATATGACTTATACAAAATAAAAAATTTAAGTTTGTTTGGTTTTAAGCACCAAATTGAAGTGTTTGGTGATTTTCTTTCGCCCCTTGACCTTAATTACAAAAAAAAAAATTTGAAAAATAGTCATAAAAAATTCAATATAAACATGCAAATTTTCCTTTTAAATACCAAATGGAAGGTTCTTAGTTCTTTCTAAACACCAAATAGAAGTTTAAAAGACTTAGTTATGCTAAAAACCTATTTTTCCATGCAAGTCCTATATAAAAAGTTAGATAGTCTTATTTAGCTTTGAAACACTTTCACTTTTGAAACAAGCAACTTTAGTTTTATTGATCCCAAGTCTATGTTTTTTTGAAAACACAGAGACCGATACCTGTTCTTGTTAATTAGTGTCAATTCATGCAAGACCATCATCAGTCATAACTCAACTGTGACTGGTCAAAAATAACCACCAATGGTCACCTATGAACCCAAAGTCAAAAATCTTATGCTTAAAATACTTGTTAGGATAAAATATCCAAAAGACAAGCTTTTAGAACAATAGTATGTTCAGACCAAAGACTTACAAAACTCAAATCATTAGAAACAAACTTGAATAAAAGCTTAAAATGAAAAAATTTAACATATTTCCCCCTCCAACCCAGCTAACCACAGTTGGAACTAACCATTGTTGGTCACTAAGAACTGTTGATGGTCATTGTGTAACCTATGTGTGCATAAAAAACATTAATCTGTATAATTTCCAATTTCCAAGGTACTAATTATAAAATGCTTGATACCAAGTTAGTTTAGATGGGGGATTAGGACTAGCAATGGTGCATACCCTTTTTGAATTTGGCATAATATGTGCATGCTATAGAATATTCTTAATCCAAAATTGGTGCTCTTTAGCTCCACCATTAATATGTATCATTGACCCAATTATTTCCATTACATCGACAGACCTATTGTTGGCCCTTGGTACTTATTCAAACTATAGAGATTTATTTTGAAGCTTGAGATTATCCATGATTTTCTTGTAAGAAACAAGCTTGTCATCTCTAGTTTGATACCGATCAATGTTCTGATTGATGATCAATTGGAAATTACCATAAACCATTAAGTGTTGAATATCCCACTAAATAGTAAGACACAATCCTATAATAAGTGCCTCATACTCGACCATATTGTTGGTATAATGAAAATTAATGTGAAACATTTTAGGAATCAAATCCCCTTGTGGTGTAATTAAAAATATGTTAGCTCTGTTTCTATGAGAAGTGAAGGAACCATCAAAATAAAGATTTCATTACTCAAGTTCACGCTGCACTTCTTTCACTATCATGATGGAATCATTGGGAAAGTCAAATATGAGTAGTTGAGTGTCTATAATAGGGGCCTCTGCAAGTTGATCAGAAATAACCTACCCTTTCATATATTTTTGATTTTGATACTCAACATCAAATTCTCTTAGGAGCATGAACCATTTAGCCATATGTCCTATGATAGCTACCTTAGATAATAAAAACTTGAGGGCATCCACCTTGGTGAGGATAATAGTTTTGTTGTTCAGCATATAATGTCATAGCTTTTGGGAAGCAAACACCATAGATAAATACACCTTATTAATAGGTGTATAATTATTTTCATAAGCCACTAGTGTGAGGATCAAATAATAGACTGCATGTTATTTACCTTGATCATCACATTGGGACAAAAATGCTCTCAGTGCATGCTCAGTTACCAATATGTAAAGAAGCAATGGTTATCCAGGTATTGGTGGTCTCAGAACTGGCATGTTGGTCAAGTATGTCTTAATATTCACAAATTCTAACTAATAATCTTCATCCCATTGAAACATGACCCCTTTCTTTAAAAGATGGGTAAATGGGTGGCACTTGTCTACCAGTTGAGAAATGAACCTGCAGATTGATTAATTTTTTCCTTACAGGATTCAAACTTGTTTAAGATTTAAAGGTGGAGGCATTTCAACAATTGCCTTAACCTTAGCAGGGTCAACTTTGATCCCTCTTTGTGATACAATGAATCTTATAAATTTCTATGAAGTGACCCCAAAGACACACTTCTTAGGATTCATGTAGGCTTTAAATTCACAAAGCCTCTCAAATATTCTTTGTAGAACATTAGGATGTTCATCTCTTGTCCTTGATTTTGCTAGTATATCATCAACATAGTCCTCAAAAATATCATGCATCATGCCATGGAAGACGACATTCAAGGCACACTGATATGTGTCTCCAATGTTCTTCAAGCCTAATGACATGACTTCGTAATAGAATGTTCCCCATGGAATGGTGAACGTAGTCTTATGTTGATCTTTTTGGGCTATCTTGATCTAATTGTATCTATAAAATCCATCCATGAGGGACAACATCTCATACCCAGTAGTATAATTGATGATCATTTCGATGTTAGGTAGAGGAAAATCATCTTTTGGGCATGCTTTGTTGATATCTCCAAAATCTATATAAATACATGTGCCCTATGTATTCTTGTTGATTAGAACTATGTAAGATATCCATTTAGAGTAATCTAGTATTTTGATGAAGCCTACTCCTAATAATTTCTCTAATTTAGCTTTTACCAAGAGGGTGATACGTGGATGTATCTTTCTCAATTTTTACTTAACTTGTTTGGAATCATGATAAATAACAAGGTGATTCACTACTGAGTGTGGGTCTAAGCCTAGCATATCTGAGTATGCCCATGCAAAAATATCTCTAAAATATATCAAAATGGATATAATATGTTCACATTCTACTTTAGTAAGGGAAGATCCAAGATAAATAATTTTGGGATCATTATATGTTTCCAAATTCACTTCAACTATGTTCTTTACAAGAAGTGTGGATCCATCTTCAAAAATAGTAGGCAAGGTGTGATTATGATCATCTTCTTCTACTACATTTTTTTTATTTTCCTCCCAGATCTCTGGATAATGTGATGAATCTAAATCTACCATCTCAAGTAATAGCTAAGTAGCAAAAACCTTTAAAAACTTAAGAGCAAGAATCTCAAATAGTTGTTATTGTTCTGAAGAGATGCTTGTACTATCCATGGAGATGGGACTTGATGGACCTTCTATGTCCTGAGGGGATGAACAAACTTTGCTTCCTAAGAGCACCTAAAACAAGTTTTCACTCAAGGGCTTGTCTTTTTCTTTACTTTTTCCCTGATCAACATGCACCTCAAAGAGGTTTTCATAAGAATATCTCAATGTTTTATCTTTATTGTGACCAAGAAATTTTGCTTGCTTTCCAAAGTAGGTAGAAATATCCAATGAAAAATCAAAGCCTTGTTTGTGATCACCAATAGGTAATCCATCTCTTAGGCCTATGTATTTTTCAATTGATTCTTCATTCTAAAACTCATCAAGGCATATGACCAAATTTTACTGGTCTAAATCAATGATCTTGGGATGTCAAAGCCATAGGGAATAATGAGGTCATGCTTCAGGATAGGAAGCTCCAATGGGATAAACAAGTGTGATGGTCATGATAGCATTTTGGTGAAATAAATATGAGTCAATGAGCTTGTTGAAAAAGCTATAATGGGATGTTATGTCACTACCAGGAGTCTCAGCACTAGTTAATTTGGAAGAATCACTATCAAAAGTCATGAAGTCACCCCTCGACAGTATAAATCCAAGACCATGATTTAAATTGGGTACTCCAACTGATAATGGTTCTAGGATTCCTTGGGCTATGGGCCAAGGCTATTTCCCATATAATTAAGATGATCCATGATCTGATTAGGGATAGGATACTTTAGATTTTGAAATAAATCAACAAGGCCTTCAAAATATAACTAGTCTCCTTCTGTAAAAGCCTCTTGATCCTTTTTTGGTAAAGTAGCAGGTACAAATACCACATGTGGTTTTTGTTGTTCTTTTTTCAGTTGCCAAATCAAGGTGGGTATGTTTGGGCTCTTAGATAATTTGGGTTTACCAAATGTTTTTGGAGACTTTTGCAATGTTGAAACATGGAAGGCATCCTTTAGATGGTATGTGTAAATGCCCACATCTTCAAAAACAACCTATTTTACAAGGGTTACAAGAAATGGATCAGGTAAAGTAGATGTATGATCACTAAGGTTGATATAATTAGATGGAGGTGGATGCGAAACTATCTCCTTATTCTTATTTACAATGAATTTAAAACTAGGGCAGTAGTTATAATTACAATACTTAGCCTCAATATGTTTCAATACTAATAACATTGTTGATTGGCGAGGATAGTAACCTCAATCCCATTATGAGGAAACCTAAGGCACCGATGCAAGGTGGATGGAACAGCCTATACTTCATGGATCCAAGGGTGACCAAGAAGTATGTTATAAGGAAGTTCAATGTCCATAATATGAAGCAATGTGTGGTGAGAAACATACCCAATAATGATCGATAACCAAATAGTTTCAAAAGACTCCCTCTTAACGTTGTCATAAGCCTTGATTGTGATTATCTCTAGATGGATATCCTTCACAGTGTAGCCCAATCTCTATACCAATTTGAGGGATACTATATTTAGCCCTGAACCATTGTCTATAATAACCTGCTTGATCATATGGTTTTCAATAATTACCTCAATATACAATGGGTTGTTATGGCTCAGACCTAGGGTAGACATGTCTTTTTAATCAAACATAAGCTAATGAAATGAAGATAAGTGTCCAACTATTGTTTGGAACTATTCAAGATTTATATCTTTGGGAATAGTTGATTCTTGAAATAGGTTATTTATAAGAGTTCTATGGACTTTAGATGTACGCAAGAGATCCAAAATGGAAATCTATGCAGGGGTTTTGGCTTAGTTTGTCCAATAAAATATAAGGTTTCTCAACATTAGGATGAGATGGCTTGGCCTTCGCTGGCATAGTATTAGGCTTCATAACCAAAGGCACAATGTTCACATTGGGTTCTATTGACTAAGAGGGCAAAGGGACCTAAAGATTAACTCATGAGTGTCTAGTAGAGATTGTGTAACCTAGAGGTGGCAAGAAGCCAATACAATCAGAAGACAAAGGCGAAGGGCCTTGAAGGGTGACTCATGGGCATCTAGTTTCATTGTTATAATTTCAAGTTGATGAGGAGCCATTATAATTAGAAGAAGGGTGTTGTCTAGAAATAACAACCCATATAATGGATTCATAACAAAATTATGCAAACACAACATGGTATTAATAGAGGGAGAAGGTGTTGGCCTTATAATAATATGTCTCATACTACGAGGAGTATGAGATGGTTCATAGGGCTTGATAGTAATAGTGGAAATGTGGGTTGCAAAAATGCATCCCATGGTGTTGTTATAATCATAAGGCATATTATTATAACCCAAATTGTTAGCATTGGTATTATGATCCTAATTACGATCATGTTGATTAAAATTTTGACCTTGATTCTAGTTCTTATTCTATCCTTGGTATTGCTGGTTATTTTTTGGTGGTGGTCGATTATGTTGAGGAAATGGATCTTGGTAGATTCCCATATCCTAATCAGTGTCTTTTGGGGCCAAATTAATCTCAACTTCAACACTCTCAATTAGTTATTCAATAAGGTTTTACAATTGGACACACTAATATGCACCGTGTCCAAAAACACGATGGAAGTTGCACCATTCATTCTCCTTGTACCAATCTAGTTTTGGTTGATATTAAGGAAATGTCCTTGGTAATGACCATACAATTAGGTTAGCTTCTATGAGCTTTTGAAACACTATCTCAACAAGTTCTCTCAATTTGTTGAAGACTCTGTATTGATTTTGGAATGTCCTCCTTGAAAGTTGTCTTTGCAAATTGGGTCGCAGATTAGGTGGAGTCATTTATATATTTGAGGCTGGTGGGGCCTACACCATTTGTACATGTCTTGTTTCAATCACACCATTTCCAACCTTGGTTTTGTTCTTATTAAAACCCTTAGGTTTCTCATGTGCATTTATTTGAGTAGAATATGGGGTATGATTTGACGTTTGACCATGAGTGAATATCTTGACAAGACCTTTTTCAATAAGATCCTTCTCAATCTAGACACCTTTATCTATGATTTCTTTAAAAGTGTTTACGCAAGCAAGTTGTAGATTATGCACCACCTCAGGGTTTAGGTTCTATTCAAATATATCTACCAACTGTTTGTCTATAAAATTATGTTGAAAGTGACCTATTAATGATCTCCACATCTGTAGGTATGAAGTGAAGCTTTCTCCATCATGTTGTTTGTCTTTTCACAAGTCAACAATGGTTAATTCATGTTTGATGTTGTATGAAAAATGGTTGATGAACTTTTCTGATAAGTCATTCCAATCTACAACTGATCCCTTGGGTAACTTTAGTAACTAATTTAAAACTTGTCCTGCTAAACTTCATGGAAATAATCAAAGTAAGAACGTGCTACTATAAATAACCACTTCGCATAATACAAAAAATGTCTAGATATGTTCACGTGGGTCACCCTTTATTTTGTATTTAACAAATTTGGGTGCCTTGAAATGAGGCAAAAAAGGGACTTGGAGAATAGATAAATCAAATGGATATGGACATATCTCATCTAATTATACCTTTTAATCCTGTTTCTAGTCTCCAAACATGACACAATATCTTTCACAGAGTTTCAATCTTGCATTTTTGGTACATTTGTGTGTGGAACATAATTTTGTTGGGGTGGAATGTGCCCTTGCTAGTATTATTGGGGTGATATGTACCCCTGTTGTTGTTATTGGGGTGGAATGTACCCCTATTGTTGCATATATTTGGTAGGGATATACACCCTATGATCCTTGACTTGGTTTTGGTTTGCTCTTTGAGTCAAGTAGGTAAATGGTTGATTCATAAGAATCTGTTGCCTCAAATTAACCATGATTTGTTGATTTTTTGAAGTTATTTATCTTTTCACCATTGTACGTGTTAGTTGAGATGAACTAGCTAAATTATTTTGTATGATTTATTCAATATGTATTGAATGTTTAGGTCTTTGACTTTGTAAAGGAACAAGAGGTTCCTGGTGATTGAAAAATGTGTGTTCCATGTCTAGTGGATCATGTTACAGAACCTCTTGGGATCTGGGTTGTTTTATTGAGACATCTTGATCTAAGATGGTTGTGTTCTCAACTAGATTTTGCATTGTGTCAACCACATTTCCCTGTTCCTTTGAAGCATTATTGTGGATTGACGTAGCTACTAAAGAGTCTGTTAAGTCTATGATAATTTGGTCCACATATCTCTTACTTATCTTCTTAATCTTGTTGACAAGATCTTGATCATTTGGTTTTGACTCTATAAGTATCTCCTTGCTTTTACTAGAAGAAGGTATGTTAGTTTTCACAATGTTTGTGAAAACTTGTTCTTGATATTTCTCTTCTTATCTAACTAAGGTATGTAATTGTTCCATGGGAAAATATGAGGGTAGTCTAGCACCAGATTATATTAACCTTAGAAGGGCTTCATATTTGTCCTTTTGGGGTTGTTATTCCACATAATTTTCCTTGGATCCTACTATTGTTAGAATGTCATCAAATACCACTGAATTATCTTGACCATCATAATAATTTTCTCCTCATAGTTAGGGTCGTAAGGGACCCCACTATGAGTTTACCTTTGAGTCATGTCTAAAAAGGTTGCCTTCTACATTTGACTAGATTTGGAAAATGTTTTACAAATTTTTAAACAACGTATGTGTTTTGATATTTTATAAACAAGGTGACTAGGTAACCAAAGAGACTATAAAAGGGAGGGTGGCATAGTACCACACACAATTATAAGAATGATGTTCATAACATTACTCAAACTTGGGTAAAGTTGAAATTGTATGGATTGGAAAAGGGTATGATAACTCGAAAATCCTAGAGTGTCACTAGTACACTAAAACATAGACTTTTGAGATATGCCAATAATGTAAAAACTAGTTCAACTTTGATGAGTTGCTAATAGGAAACTAGAAGAAATCCATTTGGATTAGGAAGGAGATAATATAAATTAAGAAACTCATGATGTGGAAACATACAAGAATTCCTACATATAAAACTAGAACCAAATGGGTAGCATAATGCCGCCACATGGTAATAGGAATGGTAATATAAATATGTTATAGGACTCAAAACATGAGTGATATGCAAGATGATTTAAGTCCACCAACAATGAGAATGATAATGAGTCAATAAATGATCTTTAATCCAACTTGGAAATCTAACCCAAGTTACCTCAAGTCAAGTGTAAATGGCAAACCCAATTTAACACATCAACCTTATGAACTTAAAAAAGTGCAATTTCAAATTTGAACTATCAATGCAGGACTTAAGAAAATTTGGCAAGTGATTTAGACTCAAATGAGCATCATAATTGCACCACTTATATGATATGACACAATGTTTTAAGATGACAAATTTGAACAAGGAAAAAAAATTGATTTTCACTTGGACATCATAACACCTCCTTGTTCCTGAAATTGTGGACAATTTTTTGGGTTATGACATTTGTTTACAAGCAAGTTTTGAATCAAATCAATGACCAAGTAAGCTAAAATACTAAAATAGACCAATATAACTAAGTAATCATCCTAAAGCCCTAAAACTGATAAGGTTGCATGATATTGTTGAAGTCCGTCTTTATACATGTACTTGAGAGGAAATAAATTGTTCATCCAAAATAAAAGTGCATTAGATAGTAGGGTATTTTACACCCCACCTTCTCTCAAGTGATAATATGATGACATGGACCTTGGGGCACACCTTGCATCAACAATATTTTTACAGCAAGTGGGTTTTATCTAAAACTCTACAATTTTCAATAGTCTAGATTGATCTCATGTGCACAACCTTTCAAATTAGCACACAAGAGAAGAAACGCATCGATTTGGTTTGCATCAAAAGGATTATTGTGAAAAGGTCTTGTCCTTTTCACAACCATTAGATCCATCACTTGCTCAGTATAGTGTGATGTTTTAAATGATCATACATTATAGGTTAGCTTACTACTAATGAAGATGGTTTAACCACTCAAACCACCATCCCAATGGGATAATTTAAATTTATATACCTCCCCCATGGAGAGGGATTGAAGATGTTACCAGAAGATGAAGCCCCAAGTCAAAGCTTCTTTATAGAACCTGTGGGAGGTAATGAAGTCCCCCTCACAAGCTAAATTGCATGAAATAAAAATCTAAGTAAAAAGGCTTTATAGGTTATTTTCAGATCACCCAAACCATGCAGGTTTTGGGGAGAGCCTATATAACTTCCTTTTTACACCTTAGATGAAGGCACAATTTGCAATGAAAATGATGCTTTTAATTACCCGAATTCCTTATAGGTGATGAGGTGAGAGCATATATGCACAAATTCTTTTTTTCTCAAAAAAATTAATAAAACAAGTGATAGATGACTTATACAAAACAAAAATTTGAAATGATTTAGGTTTTAAGTACCGAATTGAAGTGTTTGGTGATGTTCTTTGGCCCCTTGGCCTTAATTTGCAAAAAAACTTTTTGAAAAACAATCACAAAACATTCAATATAAACATGCAAATTTTTATTTTAAATACCAAAGGGAAGGTTCCTAGTTCTTTTTAAACACCAAATGGAAGTTTAAAAGACTTAGTTATGCTAAAATAAATCACTTGTCCATGTAGGTCATGCATAAAAAGCTAGATAGTCTTGTTTAGCTTTGAAGTACTTTCACTTTTGAAACAAGCAACTTTGGTTTTATTGCTCTCGAGTCTATGTTTTTTTTGAAAACATAGAGACCAGCACCAGTTCCTATTGGTCGGTGTTGATTCGTGTAAGATCATAATCGGTCATAACCCAACCATGGCCAATCAGAAACAACCACTTACGGCCACCTGTGAACCTGAAGGCAAAATTGTTATGCTTGAAAATATTTGTTACGATAAAATATTCAAAAGATAAGTTTTTAGATCAATATTATGTTCAGATTAGAGACTTAAAAAACTCAAATTATTAGAAATAAACTTGAATAAAAGATCAAAATGCAAATTTTTAACATAATTTCCCCTGCAACCCAACTGACCATGGTTGGACCTAACCGTTACCAGTCACTAAGAACCGTCGATGGTCACTGTGTAACTTGTGTGTGCACAAAAAATGTTAGAAACATAATAAAATAAGCTTAAAAAATGATGTTTAAGGACTTTTAATGACTAAAATGAAAATGTAAAATTTTTACAATGTTTTCCTTGCTTGAATGGACTCTATGGCCCCATCGGGCATGCCAAAATGTAGTGTTGGATTAAAAAGAGGATCAATTCAAATATTAGTCATAAAAAATCACAAAATAATGCATAAGAATTGACAATCGAAGCCAACCTATTATGTGGGGTTTGCTAATGATAATGAAGAAAAATTGAAAGAAATCAAAAAATAATTACTTTCTCAAGTGATTCCACCATCCAAGAATGACTCCAAGCGTATTTTTCCCCTTGATCTAGTTTTCTTGTCTTTGTAAAAAATGGATGCCAAGCTCCTCCATTATCTCAAGATCACTATGCATAATCTAGGCTCAAGATAAAAAAATATAATCTATGCCTATCAAAGGAAGCTTGCAAATAAAACACAATGATCAACATAAAGAATATCATGGAGATAATTTTGCATTATAAATCTACAATATTTTTAGCTTAAAAATGATCTTCTATGCCCTTCTATTTATAGATTTTTTAAATGGGCTATGATCAATCATGACTGTCCATCTCAAGATTGATATGTGTGGCCATGAATTGATCTAATATTTTTGATTAAATTCATAAATATCCTCATAATGATTTGAGAAGAAGGGGTATTAATGAGGCATGGGTGCATATAAACCTAATATTTAATGCATTTATAGCTTACAGATGCCACCCCATTGATCATGTCATTAGGTGATGCAAATATTGAGAATCAATTTTCAATACAATTTCCAATAATGAAATAATCAATAACCTCCATGAAAAATCCACTTAAAATATTGATTTGAATTAATTAGCTTAGACAAGATTAATCAATTTTAGTGCAATTCTTTGGAAATGGGTGTATAATTTATCAAAATGATCATAAATTCATATTACTGGATCATAATTTGATTCAAAAAGAATTGGAAAGTGATGTTAGATGCGTACAGATAGTGATCCCATTTAGGATGTTTTCGACATATATAAATAAAGGTACGTGACATGTACTAACAAATTAGAAAGAAAGAGTGATCTAGAACACCAAAATGCAAAATCATTATTTTGAATCAAATTGATTTGAGAAAAATTAAGAATCACATAAAATGCATTACCCCATTTAGGGATACATTAACCTAAATTGGCACTTTTATATGACAAGATTGAATCTTTTAGCACGTTTAAGTGATTTTGGCTTAAATTGTGCATTTGAGTGAAATTCGAGTAAGATTGACAATTTCAAAACACAATGGTGTGAAGACTTGGATGTCTGCACACACATTATTTTTATCTATTTTTATCCTTGTATCATTAGGGTTAACATATGAATATTTTTGTCCACCATGTTCAAAACTAAGGTATTTACATGCATTTAGTTTAGTTGAAAAGTAAATCAATGTATGTGTATTTTAATTTCATCAATTTCATTGCTTTCAATATTTATTTATAGCATTTTCTTTTACTTCATGTTGCTATGTTATTTCCAAAATCACCATCACACATTACGCTATCATGGCACATGGTGAGCTTTGGGTTGGGTATATGTATATCCTATATTTTTCACATACTAATGATTTCCTCTAAAGGATTCATTGGCACATCAATTTTATTGAGTACACATCCTAAGGGGTGCACCAGGATCATGGTAGGATGGCTCATGGTACTTTGTGAGATATTATCCCATGATCATCTATTAGATTTTATTGATTTTGTAAATTAATCAGGAACAAAGCCACTTGTGTCAAATAATAGTTTAAAAATTCATTAGAAACTTTGAGTCTAAGATAAGTGGCTTTGTGACTAGTGGAGAATCAAAGCCGCATTGTGGGTTGAATCAATTTTGAACTTGTAAGAAGTGATTTTGTTAAGGTAAAGTTGTTTTCCCCCAAAATGCGACATGAAGACAAGTTGTCAAGGGATGATGATGTAGACTTAACCAAAAAGTTATTAGAGGGTGGTTAGTATGATTGTTATAGTGAAAGGAGTTAATAGGTTAATATATGATGATTACAAGAGTGGCTGCTAGTTATTGCTTTATGTGGACAAATCTCGATAGTTATGTGGAGAGATTACATGAACTCGTGATAGAGGATTATGGCCTACTAGATTTTGTCAAATTGTTTCACGTGGCATGTATGACACTCATCTGGATAGATTAAACACTAATGATATCCCTTGTGCATTGGTAGAGCTTAGAGATGAACACCTTCCACTTTGTGACTAGAGTGATAATTGTTATGCTAAAGGACATCTGGCACATATTTTGCATCCCAATAAGAGGGGATCAACTATATTGGTGATCAACTAGTAATATGGTGATAATACAAAGATTAGTTGGTCATGTCATGGTGGAAATTCACAAATTTTGACCCAAAAATTAATTAATGTCTCTTTGTGAAGGTGTATGTAGATTATGACAAGTTTTTGACACAATAACCATGAAACCAATCATTCAAGCTCATGAATCTACTTTAGGAACTGACACAGGCTTACGACATAACCATTAATTCTTTTGATATACTCACCATTGAGAGGATTAAAATTTCAATGGTTTATTAAGTAATTAAAATCAATTATGGTAGTGTTTTAATCCCACCCCTCTCTTAAAGGTTTTTATGAAAAGGCAATCTTTTGGGGTTGATACCTTTGCATTCCTGCATTAATGAAAATTATGTGGCAAAAGAGGCTTATATTCTAAGGTTCTCAGTTAGCTTTCTAGATGGTCCCCGAAGGGCATGAAACTATCAATTGGATGTTAAGATTTAATGGACCATACACTAAAGGGTTTTATCCTTTCGTGACCACTTCATTTGTAAGATTTCAAAGAAGTACTATCGAAAAAAATTAAGATCTAAGGAACATTTTTGCTAAGATTTTGCTGATGTAGCCTCAATTTATATATCACATCGGATAACAGGGTTGGTATGAGTGCTAGGTAATGACATCTCAATCACCATGCCCTAAGGAATTGTGAGAAGGAAATGACACTCCAATCGTGCATCCAAAATAAAAATGAAAGGTATTATTGTTTTGATTCATAGGAATCTCACTAAGGGCAAGTGAAGATAATTCACACCATAGGGCCCATGACCAAGCATGTAGGGGACAACCAAATTATGGTTGTGAAGAGTGAGTGTGTAAAGATAATTCAGAAAGAAATAACTAAACACATTCAATGGAGTGGAAGTCTTACTTGTAGGAAATACAACTTCTATTCATTAACAAATAATGGGGAAAACTGGTACAATGTGCTATAGTGCATATTTTATAAAGTAGATACATGAAGCATATTATCTATGTTATGACTATGTGGAACATCGACATTAAGCCCAATATGTATGTTACATACTTTTATAAATAAAATACAAGAGTGGTTACAACCATTATCAATTACCAAGAAGATAGTTGCATTAGTTCATCTTATAGGCTGGATGATGGTTGGTGAATGAACCCCTTGGAGCATGTGGTCGAGGTGAGTAGACACATGGATGTGCAGTAAAATCCAAGAATTCATCAAGGCACACAGAACTATGAGCTATGGCATGGGACTGCAAGGCACATGGGTTTATGAGATGTAGAGAGTGCGAAATTTGGTGATCTGGCATGGGACTTTTGTAGTGCATGGGCCAGTGAAGCGTGTGGGTTTGTGAGCTATAGAGAGCATAATAACAAGGTGTGTGAGACAATGAGATATGACATAGAACTATGAGGTACATTATACTATAGGCATGAGAGACACAGAAGTCATCGAGTGATCACAAGACTTATGTCATGTGCAGGACTATGAGTTGAGAAGTGTGCAGTAATGAGTGCATAATGTGGAATGCGTAGATGTCAGTGCATAGAAGTCTACAAAATGGCATGATACTTGTGTGTATAATTATGAGAAAACTTTAGGGAAGGAGTGCATAAGATTGGGTGAGAGGTGTGTGCTTTATGTAATAGAGTGAATGAGGAGTAAGCTTGATTGTGTAGGGATTGTGCACAAATCATTTGCCCTTTCTTAAAGAGAAATTGTCTCTATTACGTTGGTGTGCAGTTGTAGAAACTACACCTATAGCTATTATGAAGTGAACCACTTGGCTTGATCAACATATTTCCCAACCTTGAACACTCAAAAAACTTGATGTGTACCATGACAGGTGTGGGTGTCTATCACTTTGATGATTTGGTCCTTCACTGTGGGATGCAAGTGTTTAGGATCCAAATCAGAAGGATGTTGTGTCATTGTTGGTTTAAGAAGCAATGGAGTATAAGGCTTGATAATTTCCATGTTGAAGACCGAGTGCATGCCCAAGTACTGAGGCAGATCAAGAACGAAGGCATTCTCACTAGTTGCACATAAAATTGTGTAAGTACCATAACATAGAGGCTTAATCTTATAGTGTGGACCTTTGAAGTGCTCCTTATGAAGTTTCAACCAGACTTTATCACCAAATCAAAATGCATGAGGTTTGTGATGTGTATCATGGCACTCCTTGCACTTAGTTTAAATGCGAGAGAGAATTTACTGAACCTATTGGTGAATAGACTGGATGTGGCACTGAAACTTCTCAACTTTGTTCACTTCATATTCCTGTGTGTGTCATTCATTTCTTGATGGTGCATGATAGGAGATGTCTAGAGGTGTTGAAGGTTAAAACCCAAGACATGTCTGGAATGGACTATGGCTAATAGAGCTATGAAGAGCCCTATTATAGGCATGTTGAATATATATGAGATTGTTATCCCAGGTGTGAGTATGTGTGCGATTGTACATTCACAGAAGATTAACAAGTGTGTGATTGACCACTTTTGTTTTTCCATCTGTTTGAGGATGAAAAGATGTCGATTGATCTAACTGCATATCCATCAATTCCCAAAATGCTTGCCAAAAATGACTCACAAAGTGCAGATTGAAATCAAAGATGGTGGAAATTGGTAACCCAAAATGAACCCAAACATGGGTGAAGAATGCATGCACAGTGCTAACTATGTCAATGTCTTTTATGCATGTGACCATGATGGTCATCTTGTAAAACAAATCTACTAAAATAAACACAACATCATGTTATCATTTTGTCACAAGCAATTCAGTCATGAAATCCTTGATAATAAATTCTTATGGTCTAGATAGAACTGGTAGAAGTGTGTAAAGTTTCAACTTGTTGTTCATGGGCTTGGAGATGCAATAAGGAATGAAATACTTGATGTGTTACTCCACATATATGCACATGTGTGGCCAGTAGAAGTATGAACATAATGCAGATAGGGTATTATCATGCCAAAAGTGTCTTAAGGTCTTGGCATAGTGTGCCTCCCAAATGAGTCATTGGCGAGGTACACCAGAGGGAACATAAAGATGTCTAAGCTTGTAGAGGAGCTAGTCAGAAAAATAGGATTCCTAAACTTGTGTACCTTGTGCAAGGATGGTGTAAGTTGTTGTGAAGTCTTGATCAGCTAAGTGGAGAGGAACCCAGTTAGTGAAATATGGCCGCCTGTGTCCAATATTTTGATGAGCATGTGAACTGGTGGTTGGCTAAGGTAATATGCAACCTTAATGTCTTTCCATGTCTTATGCTTGATCACAATATGGAACTTCTACATGTTAGTCATCCATTTCACATGGTGCACATTTTTGAGCTTGTTCTACGACTGTAGGAACTGAAGTGGTTTATGGTCCAAATGAATAAATCTCCTTCTTGAGAATGTAATATCACCATTGCTTAATTACTTACACAATGGCATATAATTCCTTCTCATAGGTGGAGTACCTTTGCAACATGTTGTTAAACATCTCAGAGTGGCATGCGACTAGATGTTCATGTTGCATGAACATTGTATTGAGTGTGTAGTTAGATGCATTAGTGTTAAGTTTGAAGGTTTATGTAATGTCGAGCATTGCAAGAACAAGCACTACACAGAGGCATCGATTGAATGCCTTAAAAGCACATTTTTGTGCATCTGTCTAGTCAAACTTGGCTTTGATGCATGTGAGATGGCTAAGAGCCCAAGAGATTTGTGAGAAACCAAGGATGAACCTATGGTATAAGTTAATAAATCCAAGAAAACTCCTTAATTCTATGAGATTGTGAAAAGTAATCCAATCTTGGATCACTTTGATCTTCTCTGGATCTACTCTGATGTTAGTGTGATCAATGATGTAGCCCAAATATTGGATCTGCACTGTGCCAAATGTACACTTCACTAATTTGGCATAAAGTGTCTAATATTTGTGAGATGTGCTCCATATGCTCCTCCCAAGTATTGTTGATGATGAGAATGCCATCCAAGTAGACGATGATAAAGGAATTTAGGGATCGCTTGAGTAGATCATCCATCAAGCGCATGAAAGTGGATGACACATTAGTGAGGCCAAAAGGCATGACCAACCATTTGTACAATCCTTCCTCATCTTGAATGTTGTCTTCTAGATACCTTAAAGAGGATTAGAACCTAATGGTAAATTGACTTTAAGTCGATCTTAGTGAAGTATTGTGTGCCTCGGAGTTGGTCCATAAGGTCATCAATGCACGACAGTGGATACTGATTCTTCACCATGATTTTTTTGAGTGATTGATAGTCTATGCAAAGTCACCAAGACCCATCCTTATTGGGTGCAAGGACTGTCAGACTCTTGCAAGGTGAAGAGATAGGCCTGATCTTGCCCTGATCAAGAAGCTCTTGAATCTGGCATTAGATTTCATCATTTCCCAAACTGATTTGCGATAGAGGGGGATATTTGGAAGAGGGGATCTAGGAACCAAATTAATGTGGTGCTTTATTGCGCAGTGTGTTGGAAGGCCTTCAAGTTCTGTGAAGACTTCGCTACTATACTCCATTAACTTATCAAGTTATTGTTTTTGTGATGATGTGTGAGTGTTGCACATTTTTAGGGTGTGCTTCAATTTTGACTGCACAAGTGTATGAGGGTGACCATGAGTACCATGAACTTTTGCATGTGTGAGATGAGCTTACGACATTTCTTGGTAGAGACCAAGGTGACTTTGGTCATAGACGCTGACTCAAAAAGGTTGTAGAAGCGTTCTTGCACATGAATAGTCTAATGTTGTGGCTTGGATTGATATGTATCTTCACAGTCATACAAGTATGGTCTCCCTACTAGGATATCATAGACCTCCAAAGGTGTGATGTTGCAATTGATGTTGTCCTCCATAGGCTTGACTTTGTACTCAAAAGTGCATTATCGACAAACCTGTATATCTTTCCCCTATCAGAGCCACCCTAAAGAGTATGGATTTAGATGCATAACACTAGTAAGACCAAGGCATTGAATTGTGAATTATGTGATGATGTTCTTTTGACTATGACTGTCAATGATGATGTCGAGAGGTTGACCCTTCACCTAGAACTTGGTGTGGAAGAGATGTTTATGCTCTTCAAGTATGTCGATCATAGTGGTGTTGGTGCTTAGACAAGAGGCATTTGGATCAATGTCATCCATCGGTGTGGGTACTAATGCATATTGTGCAAGCACTAATTATTGTACGTGGCATTTAGAATTGTCATGAGTGGATGAGCGATGGTCATGGCACCATTTATCACAAGAATTCTTCTTCTTTATTTTATCTAAAGTAGAAGGCGTTGGATCCGTTGAGGGTTGAGTAATCTTCTAGTGCTACTCTCCTTTACGAGAAGTGTGTTTTTGCTTCTACATAGAAGGCTACGATGTGGATTTGTGTGAAGGTCAGGCCTTGTGCATTGCTTCAAATGAAGAGGTGACATGTTGCTTCATCTTTGCCTTGGCTTCAATCTTTTCCATGTTGTAATATGATTACCCCAAAGTGTCAGAAGTCAAGAACTCCATCTTTGCATGGATATAAGGTGAGAGGTCATTGATGTACTTCAACACCTTATGTTTTTCGCTCAATTTCTCGTGCAGGTGCACAAAGTAATCATGAAAAATGTTGGTTTAGTTTTTCATAGACTGATCTTTGTTATGATGTAGTTGTTGGAACTTGATGTATTCATCTTCAAAGTGGTGCAGAGGGTAGTATTTCTCCTTTTGTGCATCAACAAAAGTCTTCCAAGATTTAATTGGATCACACTCTTGTACACATTGTTGACTGAAGCTCTCCCACTAGTAAATGACCAGTATGGACATCTTTAGTACTACAAAGGTGATCTTCTCAGCATCAGTGAAATAATTGACTGAGAAGTATGCCTCGAGTTGTCAAATTTAGGCATCCAATACTTTGGCATCGATATTGCCTTCTAATAGAGGGATGTCAAGATTGACTTAAATTTTCAAGGGGATTTATTGTTAAAACCATTGTTGAGTGAACTATAGAAGTGTGGTAGAAGGTGTTGGGTTGAGATATACCATTAATTCACGGAAGTGGCCAAAATTTTTGGTGCATTGTGCCTCTAGTGCGTTAGTGATGAGCTTTCGTACCTTGGGGGCTACCTCAAGTTGTTTTTGGGCACCAACCATCTTACTTTTGTTATGATGCTCTTTTGGATATTTTGAAATAGAACCAATTGACAAACCTTCCTTCTTGAGTTGCGCTCGTGTGTTTGCAGGAATAGAAAGGAATAGATATTTTCAAGCTCTGATACCAATAATTTGAACCACGGGGTCCAAGATCAAGCATGCGGGAGACAATCAAGTTTTGGTTGTGCAGAGTGAATGAGCAAAGCTAATTCAAAAAGAAACAATTGAACACATTCAATGGAGCAGAAGTCTTACTTGTAGGAAATGCAACTTCTATTCATTAACAAATAATAGAAAAAATTGGTACAATGTGTTACAGTGCATGTTATTTGTGTTATGATTGTATGGAACATCGAACTTAGGCCCGATGTGTATGTTACATACTTATACAAATAGAATACAAGAGTGGTTACAACCGTTTTCAGTTACCAAGAAGGTGGTAGCGTTGGTTCATCTTTTGGGCTGGATAATAGTTGATGAACCCCTTGGAGCACATGGTCAAGGTGAGTCGACACGCGGATGTGTGGTCGAATCCAAGAAGTCAGTTAGGTATGCAAAACTATGAGCTATAGTGTGAGACTATGAGGCACACGGGTCTATGAGCAATGGAGAGTGCATAATTCGATAAGTTGGTGCAGGACTTGTGTAGTGTGCAAGGCAGTGAGGCACATGGGTTTGTGGGATGTGGAGAGTAGAACTGTGAGGTGTGCGAGACTATGAGCTGTGGCACAGAACTGCGAGGTGCATTGTATTGTAGGCATGAGGGATGCAGAAGTCGGTGAACAAGAACATGACTTATGTGATGTGTGAGACTGCAAGTTGGGAAGTGTGTAGTAATGAGTGCGTAGTGTGGAGTGCGCAAGGGTCAGTGTGCAAAAGTCTGTGGTATGGTGTGGGACTTGTGTGTAGGAATGTGAGCAAACTTCGGGCAAGAAGTGCACAATATTGGGTGAGGGGTGCACACCCTACGTAGTAGAGCGAACGAAGAGTAAGCTCAACTACGTAGATATTGTGCATGGATCAAAATAACATGATAAACAAATCTCTCAGGGTAAAAATAAGTGATCACCTCCATGTTTCTGAGTCACCCTACCAAAGGGGAGAGCATAAATGTGAAGGAATTGCACAAAACTTAGACAAAAAACAAATACGAGTAAGGGAAAACAAGAAAGGATATAACTTTGGAAAGAAATGTGTTTTAAGAGCCCAAACGAAGGATGTGTTCTTAATCATTATCATGTCATCTGCTCAGTCTAACCTCCATTTTTTCACGTTCCCCCTATTTTCCTCCTCTTCTTCATGTTAGAGTTCCCTTTTCCTATTGCATCGCCTCTACCGAGCTAGTTCTGTAGTGATCCCTATATTTTTCTATTGTATCTATTGCGCCAACACAGTGTTATCTATATTATGACTTTTCCTTATTGTATCAATTGGGACGACATAGTTTTATGCTTACTAAAAAATGCAGTCTTATAGAACAATTAACCCTAAAATTTGTATTGAAACAACACCCCTACAACTGAATGGGTTTGGCACTAATCAACCATGAATTTTGATAAGAGGTTAACACATTACCAATATAATATATCAAGAAAGAGTCGACCCATCACTTGAGCACTCCTCAACATCCTTTTATACAATTGCCATGACAACTGATTAATGAAAAAAATAAAAAAATAACAAAAATTTATAATATAACATAATTATCGTTAATTACCTTTAAGCTAAAGTGTTCCTGAATTCCATGCTGTCACCCTTAAAATCAAATATTTTGATTCAAAATGCATTGAGCATCCCTCAATCAACGCCCTACCCAGCCTTATTAAACTTATCATAGCAAGGCCTTCAGGGTATGTAATCATTTGATGCATTTGATGACATTGAACATTTGATAACTGGATCTCTGCCATTCAGCAAGGCCACACCAATAGCGAAAACCTGTAAAGCTGCTAATTCTGACTGGAAACTGATAAGATACAGATCATTATTAACGTCTACCATTTCGAATGCAGGCGTATGCTGTTGTTTTCCCTGTAACCAAGTTGAATAGTCAGGTTAAATCTGGACAAACATGAAGATTTCCATCCTAATATAAACACGAAAACATCTGGAAAAAGAAAAGGGTACAGATCAAGGCTTCCACAGTCCATAACAGTAGAAAAAGGGTTCTAGAAAAGACCCATGATAAAATTTTAAAAATGTTCAACCCACTATATTATCCATGATCAGGATCTAGTGATCCTAAATCCTGATGGATCCTGTTGTTTGATTGGAAATGTCCGTGTTCTTTAAATTTTATTGTTCTTTTTCAGAAACTTTTCCTTACTGGTGCAGATGCTGAAGAATTCATGATGAAGTCAATTAGTAAAATCACAATATCAATAAGTGCGGGAGTAAAAACACATTACCTTGAAAAGCCTAAATACATCTGGATCCATAGCCTCTGAATTAGCAGCAGTTAACTTGTTCCTATTTGGTTTTTGGTTGTGAAATAGGGTGAGGGTGCAACCAGCATCCCATCCACCACAGTCACACTTGCCACCAAATCTCCACCTTTCGATTAAAGATGAAGGTCTGCAGGATTTGACTGCTGGCAAACCATGTGCATCTGCTGGCACCATAACTGTCACAGTTGTCTCTTCTTGCTTTCCACAACCTATGTTACCCACTCTCAAAGATTGCTCATCAAAAAGGGCAGCGTCTATAACTGAAGCATTGCTGCTCTCTGCTTTATTAGAGCCAATCTCTACACTCTTTTTTCCTTTTGATCTTGATCTTGCAGAACTTTTCTCAAGAAACTTCAGACCCCAACCCCCTGAATCCACTGAGATGGTATCTTTATCATTTCTATCTTTCACACATTTTGACTGTGAAAAAGGAGTTCTGATCACTATAGCTGCTAATTCTACATTGGGTGAGAAAGACTGAGGGGCACAAAATTCTTCTTCTGACTGTGACATATCTGAATTCCTTGGGTTTACCTGTAATAATGCATTTGTATCCTTAGACATTGATTTCAAAGGATGTCGCAACCTTTCTGTATTACTCATTTTTTCCTTGATGTCATCTGTGGAGGGAATGTATCTGTGAATAGGCTGCTGAGTAATATGGTGGGAAATAGTAGAACAGAATGTTGATGGTCCAGAAAACAAATTAGGGAGGCTTCCACTTGAAGCAATGTCATCTGTGCTCTTATGGGTGTGTTGTGTGCTTGCACCAAACAAAATAAACTCAGTTTCCAAAGTGGGTTCTAAGCTACCATAACTAGTATTAAGCTCAAGGCACAATGAACTAGATGCTCTCATCCACCCCACAAGATCTAGTGCATGATCATCCTTTATCATCCATGTCATAAGACTTGGGTCATGATCATCCTTTTTTGCAGAATGTATATTTCTACTTCTGTTACGTTTCTTCTTATTTTTCTCATGAGAGTGAAATGTGTATAGCCAATCAAAATCTTCTCTGCCACATTTTAGTTTCCACCCCTTGGCACCCAAATTCTTTCCATTCCAGGAAAAGATATAATATTTGACATCATCCTTGGGTAAACATTTAAGAAGACCATGTGAGCCAGAGGCATGAGAAGGTGAAGCCGATGAATTTGAATTACTGTCCTCTGTTTCTGTTTCCATCATGTAAGCTTTCCATTATGAAACTTGCATTCAGTCTCTGCAAAAAAATTGAGTGTTGTATCCCCAAAACTGATAGAAGGTGTCACATGCTTATTGAGATAAATCTGCCATGAGAATGGAAAAATCAGAGCCTTTCAAATATCCAATTACTATTAATGTTCACAAATGATTAAAGCAGATCAATGGGACTGGAAAAGTACAACAAATTTAGAGGAGCCAATACGAACAATCAAAGCATCTCTAGAAAACCCTAAGAAAAATGAAAACTATGTAAGCTAACACCCACAACAACAGGTTAACATGTAAGGAAACATTAGCTAGAGGATGAGTGAGGAGACATCTTTGATCATCTTGAAGTTATTTATCCAATTATCAATTTTAATGATGCCTTCAAAACAAAGCCCAAAAAGATTATTTGGAAAATACCCTGGACTTAAAAGGGAGGGGATCATGCCATCCTAGGTGAATGAATATTATTGTTCCAAACACCCAATACTGTCGTGCCATTAGTAAATCCAATGAATATGGTGTGATGAGTTTGGAGAACAATGCCACTGGAAACGTTTAAAACCAAATTGAAGCTTAGAACAGAATATTCTGTTGAGCATACTTAACCTTGTGCCGCCATTATAACTAAATTCACACCAAATTCAAACAGATGCATAACTCCGCACATTAAATTGAAACATGTACTCTTAACCCATGCCAAATAATTAGATATTAATGTGAAATTCAACCCTCAACAATAGATTGTCATATCCTACAATGCCACTGTATTTTCCTAATGTATGAAACCTAATATTTATCATAGGTAACCATCAATTTATTCTAGCCATTGGGATTTCTTCTTAGCTCTGTATTCATGTCATTAGCAGCATACAATGGTGAAATAGGATCCTTTCCATTCTCAACGACCATAACAATACACTACTAATTCTATTTATTCTAATGAATCTAAAATTTCATCGATGCATTGTAAAAGAAACAGAGCATAGAACATACCAATTCATTCTAGGATTTTTGTTCCAATAGAGATCAATCAGACATTTCTTTCCACGTTTTCTTCATCTGATCTCCCAACCTGCAAGCTGCACACGAAGATCCAAAGTATACTTTTATCAGGTTTTGTCACCCATCTGCAGCACCCAACACAAAATTGACAAGAGTTTACCTTAGATCATGTATGAAAGGTCATCCAGAGTATAGGAAATGAGATCATTGTTATAGAAGAGACATGTAATCTTCAGTAATGAATTTGCAAAGGATCCAATTCTAGATCTAGTGTGAAGGTTTCCAAAATCTTTCAATTGTTTGTTCTATGCCATGCGTTATTACTAAGTTTTTCTCAAAAAAAATCAGTTGAAACCACTCTATATACAGTAATAAGCTATGTTTGGGAGTTGAATTCACATTTCTTTAAAAAAAAAAAAAAAAAAAACCCTCCCCTGCCAGTCATGTATTCTGCATTGTGATTTGTGTTGCATTGGAATCTGTTTAAAAAATTGTAAGAAATGAACAAAATTTTACATTTCAAGAGTTAACAAAGGAAGAGTTTATAATATCGTCGACCTGTTTTATAAAATCAGCGCATTTATCTATGCTGAAACAGTTTATGAATGCCACCACCATGACATTCAATACCAAACTTAAATTTTCTGAGTTAAATTTGACGGTTGACCTTGCAAGTGATATGCATATGTACCATGCATTTAACAATGCCCTTCAACATTTAACAATGTCCTTCAAAAATTACAGCAGCTCAAATCGAAGGAAATATCATAAGAGTATATATGCCATAAAATAAACATATGCATCCATAATATTTTTACAGATTTTGACTGAATCAAAATTTCCCCACTTTCATCCGATACTGTTTTTGAAAAAACGTTTAAACGGCCATCAAATTTAACTTTCTCCAATGGAATTGCCAAAAACTAGGGATATTGGGAACTGGACAGGAAATTACAATGAAATGGTAACACCCAGAGTTTCAAGATAGAAATTCCATGAAGCCTGACAAAAAACCTGATAGGAGAGACATAAATGTGTTCTGTTCTTGGTTCATGTACTTTTAAGATCCCTTCCTTTTATCAGTTCAGCTTGCCAATGACACTTATTTTGCTGAGAGAAAGATTACATCCCCTCCCAAAATCAAGAGAAAACTAGATTATTAATTTTTTTGGTGTGTTTAAGTCATCTCTAAATGATTTAGATGAATAATCATTCCTATAATAAAGTTTTTCTGTTTGTATTTTGGTAATGATAAAGTTTTTCTGTTTTTCTGTTTTAAATACACAAACACCTGACAAAATCTTTGCTGGTAAGAAGAAAGGAAAGGGGGAAGAACTTTTCTCTTGAATACAAAGCAAATCAATTAGAATTCTGAGTATTTTCACTAACTTGGTGTCCAAATCATCAATGAAGGAAAAGAAATGCCACCAAAATCTGTTTGTTGATAGCAATGTTAGGTAGAACATACTGTTATTTAGATTTGGGATCTCTGTCTGTAACTGCTGCCCGTCCTCCATTTTGGATTCCTCTAAACACACATCAAAATCAATTAAGCTTGTCCCTACCCCAAAACAAGGACGATTACAGGAGCTCTTTCCCATTTTACAGATGAAATGGATCATAAATCCGAGTAAAAATCACAGAAACGCACCTAAAAATCGTTGTAGAAAACACGCTTCTTCATTCCTCCATGCCAATTCGAAGCAATTACTGATTACATACCAACAGACGACATAAATACGCTCCTCCACTCGTTTTAAGCTTTTACGGACTCCCCGAAAAAGAAACAATATAACGAATACTGTGAGAGGCGAAGGAGGACGTGTTTTAGTTGTTGACCGTGCGGGTAACGTTGTTTTCATCACGTCGTTTTCGTAAGGTAGCGGGCAGTTTGCATTTGGTGAGTGCATTCTGGGAAATTGAAGAATGCAAACTTACGATTCAACATTGGAATATATATATATATAAAATTCTTTTTATTAAATTTGTTGTGAATCCAACAATGAATTATGATTTTTTAATAAAATATTTGATTTTGATATCTGTACTATTAATTTAATAATAAGAATAAAAATAAAAATCTAAAATTATCATGAGGTGATGTAATCATGAGGTGTTTTTTCAGGGCTCTGCATCTTCTCTTCTGTGTCCCCTACTTGAGTTCCCTGCTTCTCTTTCTTGGAAAGCTCTCCCTTCCAAGCCTACCATTACCCCTCCGCTGACCCCCCTCTCTCCCCTGCCCATGTTGAGAATCTTGTCTCCCCTTCCAAGTCAACGAGAAAAAGAAAAGTTGATGTTGGCACCACTGCGAAGAATAAACGCATAAGTTTGAGGTGGAAACACTGAGAATGGACGCAGATGAAATGGTGAAAGACAGTTCCCAATGGTCATTGAAGGACCTCTTTTCTAGATGTGCGAGAAGACAGGGCCTAGTCAGTAGTGGATAGTGGTGTCTTTCTCAAGGGACTTGCCCACTGTTGTCTCCAGCGTTTGTTTTGCTTTCATTTTGTGTTTCTTCCGTAGGTTGGCGAAAGTTCTATGGAATGGTACAATCTCCCTACCTTAGGTTGTTTTGTTGTTTTTTGGAGGAAGTTTAGAGGCTTGCGGTTTATGTTCTTTGTCGTTTCTAACTCTTCTTTTTAAATGTTTGTAGGGATTGGGCCCTTGTTTGTATCCCAACACTGGGTCATAGCTTCCACTGGGGAGGATGATGATTGCTTATATCCATCCCCTAAGGCACAAATCCCTCTAAATACCTAATATAGAGAGTCAAGTGATTAAGACAAGTGGATGCTCCTTAATCTTACTTAACCAAAAAAACTCACTGATTAAAATATGTGTTTACTCAATATTGTAAATCCGATAATTTATTTATAAAATATAATCATTTTTTCAATAAATTAAAATAAATTATAAAATAAATATAATCTATAATAAAATTATATATTTTTATTAATAATTTTTAGTTTATAATAAATATATATTATCAATTTATTTTTAATAAAATTATAAAGTATAATAGCATTTCAAAATTAATATTGAATCAATAATTGGCATTATAAAAATTGATGTTAAGTAGAGTCGAGTGTCAAAATGGACTTGACCGTCAAATGTAGCAGGCCGGGACGGACAAAGGAACACGATCACTGTTAGATTTGGACGTTAGTGGTTTAGTACTGAAAATATGGATATTGATCGTGACATGTGTATATTTTATATGTAATGGATAAGTTTCAATGAAAAAAATAGAATATATACATAAATAAAAGAAAAGGTAGACAATTCAATTATTTTTAAATCTTCCTATAATGTGCGGTTTTATTTATATTTATTTTTGTTTAATTTTATGATTTTAAGCATAACAATTATTCAAATGAAGTTTCTTTCCCCTTTATGTCCTAAAAAAAAAGTTTTTTTTTAACAAATTCGAATAATTAATTATTTAAAAATAAGATAAATTTTTAAGTAAAATAACTTTTTAATATTTAAAATTTTAAAATAAAATTTGGACTATTTTGTTGGGTAAATAATTAATTTAATATAAAGTTAGATTTAATATAAAATTATCAAGTTTAATTTGATTGTTATGATTTAAAAATTCATAAATCAAATAATGATTGTGTATATATGTATAGGATTGTCATTTTGGATTTCATTTAATTTATATTATTTTTTAATGTCTATTTACTAATTAGATTATACAATTCATATAAATTGTTTTTAAGTTTTACAATTATAATATTTATTTTAAATATATAGAGATATTTTTCATCCAAGAGTTTATATCTCTATTTCTTTTGAAAAGATGAGAATATTAAAAATAAAAAGTTTGAAATTGATAATATGAATTTTAAATTATATAAAGAGAGATTTCATCAATATTTTAAAGGAGTAATTTATTTCTATTTTTTTTGAAAAAATGAAAATATTAAAAATGAAAATTTTGAAATTAATAATATTTTAATAATTATTTATTTTTATTTTTAATATTCTCATCTTTTCAAAAGAAATAGAGAAATAAACTCCTTAAAATTTTTGAGGAAATTAATATATCCACTTCATCAATATTTTTTAAGGAAGAGTTTATTTTTCTATTCTTTTTAAAAAAATGAAAATATTAAAATTCAAAATAAAATATTATTAATTTTATTTATTTTTATTATATATATAAACTCATTTTTAAAACTTTATAAATATATTATAAATTTTCAAAATATTAAAAAAAAAAAATAATAAATATATATTAATTAATTTTTTTTTTCAAATAAATTTAAATTATAATATATAATTATTAAAATCTTCAATAAAATTTTAATTTTATATATTAAATAAATCCCAACAACTTATAATTATTTATTTGAAAAAAAAAACACACCCACATATACATAACCATCATAAAATACATCTTTAAAAAACATCCACACAAAATAAAGAAAGGAATGTTGACCCGAGAATGAGCTTGGGTAAGTGGAATTTTCTTTGGGTTTGGTTAACTTTGTCAACAATGTTATTGAATTTGTTAACTCGAGGATGTTTTTCAACCTAAAAACCAAAAAATATTAAATGCTAGTTTGACTATAAACATATTAAATGCTAGTTTGAATATAAATTTATGTGTAAAAATAAAATCTTTTTAAAAAGCATATCTATGAAAGTTTATGCATGGAATGACCTAAAAAATCATTTATTTTGGAGTGGTTAGGTGGTGGGGGTCAACTTTGAGTTTTGAAACCTTACAAATTTAATTGAATGGAAATTGTCAAACTCCACATTGATTTTAGATATGATTAAGATATTGTGAATAATTCTGTTTCAAGTCATATTTTAGGGTTTAAGTAGATAGGCCGTGAATCTTTAATGTTATACTTTTAAAATTTAAAGGTGTAAAGTTTAAGATATAAGATAAGATAAAATAAGTTGAGATAAAATGAAATGTATGTTAAGTTTTTTTTTAAATTAATTAATATGATTAGTTTTATTATTATTTTATTATTATATTGATATATTAAATTTATAGTAGGGTAGGAAAAGTTATGATATGGTATTTTTGAGAGGCAAAAATTATGCTTATATTATTTTAACTAATTCATTTTTGAATATAAATTAAATTATCTTGAAATAAAAAATAAATTAATAAAGAAATAATAATAATAATAATAATTATTATTATTATTATTATTATTATTATTATTATTATTATTATTATTAGTTTTGAAATTGATGTGCTACAGATATTCAATTATTTGTCAGTAGGGTTTTCATGTCTCATCACCCTGATTTGTCTTATTAGAATTTTGGGATAACAATTTTAATTTTCGAACTTAGTCACGAGCCTCTCCAAACTCTCCTAGATGAAAAGTTTGTATCTTGAGAGAGTACAAATTACTAAGATTTGATCACAAATTTACTAAACTTTAACTTAACTCGAGAAGACTCTAACATCAAAAGTATTGCAAAATGTTTCTTGTAAATTTGATAGAGAAGTTAGACTTCCAAATCTAAAAGACAAATATTTTAATCCATTGTAATGGCTCAAATTTAAGAATTTAAGATGATGAAATTGGTGACAGGGGGCAAATTCTTTGAAGGTTGAAAGTTACTATTTCTTTTAATTGTTTAAAGTTTGAAGGATTTTTTTTCAAATTGTTCTTAATTCTTTAACCAAACGCAACTAAGAAACTTGTGAAAGGAGTTTTGTAATACTCTAACCTTGGAATGTAGTAATCCCATAGCATGTATTAGGGTATTAGCTTTGTTTGTCATACTTCATGGAATGACCAAAAGAAAAAGCATAAACAATTTATGTAGGGTATTAAATCTTTCAAAAGTTTTGTTTGCATTTTTATCTTTGTTTACAATACATGAACCTAAATAAGTGACTTTGTTTTTATCAAGAATAACATGCAAGCAATGGGAATAACATAAGTAAAACAAATATTTATAATAATAATTTTTTATTTATTTTTTACATCAATAGAATGTGATTTGTAAGTATTAAATTCTAGAGAACCTCAAAAGAAATGGCTTGAAAGTTTTGAAGTGCAAAGTAGAATAATGATAATTCAACAAAGATAACAGAGAAAATAATAAATTAAAGATCACATAATATAGAAAACTCAACTTCATCGTCGAAACATGATATGTACATTTCACATTACAAATTTACATACATTTATTGGAAATGAGAATGATCATCTAGGGCCAATTCTGCATACCATAATCACAATAGAACTAACCCATTATACACATAGTAACATTAACTTAATATTAGCATGAAAACTTTGAGTTTATGTCTCTCATACATTATACAATTAGATTTTTTTATAATAGAGTCCTAAATATAAATCACTCAGTTAGTTTTTTCACAATAACCAATCAATTGTTGTGAACAAACTATAAGTGACTAAATATATACTCACACAAATTGTTCATGCACATAATGAGTTGTCACTCAAAACAACTTAAAAACCTCCCAAAATTTAAGTTTATTCTAGTGTGAACCTATACAAAACCAAGCTAGATAGCTAAATACCACTTCTAGCCTTATTTGAACACACATTTTATGTGATGGCCTTCATTCCACCCAAGTGCATTTTTAGTGGCTTTCAATCCACCCAATGCATTTTATGTGATGGCCTTCATTTCATCCAATGCACTATTTAAACATTGTGTTCTAATACTATCTTGTATTGCTTTTTGACATGCCTTGCAACATATTACAACACTTCCAAACACTTATGTTGATTTACTTGTTTTTTGAGAAACTTTGTGGTGATTCATTTTTCTATTTGTACTTCTTTGTACATGGTACCTAATCAGACATAGTTAACACAACCCATATTTGAGGATTTGTATATTTACTTTTCTCTTTTCTCTCTCCCTAATTGAGTTCCATGTAAGGAGACTATCTATCTATCTAAAAAGGCCATCATAATTTATTCAAATAAGGGAGCCATGCTATGCAATATGAAAAGTGTGTGGATGATGCAACTATAATGGTAAAGGAACCACACTGATAAAATCCTAAAAAAGATTGTTGGTGATGTCATCAAAACTATTTATAAATCCATCCCAGATGTATACATATGGTAGAAGAAGATGCCTGCATGTGATTAGGCATAAAGTACACAAACAATACATGCGAGGAAACCTCTGAAAGTGTGTTAATAAGATCATGCTTGACTAAAGTAATCTCAAGACTCTCATGCCTAAGTGAAGGTGTAATAGAACTCATGTTTCTCAATGTCCTCACTATGAATGGAGGGAGCAAAAATTGAAGTTGAGCTTGCATTAAGTAGTACCAATGAAGATGAAACACTTTCTTGATAGCCAATGTTATGGTGAACAATCTAGTGAACAAGATGGATAGGGGAAATAATACCTTGTGAGTGTTTATCAATACCTCTATCAAGATGACCCATGGAACATAGTATGTGAGAACCAAAGGTAGTTGCATGCTTCTTAAAATATCCAAGAACATATGTAGGTGGATATGAATTGGGGTGTGTTATAGGAGCACTCAGATACAATAGGTGACTCAAGCTAATAGGTCACATTATAAAAGCACAACAAGTGGATGCATACAATATTTAAGAATATGTAATGAATCACATGGTGGAATAGGCTCACTCAAGGATATGTCCAACATGCCAATACAATATTGTATACTTTTTAATTTATTCTACAATGAGAGTATGAGGGCATCCTTATTGGAAATGAGAGAGTACAAGGGTATGTTGTTTCTTGATCTCCCTATTCTCTTCAACTAAAGTAACCATATTCCCTTAAAAATTACATACTTCAGAGAAAAATATATCATTTTCTGATTGTAGGTTATTATTGGCCTGCATGAGGGTGTGGAGGTCTTGGCATGAAACCATTACAATAAGGTAAAACAAAGGCCTTGGAATGAAACTCAAATAAAAAACACACTCAACAAGATGAAAACCCCCCAAACTTCTTATAATGATGTAGTTTTTACAATGTTTTGGCATAATACAATGATTTTAATAATAATAAAATGAAATAGCGCCCCTTCCAAAATAAATAAATAAATAAATAAATAAATAAAATATAATATGCACCCAAAGATGCAAAAAGTGATCCTATAATAGAAATAAAGAAGCACTTTATAAATATTTAATGTACAACATATTTTACAGTTATAAATGTGTAAATTTTGAAGACAGATTATAAAAAATATAATTACAATTAAAATTTGAAGACAGATTATAAAAAATATAATTACATGATTGAAAAGAGTATAAAAATTATGCACTTTCAAAAAAAGTGCCTCAATTTGAGTATCCTGTCAGAAGTTATGACCTTCAAAATGTTCAAAAAAGAAGGATTAACAAATTTTGGAAGGAACTAAACTTCATGGAAAATTCACTATTCAATTTCAAAATCCATTGACACCATTGTGTAGCTCTTGGAAAAATAAACACATGAAATTTTTTTACCTCCTTAGGCTTTCAGATGAGCCAAAATGGCCTTCACAAATTTTGCATGTCAATTTTAAAGGTACAATGGTACAAATAAAATAATCCTTTTTACAAATAATCCTTCAAGGGGATTGTAATCCTGGACATTTCTCAATGGGTAGGTTAATAAAATGTTTTTTTCCATTGCACCATGTAAAGGTTCTTGAGATATAAATAAACAAAATTATAATTGAATTTTTAAAAGCAATTAAAAAAAGACATTTACCAATAATGGGGTTGAGCTATGATAGTTGGTTAATAATGCCACATAAGGGAGAGGTGGCCAACATGCTGTGTGGGAATTAAATGGAGATGGTCTCATTTCTTGGTCAATGCCACATTTCAATGTAGAACACCAATACACATGCTAACATCTAATGCCAACGACAATATGAAGCCAATGGTTGATGAATGTTCATGCATAAAGAGGTGAAGAAAGTGGTACAAAGGGCCACTTTATATCTCATATGGTGAATGGGATTTGTACACAAGTTGTCAATGCAGAAAGGATAGGGTGCCAAGTGTGGGGTTGTCAACATTCCTTTCTCAGACCTAAAAAAAGTGCAGGTGGGGGTTGGCCATATGGTCAATCCCCCCTCAATTTTTTTTAATATTTTTGAAAGATTAAAAAAATTAACAAATCCCTACAACTATTTTTTATGTAGATCTTGTTGTATGACTTCGTATAACATGTATAGGGTACCATATTTTTATTTTTTCAAAGATGTCCAATCTAGACCAATTGATAGTCCTTGTATGGGGTTTTAGGCACTTAAAATTCAATGGTGTTATCCATTTTATTCTAAAGTACCTCTTACCTATATTTTTTCCAAAAACCTCTTGTTAAAAATAATGACAGATGCATAATGAATAAGAAAAAAATTGAGACATGGATGCAAGATCGCAAATCTTAGATACCATATTGGAAATGAGAATAATCATTTAGGATAAATTTTTCATGCCATAACCTTAGTATAAGTAATAAATTGTATACACAATAAGATTAACTCAATAATAACATGATAAATTTGAGTATATGTTTATGTATATGTCTCTTATATATTACACAATTAACTTTTAGCAATAGGGAGTTCCATGTATAAATAATTGGGTAAGTTATTTCACAATAACCTACTCATTATTGTGAATAGACTATAAATGGCCAAATATGCACTCACAAATTTTTCATGCACATAAGGAATTGTCACTCAAAATAACTTAACAAACTCCCTAAATTTAAACATAATTTTATTTTAATGTGAACCTATGCAAAACCAAGATAGATAAATAAAGACTACTTCTAGAGTAATTTGAACACACCAACAACATTTTCCAAAAGGTAAAGATAGTCATTAATATGAATTTCCAATCTTGATCATTCTCCAATATCCTAATATTTGAAGGATAATTTCCATCTATGCAAGAGCCAATTCACATGATTAAAATATAAATTAGTTACTTTGTTGCATCATTCAAAGGATTAACAAATAGACTATAATATATATAAGGGGATTCAATTTTCATTGCAAGTAATGGTTTTATAATTTAATGTTGTGCATATATCTAAAAAGGAATTCTAGATTGGATATAAAAACACATGCTATTTAATAAATTTATTAAGGTGTTGATTGAACTCCCACATCCATTGACTTTAGGAAATATTAGATCTACCTTAAGATCTCAGGTCTCAAAGAAAATATGTATTTTTTTCATCTTTAATGTGTATGCACCTTCAAGATCGATTGCTAAATAGTTATTGTGAAAGGAAATCAAACAACCTTGAACTCTTTTCAAGATGAAAAATGTGATAATGGAGTTTGGCTCAACAATTGACGCCTACGTCTCCGGGTTCTTATCGAACCGATCTATTAATGTTGCTAAATTTGCAAGCCAAAATAATACTTACAATAAAAAAAATAGATCTACTCTCTATAAAAATAGTGTTTCAGACCTTCGAAAGACCTTGGCTGACTCATCATGTCCTTCACCTTCCTGAATCACACGTAAAGGCTTCTCTAAATTGAAATTGTCAACTTCCGTAGCTCAAAATGACATCACCAATTCTCCAAAATGGGAAAATGAATATACTTAATAGAGTGTATTATAATTCTAAACAACTTTGTAGTTTACTTCGAGCTCTGGTTTAGCCTCTAAAGGCTCCAAAATGACCAAATACTGTAAGCAGGTCTATATTCTCCAATACACAATCGATCAGAAACTTACCTTTAAATACACGTTCGCTCCTTTAAAAACACTCAAAAGTCTGTAGCTTAAGCTGTCAAGGCCTATCTGTTTTGTATGGGAGGTCGACAATTCAAGTCTTCAGCTTTCTATTTAGGCTCTTTGAACTTATCCTTTTATCCCACATTTGTTGGGAACAACAGATTTCATACTTTAAATAGATATGCGGCCTCCTTGAATTTGTCAATGCCCCCTTTTGTGGGAGACTTGGGTGCAAGACTTAAGGCCACCATTGGATATTTCCTTGGGTAGCATGGTAGATGTGCCAAACATGTAACTTGGTCAATATGCCAATCTTAGTCCTCTTTTCATGTTCCACGAGGTAGATGGACATGGTGTGCTTTTCTCATAGTTTCCAATGCATGGTATGTAATCTTGAGGTCTATGGCGTGGCTTTGACTTGGAAATGCATTGGATGGCATGAAAAGTTGGTTCTCCCATTAACTGCCATGTGTCACCACCTAATTGGTCCACTTGGTGTGTCCACATTGCGCCACATCATCTTGCGACACCATGTTTTTTCCTGTCACATTAGAACTTCAACGGCTTATAATTTTTGCTTACGGTGTCCGTTTTGCAAACCGAAAAAAGGGTCAAAAATATCTCGATGAGATCTATGCTATGAAATTGGTTTCATCATGATTTTAAACTTTTTCCAAAATGAACTCTGGATCACACCTCCCTACAAAAGTGGCTTTTGGTCTCCAAAAGTTGACTATCACCTAAATCTTATAACTGGTCTACTGCATCACATCACACATAACCCAATCATAGCAAAGATAAAACCTTGGCAAAATAAATGATTCATAACTTATTTACAAAAATGCCTAATCAAAAAGGCATGAGTAAGTGAATCTGTGACTACCAAAGTGATTACAACATATCAAACTACCTACCAAATGTCACATCCTGTAAAGCAATGAATTGCCAAAAATTGAAACAAATCCCAATGTCACTGCAAGACAAGTTTATAATGTCGACAACATACAATTAATGTTGTAGGCATGTTGAAATGCATTGCCCTGAATGGGACTTACAATGCTAAGCAAAATGCAAACAACCAAAATTGTATGCTGCCTATCATCCAAACATGACCAAAGGGTCTTAAAAAAAGGCATCTAAACATCTCTGTGCCAAAATAGATACATTCAAAATAGTAGTATAACTATCAAATGTTGTAAGGAAACAACTCACAACATCACTCCACTATATCCCCAACTATTTCAAATGAGTTAATGTCTTATCCATTATTAGACTACCCATACAATATATTCTAGAGATCAAAAACTTAGAGTTATCAAAAAGTGAGAATTGAAAAACTTCATATGGTAAACCTATCTTGAAGTGTTCCCACCAATTCTAATCTACATCTATTAAAGCTTGTTCATTCCTTTAGGCGAATTATTAACCATGCTTTGCAAAAAGAATGTAGTGATAATTCACTTAACCAATTCTTTCTTCTTAGTGAAATTGATTGTCTCTATGGATTCATTATCAATTACATACTTTACCGATTTGGGCTTTGCCATATGTAATTGAAAGCATTGTTGACTTAACCTCTTAAATGGATTTTCACTTGTAGGTTTTACCTTATCTTGGGTTTTATTGTCAACTACATTCAGGATTGAATTAGCTTCATTAACCTTAGTGAGAGGTTTGTAAATCATCTTAGTTCTAACATTACTTGAATGTGAAGATGAATGAAGCTTAAAACATCTATCAATCCTATGTCCACTCACTTTACAATGAGTACAAACATCCTTCTTAGGTGAGGGTCCCCTTTTTCCAATTCCCAAATTAACATGAGAATGGTCTTTCAAACATGCAATCTGCTTAAACAAAGCTTTTCATTTCTAACAAGTCTTAGCACTATGGTTATTCATCCCACAAAAAGTGCATAGAAATGATTGCATATCTTTTGTACATTATTTCCAAACTTCTTAAAAGTATCAATTAGATCAAAAGATTTAATGTAAGAATTAGGAGGTGGAATCTCAATACCTCTTTTACCTTTACACTTTTGAACTAGTGGCTTAAACCTTCACTATTAGAAGCTCGTCTCCCTTTAGCCATGGAAGAAACTTCTCCATCATCCACCTGCACACTAGTATAACCCAAAATTGCATGAAGAGGTATATGCTCAACTTGAATTGGGTTAGATATACATTGGCTATCTCTACCAAGTCCTCCTCCATTATAACCCATTTTAAACAATAATTTAGATCATATGCCCTTAGTGTATCTTTCAAAATCACCAAAAACAATATTACTAGAATCTGAATCTGAAATGGTAGAAGAAGATGAAGATTCTTGTGGTGTAAAACTTATAGTGCACTCAGTCGTAGTCTTTGCATCTAAATTTGAAGGCTTTACCTTTTCACACTCACCACATTGCAATCTAATCAAGAGCTCATCCTTAGATTTGAGCTCTGATTTTAACTTTTCCACTTGCAATTCAAGTGCAATTTTTTGGCATCTTAAGATTGCATTTTCATCTTTGATGACCTCAATCTATGACAACTTGCCCATGGTTTCTTGAAAACACTTGATCCCACATGACACACTACAATATAATCAATCTGCAAACTAATAATCCAACTATTCTGGAAGCAACTGTCAACACATAACTAGAAGCAAACCTTGCATTCTAACTGCTCTGATACCAATTTGATCCATAAACTACACTAATAAACTCAAAGTGAAGTTTCAAGTATGAATACTAAATTTCTCAAACTTAACAAATTCTCAAAATACTCAAAAGAACTTGCAAAAGGTTTGGAAAAAATGTTCTCAGTTGTTGAGTTTGATTGGAATTGTCAAAAGACTTGTTACTTCCATTTACCAATTAAACTGGTTTTTTATAAAACATTGTGTTATAATTGTAAAAATTTGAATCACTTGCATGAGTTCATTTACTAATTAAAATCAAATCAGCAAACTGAAACAATAACATTCATCAAGTGATAATTACCAAAAACACAAAATGTGATAACAAAGTTCGGCTCAACAATTGAAGCCTACGTCTTCGGGTTCTTATCGAACCGATCCATTAATGTTTCTAAATTTGCAAGCCAAAATAATACTTACAATCAACAAAATAGATCTACTCTCTATAAAAATAGTGTTCAGACCTTTGAAAGACTTTGGCTGACTCAGCACATCCTTCAACTTCCTGAATCACACGTAGAGGCTTCTCCAAATTGAAATTGGCAACTTCCGTGGCTCAAAATGACATCACCAATTCTCCAAAATGGGAAAATAAATATATTTCATATAGTGTATCAGAATTATAAACAACTTTGTAGTTTACTCTGAGCTTTGGTTTGGCCTCTAAGGGCTCCAAAATGACCAAATACTGTAAGCAGGTCTATATTCTCCAATACACAGTCGGCCAGAAGCTTACCTTTAAATACACTTTTGCTCCTTTCAAAACACTTGGAAGTCTGTAGCTTAATTGGTCAAGGCCTATCTCTTTTGCATGGGAGGTCAGTGGTTCAAGTCTTCAACCTTCTATTTAGGCACTTTGAACTTATCCTTTTATCCCACATTTGTTGGGAACAATATATTTCATACTTTAAATAGATATGTGGCCTCCTTGAATCTGTCAATGCCCCCTTTTGTGGGAGACTTGGGCGCAAGACTTAAGGACACCATTGGATATTTCCTTTGGTGGCATGGTAGATGTGCCAAACATGTAACTTGGTCAATACACCAATCTTAGTCCTCTTCTCATGTTCCACGAGGTAGATGGACATGGCGTGCTTTTCTCATGATTTCCAATGCATGGTATGTAATCTTGAGGTCTATGGTGTGGATTTGACTTAGAAATGAGTTGGATCATGTGGCAAGTTGGTTCTCCCATTGACTGCCATGTGTCACCACTTGATTGGTTCACTTGGCATGTCCACATTGTGCCACATCATCTTGTGACATCACAATTTTTTCCTGTCGCATCAGAACTTCAACGGCTTATAACTTTTGCATACAGTGTCCGTTTTGCAAACCGTGAAAAGCATAAAAAATATCTCGATGAGATCTATGCTTTGAAATTGGTTTCATCATGATTTGGAAACTTTTTCCAAAATGAACTTCAGATCAATTCTAGGTGTCATTTACTAGCTTTAATAATTTATGTACTACTTAGTTTCCCTTTCATATATACAATTAAGTAGCGTACTACCCTACTACCCTTTTAGGTTTTCAATAGACTAGCTTAACTAGGTGGCTGGCCTTTATGGGTTTTCAACTAGCCTGGCCTCGCTCCTAATGCTTAAGGCCATCCTAAAAAATGTGCTAAAAACTTGTGAAAACTAAAAAAACTATAAATATTTAGTACCTACTATGGAAGGTGATGGCATGCTCTGGGTTGGCTACATAATAGGTTGTTATGATGATGGATCTATTAGAGTAGTGGATGAAGCACTTGGTTCTATAGAATCTACTAATGGAGGCTATTATGGATGTTGGATGGATGGCTATGAGCTTGTGATAATATTCTTCTACTAAAGCATTTTTGTAGGTATTTTTGAAGAATGAATTATGGTTCATCAACAAGTTATGTAATGGAGGCATCTAGCTAAGACAAATCTTTCTTTAACATTTTCTAATCAATCAATGCTTTTTACACCATAGTGATAAATGTGTGCAGTGGGACTTGAATTATTGTTAAGTTATATATATCCTCATATTATGTAATGGTGATGAGTGCCCTATAATTTAATGCTTTTATTTGAATGTCCTGGGATACCTCCTCCAACTAGTCTAAATGCCTCTGTCCCTAAATTATGTCAAATGAACTATGTAAAATCTCATTTTTCCAGGTCTGTAGTTATTGTATGACATTATCACTTGAATAAATTAATTTATTGAGTAAATTTTTCATTTTTATAAGGGTATTCATATGATCTTCCATCATAGATTTGGCTTTTTTCACCTTGTATAACTCTAGTATAGTTGCAAACAATGAACTGTTAAGTTGTTGATTCTAATTCAACTTTCCTTGTGATATCTATTTGGATCAAAGTGTAGTTATAGACAAATCTTATTTTTATTAATCCAATAGCTTGTAGATCACCTCAATTTGTTCTTTGATTTTTTTCACTGAGTTCACAACATTTTTAGTTTATGCATAGCCAACCAGTCTTTTCTTAATTGATCCAATAGAGTGAACAATTTCTTTTCTCCACACATGACTTGGTCACCTAGGACATGGGTAACCAATTTAGGGAAGTTGTTGTTAATGATCTATCACACATTAGTGAATATAAGGCTCATATCTACTTTATCCTCTTACAACTATAAAACTTCTTACTCTAAGGCTGAAGCCTTTTATGATATTGATTCTTAAAAAGTAGCCACACTTTCAATTTGTTTGGTTAGTGGAAGTTGAATAAATTCAAACATGTTTCTTACATAGTCATAGCTAGAGCCATGGATTTCATCATAGGCATTATAAGGTTCTTTTTGAACTATTTCAAATGAAGGGAAAAGGTGGTATACCAAGTGGATGATGTGATAACATTCCATATCCATTGGCTAGTTATTTGGGGTCTAGGCTGAGAAGCCTCTTCTTGTGCACCTCCTTGTATTGTAAATTCTTAGTGCACTACAACTTCTACTTTATCCTTGTTTTTTGAATTTATCTCATATATAGATTTAAATTTGGCTTCAACGTTAGCATTAGCTTCTACCTTAACTTTAGCTTTGGCTTCCACTTCAACCTTAGCCTTAGCTTATACCATAGCCTTAGATTTGACATCCACTTGAGCCTTAGCCATAGCCTCTACATTAGCTTTGGATTTAGCATCCTCATCAGTGTTAGCATATTTTTTTGCCTTGGCTTTGGATTTAGCAAAACCCTTAGTTTTGTCTTTCGCTTCCTTCTCCTTAGCCTCTCACTTAGCTTTTTTCTTCTCTTGAGCCTTTGTAAGTGTTTTTGCCTCATATTTATTCTATTTCACATCTTGTTCTTATTGTTTTTTCCTTGATACTTCTTTTTTTTTTCTTCTTCACCTCTTTTATTTTGATCCTATGATTCTTTGGATATTTTCTTTTTAGCCTCTACTTCTTCAACTTATTTATTTTGAGCCTCTATTTGTTTAACTTTATGCCTATGTACCTCTGCTACAACATGTTTGCATTTCTCATCTTCATTAGTATCCTTGTGGTCTGCCTTTTTTATATTTTTTATTCTCTTCCTTCTCCTTCTACTTAACCTCATTTTTAACCTCTATTTGATCCTCTTGTTCCTATAGAGCTTCATGTTATGCCTTGTGGGAAACTAGTCTCTAAAGGTTATTCTATGGGGGTGGATGAATCCAAAAATATAAATGACTCTCAATATTTCAAATAGGATTATTCCATAATATTTTTTATTTACATAACCCTATTTTTTATAGAAATTGGTGGTGGAATGAGGCTCTTCTTTTCCTCTTCACAATCTAGACCTATGAATCTTGATGAGAATATTATGTTTTTTATGTCGTATTCTCATCTATTGGGTCTATGAAAATCACCATCCTATTTTTTATTGTTGGATATGATCAATATGTAGTATGTGTCCTTGATCTATGTAGTATGGATAAAGGTGGGATTTATTATCTCATTGGGTTTGTTTGTTTCTTAGTAGAGGATCCTATTGATCCAAGAGGATCTATATTCACTCTAAAATAGAAGTCACCAAATTTTAGATTGATCATTTTCATAATATAGAGCTCATCAGGAGCTTTCTAATGGTATGTAGAACTTGATAAATAGAGCTCATATACTCCTTGTATAGTTGGTCAAAGTTCTAGTCAAAGCCAATCAACAGGTGATCAAATTTGGTCAAACTAAAAAAATTAACCATGATGTAATATTTAAATATAGTTCCATGATGTATATCTCATTTTAAGCTTTCTATCACATTCTACAGTTAAAAAAATGGAGTCTGTATGTGAAAGTTATGACTAGTCAAAGTTATGGTCAAACTCAATTTTGGGCAATATAATGACATGGCAATATGGTTTGACCCAAGTATTTAATATTTGGGGATAAAAATATTCCATAATATATTTGGTAATAATTATCATCCCATATTTTTAAATGTGATAGATAATTTAAAATCTCATAAAAATTGGGTATGGGATAATTATGAAATTTATTAAAATAGATTGTGGATAATCATCCCAATCAGAAAAAGTGGACCCATAAAAAGTATATAAAGGGGTAAAAGGTTAAATTAATTTCATTATAAAATTTCAAAGATCTCATTGCTCTAGCTAAGAGATGACAGCCAAAGTTGAGAGTCGAGAGCCAAGAGACGAGAGATAGAGCCAGAGCCAAGATCCAGAGCTAGAGGTTCTAGACATATGATGAGTGTCTAGATTTGAGGTCATTTTATGCCTCAAAGTGAAGCTTTGTAGATTATGTAATGGCAAATATAGAGACCAGTCTACATATATCCTAAGTTTTGAATGACTTAGAGAGCTTTACACTTCTTAATGTAAACTAGGAAAATATCCTAAACTCCAAGACGATTTCAATAGTATGTTGAAATCCTTGTGATGATTTTTGTAAGACCATTTTATAAGTCTATTTTTGAGACTTTTGGTATAAATATATAGAATTATGAGATTGCATTTGCGTGATAGTAAGGTGAAAGTTTTGTTCATGGGTTTATCAGGACTTTCTAAAGCTCTGTTGTTTGAGTTGTGTGCAATCTTAGAGTATCCATTTGAAAATCATGAAGAATTGGCCATGTACTCACTTTTCAAGGAAATGGATCAGTTTATACTATAAGTGAACCCAAAGATGTAGGCATTGCCAAACTCTGTTATCACATGCTTGTCATGAGTGGATTCTATTTTTGTATTCTTTTTTAGCATTTTAATTAATCTTGTTTATTAATCACTATTGAATGCATAAATAACTAAAATAAGATAAAAGGTTAAATTCATTTTCATTTCCATAAATGTTGCAAGAAATTATGTGATTTGACTAAAGGATCCAAGGTAAACACTTTTATGTATGAAAATAAGTGTAAGTTTACAAATCAAGTTTGGTATTAGAGCAATTAGTATGCTAGGTTAGCTTTTGATTGTGTGAATTGATATCAATTATTTTCAGTCTAGTTTCCAATATTATTACAAACTTTTTTTTGAGCTTGTTAATATTCCATTTGTAGTTTGTGGAATTAGGTTGTTTACAGGAAATAAGAAGCCATGGGCAAAGCCTTAAAAAGAGAGAGGCTTAATGAGCTTGAAGCAATTAATCGATAGATACAAGAAGAGTATACTTTCTTGAGAGATCATTTTTACTCCTTGAAAGAGGAGATTGCTCAATTAAAATCAAAGTTGTAAGCCAAGGATGAGCTCTTGTCACAAATTTAAGATGAAGAGAAACATTGTCTTTATCAATTACCTTCCACTATAGATGCAAGCACTATGACTAATGAGTGCACTATAAGTTGTTCATATGGTAATTCCTTTCATTCAATTTCAAGTGTTTTAGATATTAATTTTGGTAGTTTTGAAAAATACACTAAGGGCATTGGATCTAAACTAGTATTGAAAATGGGATTTGATAAAAGGGGCCTTGGAAAGAATGGCCAAGGTATTGCTAACCTAATATAGGTAGAGCATAGATCTCACCATACAAGATTGGGTTATGCTAGTGAGAAAGTGGATATTGGAGATAATTTCTCCATTACCAAAAGAGGACAAGCTTTTGATAGCAAAGATTCAAGGCCACTAGCAAAGTAGAATACCTCCTTGTGAAGGAATGATGAATGGTGTACAAAATCAGGTAAAATAGGTATTGATATTTCATCTCCTCAATCTTACACTAGAAAAGGCAACAATATGAATGTAAATTATAAAACTTTTGATATGCTTCTATTATTAATAAATTTGGTTTTGATATTTAGAAGATGTTTTATTCTTTTCCTTGTACATTTTGTGGATTGAATAACCATTGTGTTGCATATTATTAGAAAAGATAAGATTTGTTGAAACAACTTATAGGTGATAAAGACCATTCTCATATTTTTAAAGTGAGAAATGGCAAAAGGGTGAACTCACCTAAGAAGAGGAATGTTTGCACTCATTTTCACGTGAATGGACATTGGGTTGAGAAGTGTTGGAAACTTAAACCATCCCACCATCATTGTAATGGTAAGACAAAAAAATGGTATATAAACCTATTGATAAGGTAACTAATGAAGTTAATCCTCAATCAACCCATGCAGATGTTAGTAAATCCACTAAGGAAATTGAACACCATAAAGAGGAGAATCTGATAAAAAGGGCTAGTAAATAGTTTCTTAATTTCATGCTATCATGATTAGTGGATTGATATATGCATTTTTGGAGCTACTATGGTGGGAACACTTTGAGATAGGTTTATCATGTTAAGTTTTTAATTCTCACACTTGTGTTATGATTAGCTCCATTTTTGGAATATCCAATATTATTTATATGAGTTTCCTATTGAATTACTAGGGAATTTAACTCAGTGATCAGCTTGGGAGATTTGACATCAGTTATATAGGTTTTTGGGTAGGATTTGGCTTTCCTATAATACATGTTTCAGAATAACAGCTATTTTGAAATGCATGTATTTATGGCATATTTGTGATTGGATGTATGATAAGACCCATTGAGGCAATGTATTGTGACATGGTCACAACCAATATTATATTTTTTTTTATATCAAAAAATTTGTCTTATAGTTTCATTGGTGATTATTTCAGTATTTGGTAGTTCACCACATACAAGATATGATAGTGGGTAGACAATTTGATATATTGTGACCTTATTGGTCGTTGTAGGATTCAATATAACTCATGCCTTATTTTAGGGCCTTTTAAATTTTTGAGTTATAAATCATATTTTTCCACTATTATCTCTATGCTATGATTTGGGTTTTATACTTGATATGTTGTAGAGGACTATTTATCAGCATCAAAGATCACTAGGATTATCTGTGTAGAGGCTCTTGTGAAACCATGCAATAGAGGAAGTCATTGCATCTTAGTTATACGAAGAGGCTATTGATGGCCATGTAGTAGTAGAAGGTATGTAAAAGTGTGATCAATAAATTGTTCTAAGCATTGTAGACATAGTTACATAACCTGAGTAGACCAAAAAAATATCCATTAAAATTCTTTAGAACTGACTGACATTTTAGAGGATTAAGTTGGGTATTAGATTTTGGTGGACCAAAAGTCCTCTTAGTAAGGAGGATTGATCTGAGAGGATCCATAGTAAATCCAAAATACAAGTAATAAAATTTTATATTTATCATTGGCACAATGTAGATGTCATTGAGATCTTTCCAATGGTATGTGGAACTTCAGAAACAGAGCTCATATGCTCCTTGTGCAGTTGGCCAAAGTTCTAGTCAAAGCCAATCAATAGGTGGTCAAAATAAAAAAATTTAATATCATGGAATATTTCAAATATAGTTACATAATTTATATCTATTTTTAATCTTTTTTTCATATTTTACAGTTCAAAAAATGAAGTCTATATGTGAAAGTTATGACTAGTCAAAGTTATGGTCAAACTCGATGAAGTGGCAATAAAGTGATGTGGAAATATGGTTCAACCCAAGTATTTAATATTTGGGGATAAACATATTCCATCATATATTATGGAATAATTATTACCTCATATTTTTAAATGTGATGGATAATTTAAAATCCCATAAAAATTGGGTAAGGGATAATTATGAAATTTATTAAAATAGATTGTGGATAATCATCCCAATCAAAAAAAGTGGACCCATAACAAGTATATAAAGGGCTCAGAGATTCAATTCATTTCATTCAAAAATTTCAAATCTCTCATTTCCATATTGAGATCCAAATATCTGTGAGCTGAGAGTCGAGAGCTAAGAAATGAGAGCCAGAGCTAGAGCCAAGAGTCGAGATCCAGAGCTAGAGGTTCCAACCATATGTTGAGTGTCTAGATTTGAGGTCATTTGATTCCTCAAAGTGAAACTTTGTAGATTATGTAATGGCCAATATAGATACCATTCTACATATATCCTAAGTTTTAAAGGACTTAAAGAGCTTTACACTTCTCATTGTAAACTAGGAAAATGTCCTAGACTCTGAGATGATTTCAACGATATGTTAAAATCCTTGTGATGATTTTTGTAAGACCATTTTATAAGTTTATTTTTGAGACATTTGGTATAAATCCATAGAATTTTGAGATTGGATTCATGTGATAGTAAGGTGGAAGGTTTGTTCATGGGTTTACTGAGACTTTTTGAGTCTCTATTGTTTGAGTTGTGTGTAATCTTAGAGTATCCATTTGACAATCATGAGGAGTTGGCCATGTACTCACTTTTCAAGGAAATTGATCTATTCGTACTATAATAGAACTAGAGACATAGACATTATTAAACTCCATTATCATGTTATTTTCATGAGTGGATTCTATTTTTGTATTCTTTTTTCCTTATTTTAATTAATCTTATTTATAATCACTATTAAATGCATAAATAACTAAAATAAGATAAAAGGTCAAATTCAATTTATTTTTTGTGAATGTTTCAAAAAATTGTGTGATTTGACTAAAGGATCCAAGGTAAACACTTTTGTACATGGAAATAAGTGCCAATTTATAGATCACCTATAGATAGATCTACCTAGAAATGTTTCTCCTATAGCTATTGTCAGATTAATTCTTGACCTAGAATGTCAACTACAATGAAAGGATGAGGTTGGATGATATCAACTCACATATCTTTTCTTACCTAATTCAACACTTGGTAGGTGTGCATTGATTTTCAAAAAAATAATTCTTTCTCATCTTCTTAGTTGTAAAATTTTTATCTAATTTTTGTGAGCATGGACTATACAACTTCCTATTCTCCAACTCCTAGCTTCACCAATTTGCATTCAACTGCTATCTTTAGAACATGTGTATTATTGAGCTAGTACCTTATATGACATGTATTATTTTTAGGTGGAGGTAGTGAGGCTCATTGTATTGGTTCCTTCATATTTCCCTTATTAGTATATAATGGATCCATTATTATATGTGGTGGTGCTTGTAGTTGAAATTGTTGTTGGGGTTGAGTATGTGCTTGAGGATGCAGAGGTTGTTATGTACTTGGGGGTATAGAGCACAAAGGTTTCACCAATCTATTTATATGGATTTATGTCTCAAAACATCCACATGTGCATCTAACATGGTGATGAAAAATGGTAGTGGAGTTGTAGTTGCTTTAGGAAACTCATGTACTTTGATTTGGATTTCATTGTACAACTTGGTAATTGACACATGTTATCCAAGATACTGTATCACATCTTAAGGAACCCTAGGGTGTGAAATAATCATCGATTGGATATATATCCACCATGCATCAAATATCTATAATTATTCATAATATTACCTTGATTTAGTCCATACAATGTTGGTGAATGCAACTAAAAGCCAAAAATATTTAGTTGGGTTGATTGGTCCTTTCAATGATTTTTATTTTGAAAAGCAAAGGAGTAAGACCAAAAATTGGTATTAAAATGCCTGTGAAGTGTCAATGAGGATATTATCAATTTTTTTGTTAGTTTTTAGGTTATAACTCTAGATAATTAAAATATTCATGAAGGTGTATCATGTGATACATAATGTCCACAACTCCTTTGGTTAGTTGCTTTGCATGATTTGTTGTTTTCCAAAAATAATTGGTGATGCATTCATAAAAGATGCACACCAAATCATCTTCGAAAAAATTAAAATGGATTTCTCTAACTTCCCTTGAGTATTTTTCTTTGGTATTTGAGTAGATATGTCAAGTTGTGGATTTGTAAGGTAAAATAGACTTACCCCGAGATGGAAGCCCCATTGTTCTTACCATGGTCATAGGTTTGATGAATATGGTCACATATTAAGATAAATGATTGACACATTTATTATACCTAATGAGAAAAGTAAGCATTGCCTCATCTAATTACTCAAAATTAGGTAATTTGATCAGTGCTTGACATCAGAGCCTTGTAGAGGATGTTAAAGTGATAGTGCTCCTACTTTTGCTTCTTATTGTGGGTCATGGAAAAATAGAGTATCTTCATCAAAGGGATATGGGTCATGATATTTAGTCTATTTGAGTCGAAGACCAATCCCCATTTCTTCATTTTACATATCAATGTGTGGAATAAAAAATTATGCCCTATCCATGGTTGTTTTTTGGACTAAGTTGAACACTTTATTTGATTGGTCTAACACTAGTGAAAAATATATGCACAAGTAACTAGTTTGTGTTAGTGTACACACAAGCTTTGATACCACTTGTTAGGATCTTACAGAGTATAATTGATTACTTTTGTATAAACAACTAAACACAGAATTAAACCAGAAGTAGTAAGTAACTAAAAATCAGAAACAACAAAGAATAGGAGATACAAGAAACAACCAATCTTGTATTAAACTCTTCCAAAAGGAAATACAATGAAGAAATCTCTCTTTCTTCTCACACCTCTCAGATGTATAGATCTCTTTCCCTCTAGAGTTCTCTCTCTCTCTCTCAATTACAACCAATTCAACTACTTGAATTGTCTACACCTTTTCTTCTTACAAGCTTACAATGCTATGAGGATCTAACCCTATTATATAAAACTAGGATTCATGAGCCATGCATTCTCCACTGTTAGATGCACCTCTTAATCAAAAGTTAAAATCTGTCCTGCCAAAAATTGAAATGCAGACTCAAAATGAACAGTTACTCTTATCATGCAAATAATATATTCTTCCTCAAAAATAGACTTTTGGAATGCACATATGACCAACGTTGGTCTCTGTCTATCTACATATGACCGATGTTGGTCGATACATAACCGACGTCAGTAGATTCTGATTGACCCCTGACTGATGTTGGTCGATCTTGATCGATGTCAATGACTGTGTAACTCCAACAACCTCTACATTTGCTCATCTGGTAAAGCTTTTAGCTCCACAAATCAACAATCTCTCACTTGGAGATAAACAATTGCACCTATACCTGTACAATAACATCCTCTAGCTTGTTTCTCCATCTTCAAATTCAATCTTGAAGACCAACAAAAGTTGAATGAAGATTCAACTTCTCCTTTGTTACCAGCTTTGTTAACATATCAACAGAGTTCTTATCCATATGGATCTTTTCCAGCTTCAACTATCCATCCTCCAATACCTGTCTAATGAAGTGGTACCTAAGCTGTATATGTTTGGTTCTTGCATGAAAGGCTGAATTCTTTGCCAAATGAATTGCACTTTGACTATCATTGTATAATCTGTAACTCTTTTGCTCCTTTCCCAACTCTTCCATGAACTGAGTCTTCCAAATCATTTCCTTGCTAGCCTCTGTGACTGTAATGTATTTTGCCTCTGTAGTAGACAAGGCAATAACCTTCTACAACTTTGAAATCCAGCTAATCACCATTCCACCAACAGTGAACACATATCCTGTGGTGCTTCTCTTACTATCCAAGTCACCTGCCATATCCGAATCTAGATACCCATGTAGAGAAGTGTTTGACCTTCCATAGCATAAATTCCTACTGTTGGTCCCTCTTAGATATCTAAGAAGCCATTGAACTGCTTTCCAGTGTTCCTTTCCTAGATTGGCCATAAACTTGCTAACAACTCCCATTACTTGGGCAATATCAGGTCTAGTACATACCATTGCATACATCAAGCTCCCAACTGCTGAAGCATATGGAACTCTACTCATGTACTCAACCTCATCATATGATTTACGACACTGTTCTTTGCTCAAATTGAAGTGTCTAGCCATAGGTGTGCTTATTAGTTTTGCATGCTGCATATTGAACCTCTCCAACACCTTGTTCACATAATCCTCTTGAGATAAAATCAAACTGTGATTTTTCCTATCTCTCTTAATACTCATGCCAAGGATTTTATTTTCTACTCCTAAATCCTTCATGGCAAATGTGTGAGATAATTTTACCTTAAGCTTAGTAATATCCTGCATGTGTGAACCTGCAACAAGCATATCATCTACATACAGTAACAAGATAATATAACTACCATTATCCAATTTGTTAAAATAAACACAATGGTTAGATTGACATCTACTAAAGCCATGCTCTGTCATAAACCTATCAAAACTCAAATACCATTGTCTTGGAGATTGCTTAAGACCATATAAGCTTTTCTTCAACCTACACACAAGTTTCTCCTTACCTTTGACCTCAAAACCTTTCAGCTGTTCCATATATATTTCTTCTTCCAAATCTCCATGAAGAAATGTTGTCTTAACATCAAGCTGCTCAAGATGCAAATCCTCAATAGCAACTAAAGACAATACAGTCTGAATAAAAGTCATTTTTACTACAAGAGAATAAATTTCACTAAAATCAATACCTAGTTTTTGTGCAAATCCCTTTATTACCAACCTGGCCTTATGTCTCATTTGTCCATTCTCTCCTTCCTTTAATCTATAAACACATTTTTTTTTTAGTGCTTTCTTTCTAGCTAGCAACTCAACCAAATCCCATGTATGGTTCTTTTCCAAGGAATCAATTTCTTCATTCATGCCATGCTCTCACTGTTTCCTGGATTCTACCTGCATTGCCTCATCAAAATTTTTTGGTTCTCCACCATCAATGAGCATCAAGTAGTATAAAGAAGGGGAATAATGAATTGGAGGTTTGCTTACCCTTTTAGACCTCCTTATGGGCATTTGAGACTCATTTACAGCTTGCTGTCCACCCAAATTTCTTTCTGTCAGTGACCGATCTCGGTCATCTCTTAGTCTGCATCTGACCGAAGTCGATTCCACCTGACCGACATCAATTTCTTCCTGACTAACATTAGTTTTTTTTTGATCAACATTGGTTCCTTCTTGACCGACGTCGGTGTCTGTGTTTTCTTGTGTGTGATTATTTTTACCTATGAGCTCATTTTGGATCATAACCTCATCCATATCAACATTGCCCTACTCAAAATTATTCAGCCTCTTGAGCTAATCACTGTACATCACCTTTTTATTGAAAACTACATCACGTCTTCTAATAATTTTGTTAGTTCCTAAATTCCATAATCAAAATCTGAAATCTCCAGAACCATAACCAATGAAAGTGCACCGCATAGATTTAACATCCAACTTCTTTCTATTTTCTTTATCAATGTGCACAAAAGCTTCAGAACCAAAAAATATGAGATGTGAAAGATCTACCTTTTTACCTTTCCAAGCCTCTTCTAGGATTCCACCATCCAGTGCAGTAGAATGTCCTCTGTTAATCAGGTAAACTATAGTATCTATAGCTTCTGCCCAAAACTGTAGGGGCAAACCAGCATGCAACCTCATACTTCGTGCACACTCCATTATTGTTCTATTCATCCTTTTAGCAACTCCATTTTGCTGAGGTGTCCTTGGAACCATCCTTTCCCTGTGTATTCCATTCATAAAATAGTAACTGTTGAATTTATTGCTGCATTATTCACCACCATTGTCAGATCTAAGGCACTTCAATCTCAAACTTGTTTCATTCTCAACCAAAGCTTTCCATTTCTTACATGTGTCAAAAACATCAGATTTCCTCTTTATGTAATAAACCCATACCTTTCTTGTAGCATCATCAATGAAAGAAACATAATACCGTGATCTTCCAATAGAATCTACCTGAGCTGGTCCCCATACGTCTGTGTGAATAAGCTTCAAATTGTGATTCTTCTTTGTTGACCCAGTTTTGAGAAACCTCACTTTCTTCTATTTTCCAAAAATACAATGCTCACAAAAATCTAGATCTATGCTTTTCAAATCTGAAAGCTTACCTTTTGACTTAAGAACATTCATTCCCTTCTCACTCATGTGGCCAAGCCTACAGTGCCACAACTTTGCATCTACATTTGAAGTAGATAAAATAGAAGGAGAATGATTAGTAATACAAGTAGATAGGTAAAGTGTACCTATTCTCTTACCTCTAGTTAATACAAGTGCACCCTTGGAAACTTTCCAAGATTCTGCTGTGAGAGTTACTGTGCAACCCTCATCACCCAACTTTCCTATAGAAATCAAATTCTGCTTCAGGTTGGGTACATGCATGACATCCTTCAACACCCATGTGTTGCCATTCTACAATTTCAGCTGCACTTTTCCTTTGCCAACAATTTTACAAGGCTCATCATCCCCTAAATAAACTTTTCCAAAATCTCCATAGACATAATCATTTAAAATTTTTCTATTTGGGGTTGCATGGAAAGAGGCACCAGAATCTAAAACCCAAGATTCTATTCTATTATCCAAAGAAAGTGTAAGAGCATCTTGTGCAACAATACCTACAACTTTTGCTTCTTCATTATTACCTTCATGCTGATTTTCTTCTTTAACTTTCAACCAGCAATCTTTCTTTGCATGCCATTTCTTTCCACAATTCCAGTAGGTTATTCTTCTTCCATTTTTGGATTTAGATCTACTTCTCATCTTTGACTTTGACCTTGATCTCCCTTGCTTTCCCTTCTCTCTTTGCCTTCCCCTGCTTTCAATACTTAAAGCATTACCTGATGTTTCCTCTGTGCTTTTTCTGCGAATTTCTTCATTCAAGATTACACTAACAACATCATCAACTTTCAAGATATTTGAAGCAGATGCAGTATTACTAACTGCCATTACCAAACTATGCCAACTTTCAGGTAAAGAGCATAAGATTAAGAGAGCCTTAATTTCATCATCAAAAACTATTTTGACTGAATTTAACTAATTTACTATTGCATGAAAATCATTTAGATGACTAGATACAGATCTACCTTCCTGTATTTGCAAATTAAATAATTACTTCATAAGATATACCTTATTCGAAGCTAAGGGCTTTTCATATAAATTTGCCAAAGTATCCATTAACTCTACCATTGTCTTTGCCTGTGATAAGTTGGAAATCACAGAAGATGTGAGGCTCAACCTTATAGATCCAAGAGCTTTTCTATCAAGAACATCGCATTCTTCATCTTCCATATCTGTGGGCTTGCTTGAAACCCCACCCAATGGTAAGTACAGATCTTTTTGATACAGATAATCTTCTATCTACATCCTCCATAATTGATAATTCTTGCCATTGAATTTCTCCATTCTTAGTTTACTTATTTCTATCATTGCTTTACTCCCACTCAATCAGAAACCTCTGTGAGTGAATTTTGTAATCAAAAAACACTAACCAAGCTCTGATAACACTTGTTAGTGTACACACAAGCTATGATACCACTTGTTAAGATCTTACAGAGTACAATTGATTACTTTTGTATAAGCAACTAAACATGAAATTAAACCAAAAGTAATAAGTAACTAGAAATTAGAAACAACAAAGAATAAGAGATACAAGAAATAACCAATCTTGTATTAAACTCTTCCAAAAGGAAATACAATGAATAAATCTCTCTTTCTTCTCACACCTCTCAGATGTACATATCTCTTTCCCTCAAGAGTTCTCTCTCTCTCAATTACAACCAATTCAGATACTTGAATTGTCTACACCTTTTCTTCTTACAAGCTTACAATGCTATGAGGATCTAACCCTATTATATAGAACTAGGATACATGAGCCATGCATTCTCCACCATTAGATGCACCTCTTAATCAAAGGTTCAAATCTATCCTACCAAAAAAATAAATGCAGACTCAAAACGAACAGTTACTCTTATCATGCAAACAATCTGTTCTTCCTCAAAAATAGACTTCTGGAATGCATAGATGACTGACGTCGGTCTTTGTCTATCTGCATATGACCGATGTTAGCCGATACATAACCGATGTTGGCAGATTTTGATCGACCCTTGATTGATGTTGATCGATCCTGACCGATGTTGGCGACTGTGTAACTCCAGCAACCTCTGCATTTGCTCATCTGGTGAAGCTTTTAGCTCCACAACTCAATAGTTTGGATGTAGATTATAAAGTTATCTTATTTTCAAAAGTGTGCAATGTCTTTGTGTTATCTTTTCCATTTTTATATAGTATTTTTTTCCAAAATCCATTTGGTCATCCAATTTAAATACATTGAGTTTGTTACACACAAGTTTACTTATAAAATTTATGTCAAATGACTATTGTTTAATATGACAATTACTATTATGTGTCTAGTTTATTTGATCCATATATTGGTAGGTAACCGATGTCACTCAACATACTTTCATCTATATAATTTATTTAATGGTCTAAAATATCATTTTTCCATGTGATCTACTTTGAGAAAGATACAATCTATCAAGTGCATTATCATTAACAGTTTTGAATGGTCACTAACCATCCTTTACCTATACATTTATTGTCAGTACTTCATTCTTGAACTCAATTTATGACCATTGTGTTATGGATTCTAATTGTCTTTCCTCTAAGATGAATCTGTATATCAATCACACTATAATTTTGATTGACTAGGCTTCATTCTAATGTTCTGTGACTTGACTATCATCCTATAAAAATACGCTAACCCTAAAAAAAATATTAAATAAAAATCTTAACTATATGGTGCTATTCAAACCCTCTTTAATTGATAATGATTAATGATAGATATTAATTATATTAAGGCTTAAGCCTATATCCATTTATATGCCCTGGTAGAATGGTTCCCTATAGATATAAGGATTAGTTTAGATAATCTAGACTTATGCTTCCAAATTGGATGGGATATAATTGTAGAAAAATAATAATTTTCATATATTCCAAATAAACTATACTAGGAGAATTTTAATAATTTGGATCTATTCCCCATGCATTGCATTAGATATAATTTATAACAATTTTTTTCAAATAATTTATAATTATTTATAATAGTTTTTTTGGAGTTAGACTAGTAATAAGTCCAAATTATTCAAAATAGTCCCTATATTTTAAAATAATTATACCATGTTGTGAAAAATCATGAATTATATAGGGTCCCTTACATATAATTCATGGTTTTCTTGGAAATGGTTTAAATTCTCTAGCATAGAGTAATATCACTTGCGTAGGATATAATTCCTTATATCACAAGTTGAAATCATGCCATGCTTTTTGAATCAACTTCTTAGTCTTCTGCATCCACAATGTTATTTGTCTATTTTCCTCCTTGAACAAATCCATCAATCTATATTTTATGGAATCCTAGTTTTCAAGCCTCATAATCATTATATTGTGTAAATTAGGAGCAATGTATCCCATAGGTATAACTACCTCAAGACCATAAATCAATTGAAATGGATTTAAGCCTATCACACATTTATAATTTGTCATGTATGCCCAAATAATCACAAGAATGTGATCCTCCCAATCATCCCTATGAACATTACATATATTCATTAATATTTTACCTAATACCTTGTTTAAAGCCTCATATTACCCATTTGCTTATGGATAATAGGTTATGCTTTTGTTGTGTAATATCATGAAATATTTAGTAAGAGTCTTGATTGTGTTATTTAGGAAGTTATTACCTCTATTTAGAGCCAATTTTATTAGACATATGAACCTTTTTATGATATTGGCATACAAAAAATTAGTAATATCATTCATATCATAGTTTGGTGTTATAGCAACTTCCACCCATTTCGTGATATAGTTAGTCACGGTAATGATATATCTCTCATGTATTTACCTAGAGGAGTTATAGGCCCTATAAAATCAATGCCTCATTGTTCAAAAGGTTTATCTAATAGCATTAGAACCAAGGGAATTTCATCTCACTGATTTCATTTTTCCATTCTTTGGAAAACATCATAGTATTTTTCCACCCTGAGTGCATCTTGAAACAAATTTGGCCACCAAAGATTGATCTGTAATATCTTCCTCATGGTGGCTTCTCCTATGAATTGGACTCTTGTAACTCCTTGATGTTCTTCTAGAATAAGCTATGGTCACTCATGGTCTAAGGCTACTCTATGCAACACATCATCCATTTCCATCTTATAAGGAATGGATCATGTAACCATTTGATTTTTATTCCTTTCAACATATTATGTAGGAAATGTTCATTATTATAGGAAGTTTACAATATACTCCAAATATTTAGGGATCACTGAGGCTCTAAACAAGTTTACATCTAGATATTCATCCTATATTTCCTCTAGTTATTATTTAATTTGAAGCCTACACAAATGACCATCTCCCACATTCTCTCATCTTGGATTGACATTGATTCTAAATTAGAATTATTGAAATAGAATAAGTCATCTAGAGATCCATCCACCCAACATAGGCTTGTTAAATAGGTATCACAAGGTCTGGTGATCTATAAAAATCTTAAATAGTGTGGCGAAAATATAATGCCTAAACTTATGTAAAGTAAACACATAGCTAGGGTTTCTCTCTTTGTGGTCATATAATTTTTCTCTATAGCTGATAGATTCCTACTTACAAAGTTTATAGGATGATCTAACCCACCATCCCTTGGTTGTGCTAAGATAACTCATAATGCAATATCAGAAGCATCTACATGTACATGGAATGGCTTCTTCAAATGATGAAAAACTAATATAGGGGTGGTTACTAGCCTTTGTTTGAGTTCAATAAATATTTTTTGACATTATGATGTCTATTCAAACTTAATATATCTTTATGCAATATATTTTATAATAATGTAGAGATGGACGCATATCCCATGATGAATTTTATATAATATCATGTATAGCCTAGAAAGGTTCACATCTCTATGGAACTACTTGGAGCTGGCATCCCCACTATTACTACATGTGAATGGAACTTAAGATAAATACTGTGTCTTTCATAGACTCCTCAACTATTGCCTTAAAATGATTCTAAACCTATTTTTATTGAAGGATATTGTTGGCATTGTCCATTGGTTGATATGACATTAAATTCATCATGCTGTAAATCTCATATAACACATCAAATTCCTTGTCATGAGCCTCCTTGGCTCACTCCATAGAATTTGTTAGTACTCTTATCCAAAATTGAGCAACCCTGTGTAGATCCTCAAGCTCAACATCATCTTTCAATACTTTTTTTTAGAAATGAGGGTATTCTTGTCAATGGATTTTATGGCTATCAATTTGGGATAATACATAATAAAGAGATAAATATCTCCATAAATATTAATTTATTCTTTAAAAATTCCCTTTCTCTCTATGATGACCCCATAACGCTCCATCATTTCTGTAAGAATTCTATTAACTTTTGTGATCATTTCCTCAGACCATTATTTTGTAGCCCTTCCCATGTGAGCAATATCTCATATAGAATCAATTATGGCTTGATATAGATTGATTGGCTACACTGCTTGTGGTTGTTATGATGTTTCATAGGGCTTTATGAACTAGTTGAGTGCTTTGAATAACTGATCAACCTTTCTTTTCAGCTCATCCTTGGTGGCTTTATCATGATCAATTATCTAAAAGAGAGAGAGTTGATACCTATCTATACATCATTCTTGATACCTTATCTTGTCTATCGACCAAGGTGTATATGAGAACCTTGCTAATCTTCCACCATAATATCCTCTTTTGATTTTTTTGGTGAGAGAATTGTAATTTTAACATACCTTTCTCCCTTACCATTAATGAATGTCCTTTTAAGGGACCTAGGAGAGGGTTTTGACTTATTATTGAATTATGACATGCCAAATTCTAAAGTGCTAGGATCAATCATTATTTTCCATTTATTATTCATTGATTGGGCTAACCAACTAGGGGTAGCCTTCTGTTGATCTGAAACTATCACCAAAGAATATGTAGCTGATGTAGTTGCACTAATTGATACTATGATCAAGGGAGACTCTTGGGAAGAAGATACTAGTGTTTGATCAGGAGGTGCATATGAGGATCCACTCTCATCAATAGTTTGTAAATCAATATTTGATCTAAGTGTTTGGGTTGTTCCAACTATAACTGATGGTAGAGATAAAATGATGGAAATGAGGGGGATGGAGGTAATGGAAATAACTATGCCTACTAGGGGAGTGGAGGATGGAATGGATATAGGAGTTAGGAATTTAGGAATCGGTGGAAGGGTGGAAGCTAAAGAACTAAATGTGTCAATTAGGTATGTAGTGCCACTCAAGATTGGTGATGTAAAACTAATGGGTTGAGATGAAGAGGAAATATTACTCATTCTAAGGGTTAAGGTGGCCTATGAAAATATAGTCAAGATGACTAAATCCATGGTAATGTACTATTGGGTGGTGTTGGTAATTAATGGTGATGAAATGGAAGGAATTTTAAATGGAATAGAAAGCAAGAGTGGATTAAATGGGGAAGGTGAAGTGGGAGGAAGGGAAAGTGGAGTGTAAAATTAAAATTCTACTATAGGGGGACCCTAAATGTCTACTTGACTCATTTGTCTTGATTATACTTGGATTATTGAGGTTGGTGGAATGGTAGATGAAGTGGGGACAAGTGGAGGGGTTGACACTAGAGGTGGAGGAGCTAAAACTTGTGGAGTAGTGGGAACCTGAGATGCTTGAGTGGAGATAACTAGTGGAGGTGTTGAAACCTCCTATACAATATGTGTAGGAGAAGGGGAAGTAGTGAAAATAAGAGTTAGGGCTATAGGATCTAAAATTATAGACCCCTATGCTGTTACTGCCATGTCTTCTATAGAAAGATCAATCGATTATTCTATAGCTTCTCCTTGTCTACTTGATTCCCTTTTTCTTGCCTTTGTCTTCTTCCTCTTCTTTCCTTTGTCAGTATCCTCTAATGATTCACTAGGGCCCTCTTCTGAAGGAGTGATACCTTTTAATTTAAGCTTTAGGAGATTCCCCTTAACCCCTATTATCTCTCTTGTGACTTTCACACCCTTTCTTCTTATCCAATTGACCATTATATTGATAATAGGGGCTATTCTATTGAATAGAAAGAAGGATTTAGGAATTGACCACCTCACTAGTGGTAAAGGTCTAGTAATGATCCATTTGAGGTAGATATGATCTACAATAGAGTTTTCATCCACCAAGTCATCAAGGACCAGTGCCAAATCATAGTCTTTTATTTGTTGTAGGAACCTCCTACAATAGTACTTTATTATGAACATTTATTCATCATTATAGTCTTCCCAAAAATCCTCATAATATGGCACATGCTCATATGTTTACAACTCTAGTGTGGTAGTGACCTTATCATATGGTTTAAAGTAAAGTCTAGTCTCTAGAGTCTTCAGTGTTACCTGGCACATCTCTGCCTCCATAGTTATAGCCATCAAAAGAGATTGACATGTGTAATAGCCAATAAAAATAAGGAAATGTATCCCTACCTTGTGTTTATTTGAAAGAATATTTTGTGTATCCACCAACTACCTCACCAACTCCAACAATGCCCATCTATAACTCATGTACTAGGGAAGTGTGTAAGGACAACCAATGAATCTAGTTTCCCTAATGTAGGAGTAGGTGGGGAACTATATGAAAAAGGAACCCCATTTGGTAATCTCATATTTTACCGCTTGAGAGAACCTTATTTTCCCAAAATCTTGATTAAACATGATGATGATGCTATAGATGTAAGCATCATTAACTCTCCTAAATTGATGTCTACTAGCCTATAGTGTGAGGTTAGGGTAGTAGTTATAGACTCTAGTTATTTCATCAAGAACTGTATTCAGGCCTGGGAACAATCTTCCTTTGGCCAAGATATAGATAATATATGATGTCATATAAAACTTGTTTTTCATTTTCACCTCCATCAATTAGTTATAGAGGGAATCCCTTATTAACTAGGCCTAATGTATTTGTTGTTTGTTCTCTCTGATGATCTAGATATACTAGTACATCCATTCTTGATAACACTTGGCATAGGGATTACTAATGACTTTATGTAGTAGTGTTATGATATCTCCCACCTCCTCTATAAAAGCATACCTATACATAGTCTTGGAACTCTGGTGGAGGAATGCTTAGGAGTCTTGAGACATTATTTGTTAATTATATTTTGACATCCATCTTTCTTATCTTCATAAAATTGTGTAAATGTTTATGGAGTTATATCCAAATAAATCTTAAACTCAGGGATGGCAAACATTATGTCGATGAAGTTAGGATCAAGATATATAACTTTCTCCCCTTTTTTAGTGAAAACTCATCTCCTATCAGGGTCATAATGTTGAGTCATTATGAGGATTAACTCAAGGATTTGAATATAAACAGGAAAGGCTACAACTTGTGGTAAACTAGAGCCATAGATACTTTGGATCAAGTCACCTTTTAAATCTACACCTATCCTTACCCAAAAATATCTTAGGTCAATGTGACCTAAATCAGTGTCTTTTATTTCTACCCTATGGGATTCCAAACAAGAAGTCACTCTGGGGCCCTTAGATTTGAACTTCATTTCCTTGGGAAGCATGGAAACTAAAGTTACTACTTTCAAGAAACCAACTATGAGAGTTGGTAGAACCTAAAAGTGTCTAGAGCTCTTGTAATCTTTGGTAGAACCTAGAGGTGCTCAAAGCACATCCAACATCTGTGGTGCTTGAGGGATGTTAGGTTTTTGGTAGAAGTGGGACATGTTTGAAGTAGGTCCACTCTCCATGGTGCACTAGGAGTTGTTGGGAGTCAAAGGTGCTTGGGGAATGTTAGATATCTGATAGAAGTGGAAGGTGTTTTGAGCACATCCAATATCCATGATGTTTAGAGGCTTGTGGGATTATTAGGTGCTTGAATTAGGTCTTATGTTTGTGGGGATGCTAGTGGAATATTCATTAGTTTTTTTGAATATGAAGTATATGCTTGAAATATTCACTTGGAGAAACCTTGGTTTTGAATGCAAAAATATTTGAGCAAAAAATGAAGGTTTTTCTTGGATAATGGTATATGTAGGGTTTAGAAAATCCTCAAGATGTAGCTTCTAGAAAAACAAAACCCTAGATCACCTTAGATTGCTTTATAAACCTAAACCAACCATAGACACATGATTTAACACAAAATGACACTCCCAAATAAAATCCCTAACTAGTAACCCTAGAAAACATTGAAAGAAAATGTAAATAACTAGGAAAAGATTCAAAATAAAGGAAAAATGGCCAAACAACATGAGAAAATTATCGTGAAACAAACAAGGATGATGTGGAAGGTTGAGATGTAGTGTAGTTGGAATTTACAAGTACTTGCTAACACATGGATCAAAGCTTTATTATGTTATAAGGTTGTTATCAAAGATCTAAAATGCAATTATAAAAAAATGATAATGCTTTGAAAAATGACTTATTTTTTATAGAAAACCCATAAAATTAATACTAACTTAGGCGGTTGGTGGTAGAGGTTGGACCTACTTGAAGTAAGTCCACTCTCCATAGGAAAATTAGACTTGGTAGAAGGCAAAACTTAATGTGCACTTTGAATGTTCAAAAATGTTTAATGTGCACCTCACATTCTACATTCCATAGGAAGGGGTCTAGTGAATTGGTAGAGGTTAGACATATTTCAAGTAGGTTCACTTACCATGGATGGGGTGATTGGATTTGGTGGAAGGTGGAACCCATGGGGCACTTTGCACATTTGGAATATGTAAAGTGCACTCGAGGTTTCACATCCTATGATGTAAGTGTTTGGTAGAATCTGGAGACTATGGTGCACTTTTCAATTTTTCAAGTGTGTAATGTGCACTTCAATTTCCACATTTTATGGAAGGGGGCTATTAAAGGTTTGGTAGGACTAGGAGCTTGTCAATCAATTTTCACATTATAAAAATGTGTATAGTGCATGCCAAGTTCAAAATTATGTCAGATGGGTGAATGGTGGGATCTAGATCCCACCACACATTTTGTACTTTTGAGAATGTGCAAAGTGCATGGTGAGTTCTAGAATCCATGGTTTTGGGTTTTGGTTCTTTGTGGGATCCACAAACCACAAAGAAATTTGTACAATTGTAAATTGTATCTAGAGTTTTGGTTTTTTCAAGTTAAAGGGAAAGATGATTTTCTTTGGATGATTTCAATTTTTTTCCTAAAAAACAAAGGGGGTCTCCCTTAGGATGTTAGATGTAATGATATTTTTGGGACACAAATCTCAACATTTTTGGCAACCTCTATGGGATAATTGCCTTCTAATCATTTTCAATCCAGTAGCCTTCTCAAGTCATTGGGCATGGAGTCAAGTTTTCTCTAAAAAAACTCTAACCTATGAAATAACAAACTAGGATTTTCCTAGACATAAAAAAATAGAAAAATAGATAAACAAAAACTAGAAAGAGTAACATAACCTAAGGAAACAACTCCTAATGAGTCTGACCTATGTAGAAGCACTTATTAAAAACACAACAAACCCTATTATTTATAAATTTTAATCTTTTCAAAACAAGTTCCTTATCTCAAAATCAAGATTTGAGGTATATCCCATTAACTAGGATTGGTAGTTCTTCTCCATCAAGCTTGGAGAGCTAGAATGCATTGGTTCCTTTACACTAAGTGATGATATATGGACCACTCTATATTGCATCAAAATTAGTGTGGCTACTTGTTTTTATTTTATCTACATACCTCTTAAGGACCATGTATCCTTCATTGAAGCTTATTGTAGTTATATTTTTATCAAAAGTCTTCTTGGTTTATGCCTGATTTACTTCTAAGAATTTCATTGATTGATGCCTAATTTCTTCAAGATCCATGTTTTTAGCCAGTATCACCATCATCTCATCATTATTGATCAAGTCTAACTGGTGATTGAGTTATAAATATATATGTTTAATTGATATCAACACTCATAATTCTCTTCCATATACCAGCATGAAAGATGGATTATTGATGGCTCTCTTCAATGTAACTATATCAGTCTACAATGTTGATTTCAATTTCATATGCCACATCTTTTGATTGTCTTCCATCATTCATTTGATAATTCTAATAAGGTTCTTATTGTTGACTCAACTAGGTCATTACCCTAAGGTTAATAATTTGAATAAGTGATCAAGTACACACTATGCTTGACAACCCATTCACTGACCTGAGTGCCCACAAATGACTTAACATTGTTTGATATTATGGTGTGACGAACACCAAATCTTAAAACTATGTCATCCATGATTTTAAGGATAGATGTTTCAATGGCATCCTTTAGAGCAACTTCTTGAGTCCATCATGTAAAATAATCCATTTCTGTGAGAACCCACTTATGAGCTATGCTTGATGGTGGATTGATCATGTCGATGAAATCCAATCCTCATTAGGCAAATGGCTAATCCACTTGAATTGGTTTAAGAGGGAGTGTAACTAGTCTTTGATTACTAGTGAAGTAAGCAAACTTTTCATAATTTATTACCCACTGATGGGCATCCTTGAATAATTCAATCCAATAATAGCCTCTTCTCATAATCTTGATGGTCGTAGTCCTTACAAAAAAATGTCCTCCTGATGGTCCATCATGAAATTACTCGATCACTTTGGGAACTTTCTCATGATCAATACATTTTAAAAAGACTCCATTCATGTCCTTCCAAAATAAAATTCCATCAATAAGAACATAAGGAATTGATTGTATCCAAAAATACCTTTTTTTACTACTAGAATTCATAGGTGTGTTTGTTAGTTTTCAAGAAATGACTCATTTCTTGAATCCAACTATTAAAAGGAGGTGGATTATCTATTTGATGTGTAGTTTGAGCATACACCATGTTGGATACTGCTTCAATAGTCTTGATGTCAGTGACCAATTTTTCACATAATCCTTTTCCTTTTACCAACTTTGTGATCATGATATCCACGTCATACTCCATGACCTTGGTGATCCATCCTGCTATTTTTTCATTTATCTCCCTACTCAGGAAAAATTCTTTGATGCTCTGATGAATCACCATTAGATGTATTTTATTTTTTGAAAGCATATGTTTGAATTTATTGAGTGCTTTGATTACCACATATACTTGCTTTTTCACAAAACTATAATTCTCTTCATAACCTTTCAAAGATTAGCTGAAGAAAGATATTGGATGCTCGAAATCTTCTTGATTGTATTGAGTCAAAATTGTTGAGATATTTCCTTCCCCTCCAAATGCATAAAGGATAAAATCCTTCTCATAGTTTGGGTTAACTAGGGTAGGGGATTGGGAAATAACCTATTTGATGGCTTTAAATATTTATTTTCCCTCCTGCAGCCAATAGAAAAGAGTTCCCTTTTTTAGCATTGTAGTAAGGGGTTTTGCCAAAAAGGTAAAATTCAATATGAATGTCCTAACAAAGTTGATCTTCCCATGAAAAATTTGTAGGCCCTTTTTATGACTCAATAGTGCTAATGTAGATATGGATATAACTCATTCAGGGTCCATTAAAAGAACTTATTTTGGCATTATGTGTCCCAGTAGCTTCCCCTTGTATACTATGAACACACACTTCTTTGGGTTAAGGGAAACCCCAAATTATCTACACCTTTAAAAAATCTTTCTTGGGTGGTTTAGATGTGCATCAACATGCTTTGAGTAGATTGTAATATCATCTAGATATACTATAACTATATCATTTATCAAACCTTTGAATGCCATATCCATGGCTCTCTAAAAAGTCACTCCTATGTTTGTCAGACCAAATGACATCTTTATGTATATGTACATGGCCCATTTGGTGGTGAAGGTAGTTTCAAATTGATTTGATTCTTGTACCAAGATTTGGTTATAACTTGAATAACCATCTAAAAGAGAATAATTTAGATCCTAATACTGTCTATAGAATTTATTCCATAGGGGGAAGATGATAGTGATCTTTCAATGATGCTTTGTTTAGGTCTCTAAAATCTATACACAGTCATATTTCACCATTTTTATTTCTGATAGGGACCAGATTTGCTACCCAAGATGAGTGTTTGATCAAAAATATTATATTAGCCTTGATCAACTTAGAGAGCTCATTTTTCATCAAGGGTTCAATCTAGGATTGATGGGTCTCTATTTTTACTTGAGAAGTTTTGTATTTGGATCTAGTTCTATGGTGTGTTGTGCTAAACTTAGATCAATTCCTATTAAGTCATGATAACTCCAAGTAATTTTATCATCAAAATATTGACATAATTTAACAAAATCATGATTTTTCAAAATATTTCATACCTTGTCTATCTTGAGGAACTTGCCTTCTGAGATGATGATGGGTACACAATCTTCTTCATTGACTGTAATGTTCTTCTTTTCACCTTTCAACTAGTCATCTAAATTGAATATTTTTTTTAGTGTAACAAGACTCATAGGAAACTTGTTCATTTTTAGCTAAATAATATGATCACCATATTGGTCCTCTATGCTTGGATGATTCCCTTCTAAAAACTTAGCCTCTTCTCTTAAAAAATTTATGATCTGCTTATCACTATCGAAGACTTGCCAATTAGTTACATTATAGGGGACATAAGGCCTTATGATCATCCTCACATGCTGGTGGTTCTTCTTCTTTATTTCAAATGGTAGGTTATAATATCATATCATCGAGGCCATGTAGGTAGCATCTTTATTCTGTGCCCTTGGTACTGCTTAAATTTTCAAAGCAATGAAATCTTACAATAGATCCCAAAACCTATGTTTGTAAGACCTTAGCAAATTATTTTTGGTTATACTTTTTGATCTAACTTGGTAAACTATGAGTTCACTATCACCAAATATCTACAAAAGCTTGATCCCTCTAACTTTGGCCAATTAGATGCCTCAAATCAGGGATTCATATTCAACCATATTATTAGTATAGTTGAATTGAAGTCTAAATGAGTAGAAGTAGCTCTCTTTATATGGGAAGATCAATATGATTCCTGCACCTACACCATTTTTGCTTCTTGAGACATCAAAATATAAATGCAACTTCCCTTGAAGATCTTTAGATGGTTTGAATAAATTTAGGATAATTATATCTTTCTCATGAACGTAATATGTCCCTAACCTTATTTCTTGTACATAGTCATAAGGATCAAATTGTAGGGTTGATCCCCATTTATCTAAATGAGTGTCTAAAATATCTTCTATAGGTGTTACATTCTCTTGATCTGTTTCTTCTTCCTCTTGATATTCTAATGTACAATTCATTTTTCTGGGTGGAATAGGATTGTATAGCTCTATATGATGCTTTTCAATTGGATTATCTCTTATTGCTACCCTAGTTCCATATATCATCTTAAGTAGCATGTGAGACCAATCTACAGATAGATATCCTCCCATCTTTGCATTGAAATCTCTTGAAAGACAAATGGCAAAGTAGGGGTAAGATATATGACTGAAATATCTTGAGTAATTGATAGGCTTGGGCAAGCATGAGTAGTGAGGTTTAGTCATTTTATGGTTCCTACTATTTGAACAATAGTCTCATTTAGTTGCACTAATCACTTATTAATAGGTGTGTATTTTATTCCCAAAACATTAGCTATTTTATTAGGCATTATTAAACTACTAGACCCTAAATCTACCATGCAATTGTGTACTAGATGCTTTCATATTATAAGTGAAAGATATAGGGGAAGGCTTACCATTTTTACCCATTTTATTATCAGCTTGAGGCTAACATAGATTTATTGCAGGTGTAGGCCCCCTAAATGGAACCTTTTCTGATATTTAAAAATTCTTATGAGCCTCTTATAGTAAGTCCCTTTGCACTGGTATAGATAGTGTTTCCCACATAATGATGTTTAGGTTAGTCTTATTCATTTGATCAACTATGATAAAAGGGATATTACCAACCTTTGTTGGTGCTTTTGTAGGGGCTGATCCTCTTTTACAAGATTTGTGGTGGGCACCTTTGCTTTGAATTGATCTATACATACAAAAGGTAGCCTTTGCACTATATTGATCTTTGTTGGTTCTGCTATAGCTTTATAAGTTAAAGCTAGTTATACCTTGGGGGGCTAATCAGCTTCTATTCTCTTTTATTGTAACATGTATTAACTACTACAAGACCTCCACCATTTAAAAATGCTTCATCTTGGCTTATCCCATCAAAATCATCTTCTTTCCAGTTTATAAGAGTTGCTTCACCTTGAATAGGATCTTGTGTGTCTACTTATTGGGAATTCGATTATTCTTATTATCCTTACATGTTTGATATGCCTTACACCATCAAGGCTTGATTGATTACACCATTGGGGAAAGTGTTCTAATTATGAGGCTACTTGCATGGATAACACCACTCATATTCTTGAGCTAAATTATTTTGAATAGGAACAAAGGCTTTGGAAGCTTTTGGTGTTAGTAAAACATAGGCATTTGGAGGTATTGGATATGAAATATATCCCTATTATTGGTTTTTACCTTGATATGGCTGCCTATTACCTTGGTATGTAGGGTTAGATGGCTGATAAGATTTGTAATTTTGGGCTTGCTACCTTTTCATTACCACTAACTCATTTCCAAACTCTTAAGTAATAAATTTACCTCATATAACTCATTTGAATGTGTAGGTGCCTTGATCGTAGTGGGGATTAGAACAAGTGAAGGTGGGGGAATAAGAACTAATTCTAGAAATAGAGGCATTGGTGGCTTTGGTGTATTTTTCTTGGCTTGGATCAAATAATTTTATACCCTTATTATAATATCATAATTTTCAAGAAGTGTGGTGCCACCCATTGACTTAATCATTATAGCTATATCACTATTGAGGGATTTTAGGTAATACAACAAAGCATTATTTTTAATGGGTTTAACCAAGATTAGGATTCTATTCTAGGTCTTCTAGAAATGGTAATTAAAGTAAGTCATTTGCTCATGAGGAGCTTGTTGAATAGTAGTTAACTATTCAACCAAGGAAAGGTGGTCACTCTTATCCTCAAAATGGGTACACATTGTAGTACCTAACTCATCCCAAACCCAGATTGAGGTAGGAACAAGGCCTCTATACCATTTTAAAGCTTTCCTCTTGAAAGAGGAGACTAAGAGTCTGATTTTAAAATTATCTTAGACCACATTATGGATAGAACATAGATTAGCAATATCTTGTGTGTTCTAAAGTAGTGGTAGAGGTTTCCCTAGTAAAATATGGTAGTATTTTTAAGGTTGAGACTAGTATATCATCCTGCTAGGCCACAATATGTGGACTGCTTGTATTGAAAGCTATGGAATTCTAATTTCTAGCCACTATGGGAGGTATAAATATGATAGGAGTTACCAAAGGGGATGGAAATAAAACTATAGGGTATACCTTAGGCTAAGGGGTGACTAATTTTGATCTCTTTTTAGATGGAAATGATAATTCTAAAATATTAGACCTCTTACCTTTAGTAGATGATCTTGTTTGTTTTCTTGGCATATGCCACATTGAAATCATGAGTCTATAAATTAGTGGAGTCACCATGTAATTTGATATTTTCATGAAACTCATACAACTCTCACTAAGAATAGAACTAATCTTTGTGTAATTTTTAGGTCCCACTAGGCATGCTAAAAACTATTATCACATAGGATTTCACCTATCTTGATTCTGTAGCTTATTGTGCAATTACCTAATGATACAATGGAAAAACCTCCAAAGCTATGGGACCTTGGCAATTTGAGGTTAATCTCTAGAGAAGGCCAACTTCCTTTCACTAAATCTGATGCAAATTGATAAAATACTAGTTTTATGTAAATGTTTCTCTTTAGTGCTTTTTGAATCTTAAACTAGGGTTTTGATGAGGAAAAGTGTTGAAGAATTAATTTAAAAAAAAACAAAAAATATGGAAATTACACCAAATATTGTATAACAGATCTAGATGCTTGCTTGACAAACACAATAGATCAAAAAATAGATTGAATTTATTTTAAGCATGAATGCATGCTAATTTGGAAATTAAAGACAATATTTTATCTATTTTTTAGAAAAGGGAAAAAGATATTTATTTCAAAAAATATTATCAAGAGGTTAAAATACCATAGACAAATTTTCTTGAGACTAAAATAAAAGAAAAAACTTTCACAGAGAATCAAATAACTTGCACAACATTCTAAAGATAAGAAAGGCAACACTTTAACTTTGTTTCTCTCCAAAGGTTATAGCTTGTAGTAAATACATTCAAAATATAGAAAATATAACTAGCAACAAAAGATAAATTGGGCCACATGGTCTACCCATTTTTATACAAAATATGTCATAGAAGACATTTAGTTGTTGAAACTCAAATGCCCAGTTTAAAAAAAAACATGAAGATCTAAAAATTTTCATGCAAAAAGAGGTGAGATCTTATATTTCTAGGATTTTAGAATTGTGGAATGGTTAGAACATAGCATGCACAAGTTGGTCATGATCCTATGTGTAGCATGGAATTTTATGGTGTGGATGGAACTAAACATCTCCATACAAGGCTTTTCTATCTGACAGTGATTGAAAATAGATCTCCATGCAGAAATGGTACCCAAAATAGAACTTGGCTTTTCTAAATAAAACATAACATTGAAATAGATCCTAAGTTTCTTTCATGTAAACCCTAGTGTGTAAGACTTAAAGTGAGACTTTTAAAACTTTCTAAGTCTTTATCACTTTTACAAAAATAAACTATGAAATTTACACTTCATTACTTTGCACCCTTTTTAACAATTCACATATATCAAAAAAGAAAGTGCAATTTTCACTTTTGATTTTTTCAACTTTCACTTTATAAAAAATATAAAGTGTAAAACATGTTTTTATCTTTCTCAAAAGAGTTATAAAAAATAAAGTTATACTTTTACAATTACAATTTTCAATGTCTTTGAAAGAGAGGGAAAATTAATTAATGTCCAGAATTTCCTTAGCTTTCTTATCATTCTCAGCCCATAGCTTCTCTGTATATGTATCAAAGGCCTTAAATATTTATTGAATTCACTCTACATCTGGCCCATAAGAATAAATGTTGAAGGCTGCATAATCTACTTAGACATCAAATACTTATCTCCTAAAGGTCCTTATGCCCTAAATTTTAGTTCTTATTTAATCAATTACTTTCTCATACTTGATAAACCTATGAATGGAACTTTAGACAAAGACCATGTCTTTCATAGACTCCTTAACTATTGCCTTAAAATGATTCTAAACCTATTCTACTTGAAGGAGATTGTTGGAATCATCCATAGGTCAACATGACATTAAATTCATCATGTCGTTAATGTCGTATAGCTCATCAATTGCCTTATCATGAGCCTTCATGGCTTGCTTCACAGACTCTATCAATACTCTTATCCAAAATTGAGTAGCCCTGTGTAGTTGCTCATGCTTAGCATCATCTTTTAATATTTTTTCAATAAGGAGGGTATTTATATTAATGGATTTTGTGGCTATCAATTTGGGATAATGTATATTCAAGAGCTGAATCTCTCCTTCATAACTATTAATCTGTTCCTTCAAAATTTCCTTTCTCTCTATGATGACCCCATGATGCTCCATCATTGCTGCGAGAATTCTATTACCTTTTCTGATTAGTTATTTAGACCATTATTTTGTATCCCTTCCCATGTGAGAAATATCTTGTATATAATCAATTGTAGATTGATCTAGACTGATTGGCTGCACTACCTATGGTTGTTGTGATGTTTTACTAGGATTTATGAATTGGTTGAGTGCTTCGATCAACTGATCAAATTTTCTTTTCAGCTCATCCTTGGTGGTTTTATCATGATCAATTCTCTAAAAGAGATAGTTGATACCTTTTTTCACATTATGTTTGAGCCCTTCTCTTATCTATCAACCAAGGTGTATAAGAGAAAATTGATAATCTTCCACCACAAGATAATATTTTGATTTGTCTAGTGGGGGAATTACAATTTCAACATACCTTTCTCCCTTATCATTAATAAATGTCCTTAATAAGGTCTTGGGAGTGGGTTTTGACTTCTTATTGAATTATGACATGCCAAAGTCCAAATTTATAGATCAATCATTATTTTCAATTTCTTACTCACTGATTGGGCTAACCAACTAGAGTATCCTTCTATTGATTTGACACTATCACCAAAGAATCTACAATTGATGTAGCTACACTAAATGATACTATGATCAAGGGAGTCTCCTAGGAAGATGATACTAGTGGTTAGTCAAGAGGTGCCTATGAGGATACAATCTCATTAGTAGTTTGAAAATAAATATTTGCTTCAAGTGTCTAGGTTGATCCAACCTCAAATGATGGTAGAGATGAAACAATGGAAATGGGGGGAGTGGAGGCAACAAAAATAACTATGCCTCCTAGGGGAGTGAAGGATGGAATAGACATAAGAGTTGTGAATTTAGGAACCAATGAAAAGGTGGAATCTAAACACTGAATGTGTCAATTAGGTGTATAGGGCCACTCAGGGTTGGTGATGTAAAAATAGTGGGTTGAGATGAAGAGGAAATAATACTCATCTCAGGGGTTGAGGTGGCTTGTAGAACCATAGTTAAGATGATTGACTCTATGAAAATGTACTATTGGGTGGTGTCAAGAATTAATGGTGATGAAATATAAGGAATTATAAATGGAATGGAAAGTGAGAGTGGATCAAATGGGGAAGGTGAAGTGGGAGGAAGGGAAAGTGGAGTGGAAACTTGAACTTTCATTATAGGGGGACTCTGAGTGTCCACTTGAATCATTTGTATTGATTGTACTTAGATTATTGAGGTGGGTGGAATGGTAGATGAAGTGGGGACAAGTGGAGGGGTTAACACTAGAGGTGGATGAGATGAAACTTGTGGAGCAGTGGGAACCTAAGATGCTTGAGGGGTGGAGATAGCTAGTGGAGGTGTTTAATCCTCCTAGACAATATATGTAGGAGAAGGGTGAGTAGTAGAAATAAGAGTTAGGGTTATGGGATCTAAAAAAATATACCCTTATTTTTTTTCTGCTATGTCTTCTACTTAAAGATCAATCAATTCTTCTACAACTTCTCCCTATCTGCTTGATTTCCCTTTTTTTGCCTTTATCTTCTTCCTCTTCTTTCCTTTGTCAATATCCTTTGATGATTCACTTGGGACCTCTTTTAAAGGATCAATACTTCCTAATTTAAGCTTTAGGATCTTCTCCTTAATCCTTATTATTTCCATTGTGACTTGTACAACCTTACTTCTTAACCAATTGATCATTCTATTAATAATAGGGGTTGTTATATCAAATAGAGAGAAGGATTCATGAACTAACCACCTCACTAGTGGTAGAGGTCTATCAATGATCTATGTGAAATAGATAAGATCTACCCTAGACTTTATATCCACCAAGTCATTAAGGATTGGTGCCAAATCATAGTCTTTTATTTGCTGTATGGACATCCTAGAATAGTCCCTCATTCTGACCATTTCTTCATCATTATAGTCTTCCAAAAAATCCTCATAATACAACAAATGCTCATATGTTATTATCTCTATTATGGTAGTGACTATACCATATGGTTCAAAGTAAGGTCTAGACTTGAGAGTCCTTATTGTTACTTGGCACATCTCCACCTCCATAGTTATAGACTTTAAAAGAGATTGGCATGTGTAACAACCAATATAAATAGGGAAACGTATCCCTACCTTGTGTCTATCTGAAAGGAGCTTATGTGTATACACCAGTTACCTAACCAAATCTAATAATGCTTATATATCACTCATGTAATAGGGAAGTGTGTAAGGATAACCACTGAATCTAGCTACCTTTATGTAGGAGTAGGTGAGGAACTATATGAAGAAGGAAACCCATTTGGTAATCTCATCTTTTGACACTTGGGAGAACCTTATTTTACAAAGCTCTTGATCAAACATGATGATGATTATATATATGAAATAATCATTAAATTTACTAAATTAATACTTATTAGCCAATAAAATGAGGTCAAGGTAGTAGTTATAACTCTGGTTATTCCTTTAGGAGCTATATTTAAGCCTAGAAACAATATTCCTTTGGCTAAGATATAGACAATATATGATGTCATATAAAACTTATTTTTCATTTGCACCTCCATCAACTAGTTATGGATGGAATCACTTATTAACTAGGCCTAATGTATCTATTGTTTGTTCTCTCTGATGATCTAGATATACTAGTACATTTAGTCCTGATAACACTTGGCATTAGGATTATTAGTGAATCTATGCAATAGTTTTATGATATCGCCCACCTCCTCTATAAAATTAGGCCTATACATAGTTCTTGGACAATCTAATGGAGGAATGCTTGGGAGTCTTGAGCCATTGTTTGTTAATTATATTTTGACATTCATATTTCTTTTCTTCATAAAACCATGGAAATGTTTATGGAGTTATAGCCAAATAAATCTCAAACTCAGGGATGGCAAACACTGTGTCGATAAAGTCAAGATCAAGATCTAAAACTTTATCCCCTTTCTTAGTGAAGACTTGTCTCCTATCAATTTCATAATGTTAAGCCATTTTGAGGATCAATTCCAGGTTTTAAATAGAAAGAGGAAAGGCTACACCTTGTGGTAAACCAAAGTCATAGATACTCTAGATCTAGTCACTTTAAAAATCTGCACCTATCTTAGCCCAAAGATCTCCTAGGTCAATGTGACCTAAATCAGTGTCTATTATTTATGCCATATTGGACTCCAAATAAGAAGTCACTCTGGGGCCCTTAAATTTAAACTTTATTTCCTTGGGAGGCATGGAAACTAAAGTTACTACTTTTGAGAAACCAACTATGAGATTTAGAAGAACTTGCAAGTGTTTGGAACACTTTTACTCTCCAACAAAACCTAGAGGTGCTCATAGCACATCCAATGTCCATGATGCTTTAGGGTTATTAGGTTTCCAGTGGAAGTGGTATGTGCTTGAAGCAGGTCCCCTCTCTATGGTGCATTGGGAGTAGGTCAAAGGTGCTTGGGTCACATTAGATCTCCAATATAAGCGAAAGGTGTTTAAAACACATCCAATCTCCATGATGCTTAGAGGCTTGTGAGATTATTAGGTGCCTAAAATAGGTCTAGTTTCTATGGGGACACTAGTGGAATATAGACTAGTTTTTTTAAATATGAAGTATATGCTTGGAATATTCACTTGGGGAAACCCTAGTTTCAAATGCAAAAATCTTTGAGTGGGAAATGAAGGTTTTTCTTGGATAACGGTATATGCAAGGTTTGAAAAATCCTCAAGATGTAGCTTCTAAAAAAAATAAATTCTAGATCACCCTAGATTACTCTAGAAACCCAAACCAACCCTATACACATGATTTAACATAAAATGATACTCCCAAATCAAATCCCTAACCATTAACCCTAGAAAACCTTGAAAGAAAATGTAAATAACTAGGAAAAGCTTCAAAATGAAGGAAAAATGACCAAAAAACATGAGGAAAGTACTGTGCAACAAGTGAGGATGATTTAGAAGGTTGAGATGCAACTGTTGACCCAATTTTGCCCCTCAGGCAAAATCTCGGTCACCTCCTACACCTGCTTCGCAGGCTAGTCATTTCGGGTTGCAAGATCCACCTTCAGGTTTCGACAGCGCCGTTGCAGAGCGAAAGGCAGTGAAAGGCAGTCTTCAAATGTCTAGGAGAGAAAGAGAAAAAAAAAGCTGGAGTGTTCGACACTTAGGCAAAAAGAGGGCAAGAAAAAATGCAGAGGGCGGTAAATTCGCCGCCCACTACAAGGGCGGGTAAAATGAGCCCACCTACAAAAAATATGCAAAGGGCGGCAAATTCGCCGCCCACAACACAAGAGGCCATGGACATCGGCCGACGTCGGCAATATTGCCATCGTCGGCAACCTACATGAGCCGACGTCGACAGAACCACCGACGTCGGCAGAACAGCGGCAGGAACAAAAGTCAGAAAAGCCCGCCCAAAGGCGGTGAAATAGAAAAGCCCGCCCAATGGTGGTGAATTTGAAAACCCCGCCCTAAGGCAGTGAAATGGAAAACCCCGCCTGATGGCGGGGAAAGAGAAATTGCTGCCCGGAGTATAATACTGCCGACATCGGCAGTTTTCACGAATCGACGTCGGCAATACAGCCGCCGTCGGTAGCTTATCGGCCGACGTCAGCAGGTTTTCTATACAAAGTCACTACAAGGGCGACAAAATTCACTTACAGTGCACAAGAAAAAACCCGCCCAGCCGCCAGAGGAGTCCAGCATGCAAAACTTGGCAGACTTGTGATGTCATCAATAGTGTTTTTCACACTTTTCAATGAAACTTCTCTTGGCTCTTTTGCTATAAATACACAGACTTAGCCATTTCTCAGGATCTTCCTGACTTTTGTAAAGAGCAATGCTCTGCATTTTCTCCACCTGAATCAATAAGAATACAGTTTTACCTCTTTCTTGGATGGATACTCTGTGCATGTTCTCTATGTTTAATCTGTGTTCAGTCATTTCCTTTTAAATGCTCTCACAGGTTTTAAAATACTAATGTATCAGCTATTTATAGAATGTCAGTTTGCAGTTTACAGGTGAAGAGTTCCATCTAGGGTGCAAAAACAAAAGAGGTCACTTACAGTATGCATTCCACAGCATCTTGGTGAGTCCCTGTTTCCTATATCTTTCCCTGAAACCTCCCTGTCATCCCAGCAACCTGGCCTTTTCTACCAAGCTTCAGTGTAGAGTATACTTGAATTTTTCTTGATTCTAAGAGTGGATCTGGAAGGTCACTCCTTTATTTTGGTGTATCACCTCTTTTAGAGTAGGCTGTTTGCTTTCTTGCACTTCTTTCCCTTTTCATCCCCCCTAGTATACCTATATACCCATATTTTGCGTTACCTGAAACAAACAAGATACATCAGAGGGAACTAGCCCATATCTAGAGACTCCCCTCTCCTGCTTCGCCATCCCACAGGCGAGAGAGGGGTTTCCATGTTGCGGGGAGAGGGCAGGAATCTGCTTTCCTGCCGCTGGGTGCACTTTCCAGCGTCAACAACAACATAGTTGGAATTTGTAGGCACTTGTCAACATGTGGATTGAAGCTTTCTTACATGGTAAGGTCATTATCAGAGCTTCAAAATGAAATTATTAACTTAAAAAATGATAATGCTTTGAAATAATGACTTAGTTTTTATATTAAAAACTCTATAGTTAATGTGTTCTCATGTGGTTGGTGGTAGAGGTTGGACCTACTTGAAGTAGGTCTACTCTTTGTGGGAAGATTGAACTTGGTGTAAGTTAGAACTCAATGTGCACTTTACACATTCAAAAATGTGCAATGTGCACCTTAGGTTTTGCATTCTGTGAAAAGGGGTCTAGTGAATTGGTAGAGGTTGGAATTGCTTCAAGTAGGTCTACTCTCGTTGAATGGGGTGATTGTATTTGGTAGAAGGTGGAACCCACAGGGCCCTTTGCATGTTTGAAATGTGAAAAATGTACTCAAGGTTCCACATCCTATGATGTAAGTGTTTGGTGGAATGTAGAGACTATGGTGCACTTTGCACATTTGAAAACATGCAATGTACACTTTAAGTTCCACATTGCATCAAAGGGGGTTATTAAAGGTTTGGTGTGATAAGGAGCTTGTCATTAAATTTACACATTATGAAAATGTGCAAAGTACATGCCAAGTTCTATATTCTATCAGATGGGTGCATGGCAGGATCTAGAGCTTGCCATGCATTTTACACTTTTGAGAATGTGAAATGTGCATGGTGAGTTTTGGATTCCATAGTTTTGGGTTTTGGTGCTTCATGGGATTTGAAACCCACAAAGCAATTTACACAAGTGAAAATTTCATCTAGAGTTTTGATTTTTGTAAGGTAAAGGAAAAGATGAGTTTCTTTGGATGATTTCAAGGTTTTTCCTAAAAAAAGGGGGTCTCCCTTAGGGTGTTAGATATAATGAGATTTTTAGGACAAAAATATCAAAATTTATGTTGTGAAATATTTATTCTTTAGCTTTTTTTGTGTTTTGGACATTTGTTGCATCTACTTCTCACTTTGGCTCAAGGAAGCCTTCTAAATCTAGATCCCCATCACTAACATTTGATTCTATTAGCTTATTTGTAATTATAATACATGGTTTAAGAATATATTTTTCCTATTTATTGTCTTTGTAATAATTAATTGATATATTCAAATCTTGAGTTGCTTCTTCCTAGGATGATGATTTTATCGTAGCTCCCAAATATTCTACCCAATCATAACATAGATTTTTTTTTGGTTTTTTAAATGCATTATTTTCTACTAGATTATCATATTAAAACATAAAAATTTAAATAAAGTCTTATTTTACCTATGCCTAATATTTAGTCTCCCTCCTACACTCTTGATGCATATACCACATAGTTGGAAGTGGTGTTGGCCGTAGCTAAAAATATGCACCTAGTATCTTCACTCAACACCTCACATAGACCATATATCTACACATTTATGAATATGAAGTATTGGACATTGGCCTTATTAAAACAATGGACACTTTTTTCTATCATTAATTAGTAATTGAAATCATTCTCACATAAATCTTCATACTTCATCCCATTATAATTATTTTTTCCTATGCACTGCCCACCAAGTCATAATAGTTCCCTTCAAGGCATAGGTGAGTGCACTGAATCTTTGATCTACATTTAGTACATGGTTTTCCAACCTTAGGATAAATAGATTAAATACTTTATCACAAAATATTGTGGTAATTTTCATTCTATTGCAAACACCATGTGTAGAGGATATACCCAATGATCCCTACCAGGCCACTTTAACATATCCATGTCTAAGTCTCTACTTATTGAAAATGTTTCTTCCCAAGGTAAGACACCTTCTATATTAATATCTATGTAATAAATTATTGTTTCACCTATATTATATAGGAAATATACCTCTAACTTAGTTGGATATTGCATAGATAGAGATGTATATCCTTCAATATGAAATTGAAGAGATGGAGATTTTGTTATAACTGGCTTGTAAACTAGTTATTTTATTATTTGCATTTGTATGTTTTGCTTAATTTGTGGTTTAAAAAACTAAATTTACATAGCTCTCAAATAATTTTTATTTGTATATATGCTAAAGTTGAACTAATTTTTATCAATGTAGGTATAAGGTGACTCTACTTCTTTTGGAATAACATATGGATTCTACTCTAATTTATTCAATGGTATAACAATTACCATGTCCCCTTGATGTGCCTCTAATTGATTTCACATTGTATGGATAGTATTTTGGACATCATAATCTTATTTATTACCAATAAAGGTAGGATAATGGGTCTCATCTATTTTCATGTCAATGACCTTAAAATCTCCTTGTAGACTTAGCTCAACAATTCTAATATCCACATTTTCTAGGAAACCAATTATCTCTAACCTCAAATAGTATATAATACTAAGAGTGACATGAATATAGCTCAAGTTTGGCCTACCAATAGCCTCTCAAGTATATATAGGAATCAATTTGATAGTACTTACAAAATTAAATATTGCATTAGTAATTTCATATCCTGCAAGCTTAATGTTCTAAACTTGCCAACATCCCAAGGTTGATTAATTTTGACATTCTAGACCACCTTGTCGATATGTTGTTATCCTCATTATGTGCACTCTAGAAGATTTTGAAAAAGATTGTTAATGTTTTGTGAGATGTTTTTATTGCATAAAGTACCAATAAATTTCAATAAATTTGTTAGAGCAATCACAACACCTTATTATCTCATAATCCACACAACTTGCCCATACATTTGTGAATCAATGGCTGTGAATTCTCCTTTTGATGCACTCTATTATTATATGTCCTAGACCTAAATATATTAATATAACAACCTATTTTATTTAATAATATCATTATATTTATCCCATTACACTTTACATATTCCATGATCCTATGGCATTTATAATGGAGGCAACCCTTATTCTCTACATTTTTTTCTAGTAATTGATTTCATGAATGCATTTTCTTTAGGTTGTGTATTTATATTATTCACATTGCACACTAGATTTTGTTTCCTTTTCTTCTCTAATATAGGATAATATTTATTCTAATGTTGTCCTTCAACTCTATAATAAATGTAGTACATCTATCTCTGAGGATTAGTGAGGCTATTTCATGCAAAATGATTATACTCACCACATAAATAACATTAAATGGGATGAAAAGATTGAAATTTATCATTATTGTGACCTCCCTAATACCCCCTCAGTACCCTTCCTTGTATCCTCCTCTATTTTTTAGAAACCCAACTGTGTGATTACTACCTAACAAATCCTCCTTGCTATGTTTTATGCACATTAAATCCTCCATAATAATGTCAATGTGATATTGGACCCCAATTTTATTATTTATTTTAATGACTCACATTGTTCCATGAGGATTGATACTGATATTATGGTGATGATGGTGTCTATCCATCCAGACCTTAGCATTGAATATATATTAAGTTGACAAAAACATCCACTTAGGACTACCTTGTATTGTACTAGTCATTTCCACCTCTAGGTATAGAATACCCTACTTTTCAGTAGGTAATTATTACGATATGACTACAAATACATTTTTGGTGATATCTTCCTTCAATTCTTATAAATCCAAATAAATCATCTCATCATGATTGGTCAATTTATAAAAAATATAGTACAAACTCTAGGATTTTTTAATGTACTAGAGTAATAAATGACACTTTGAGGTTACATGCCCTACTACTCTACATAGTTCATAGAAATCTATTTTGATTTTAGGATAATCATTCATATGATTCCCTTCTTGAACACACTTTCAACACCATAAAACCAATTTAGGTCTATCATGTTCATGTATCTCATCCATAATTTTGAGGAAATCATCTATTTTTACCTCAAATTTAGAGCTAGCTACTAGAGCATATTCATAGTCCTCAATTTGTTTAACTTGTAGGGTAGTTACTTGAGCATTAGCCCTTGTTAAGAATTGAGACTATGCAATATAAAATCTAATTTTTGATTATATACCTTTTAAAAACTAGGAAATTTCATCCTTATCCTCCATGATAAATTTAATCTTATTCATCACATCTAAAAATTTGTGATCATAGTCCCATATAGATTCTATGCTCTACTACCGAATCTCCTTCAGATATTAAATAGTCTGACTTGAGAACTTATTCATCTTTAATTACATAATTAATTATGGTTTAACGTATTGAATATCTAGGGCATTAACATCCCTTTTAAAAATTAACTCTAAAGCTTGACCTGTTAAATATCCTATGAGATCACACTTATTTACATCATTAGAGGTTATTCCCTTAACCTACCATTTCATGTCATAGGTCAACAAATACTATTCAATGTCCATTGAACCATCATGTTGCATCAAATCAATAAACATGTCTAGATTAAATTATATATTTGGTGTACTTATAATTAATACTACCAGATTATTCACACTAGTAACTATGACTATAGGTTATGACACACAAGTAATTATGACTACATACTTCTGTGCACTAGTTTTTATAGGTGTCTTAAAACTTGTCTAAAAATTTAATCCAATCTCCTCTAGCCTCTTCTTATCTATTTATTTTTATCTCCACACTAAGTTTACCAAATTTATCCATAAATGATTCAAACTAGCTTCTATCCATTTCTTCCTTTACACTTGGTGTTTTTATTAATCATAAATTGGGTTGGGGGATGCATACTCAAAAAATGAATGATGTTTATCTTCAACTTATTCTATTTGTATATTAAACTTATGATTCTTATATACTTTTTCATAATATACTCAAAGGAATATTCTCTCCCTAGTCTAAAAAATATCTTTCCTCTTAATTGTGATCTACTCCTATATTTTAATTTCTCTATTATTATTCTACTTTCCTCTTTCTCTTCACTCTACTCCATTTCCTCGTTATCCTCCTTTCTTTCTTCTTCCTTTTCAGGCCCTTATCTTTCTTGATCTACATATCTATACCTTCTCTACTTCCATCATATTATATAACTTCTATTTTTGCTCCTCTCTCTTCAACATCTTTTATTTTATTCCTACTCCTATTCGTATTTAAATCTAGAATATTCAAAATTTTCCATCTTCTTTGTTGTTTTAATTCTCTTTCCAGTCCCAAATTTTTTTCTCACTCTAGCTCTTTTCATCCTCTATATTTTTTGTTTAGGTTCAAGTTCCTCTACTTAGATCTGAATCATTCACTTCTACATCCTACACATCCCCATAACTCTTGATTTGACTACTCCATGTTGGTATGAGTAGGCACCATGGCCTTTTTCACAAATAATATCTTAATCAAAGTAAGTAGTCATTAAAGGAAATTTATATGGATTCCTATAATAAATAGGTCTATTATAATATCAAAATCCAAATATCCTTTTACAATAAATTTGGTGATATATCTATCAATGGTAGCCTTGGTCCAATAGTCTACTGCATAGGTTCAATTAGTATCTATATTTTTTAGGCTTTCTAGATTTTCTTCCAACCAAGCTATGAATTTCATACTTATTAGATGCAAGTAATAATACTCCAATGTAGATAACCATGCATCTAATAACTCAAGGAATTTTCACCAGAAGATTTCATAAATTTCTTCATAGATATGCTCTTGAATAATTTCCTTCATAGTCTTCCCTGTTCTTTTTGCTTCCTCTTCTACAAAATTTTCAATTCTTTCATTGAGCTTTATTTATATACCTCTTTTCCCTATAAACCATATCAGCATATTTCAATAAAAAAATTCATTCTCACCACACCATTTTTAGTAGAGGTTCCTAGAAAATCCTTTATAACATGATAATAAAGGGATAACTTGTGTATGAAGTAATAAAAACAAACAATATATGGTAATTCAGACTGAATATATTCATTAACAAATAAAATAAATATAGATTTATTAGAATCTAAATAGTTAGTATAAACTCATGTGATTAATAGATTAAATCAGATAGAGTATTCAATGTACACATAATATTAATAAATGATACATATGAAAACCATTTTAGAACAATATGTATTAATCTCTATCACATCAAAACCATATCTAAATATAATCGAGTGCTTTACAAAGAGTTTTATAAAGTGTTGTCTCTTCATATTCCATCCTTTTTTTATGTCGTAAAGGAAAGACTCTTCATATTCTAAATTATCTTGCTATGCTTAAAAATGTCAAATACATATAAAAAAATTATGAAAAATACAAAATAGTGCAAGTTGCACACATGTCCTTCAAATTTACTCTACAATTTTGGTAGCCCTATTCTACACCCAACACAAGTCAATAATATCAAAAGATAACTTGTAAAATATTTTAAATATATAATCATTTACTATCATACGAACAATTGAATTGTTTTGTATCATATTATTGAGTATAAATTTGATTTCATTTGAAACATGTGTTTGATAAATATAACATTCACCACATAAGCAATATATGCATGTTATATATAATGAAATGACAATAAAAGTAATGAGTAAATGTAATGCATGATATGAATAATGGCACCATAATAGCAAATAATGGAAAAATAAGTAATGTCATATAATGTCACACAATTCTCCTATAATTTCACACACAATGCCCAAATGCCACATATAATGGACATGCATGTCACATAAAGACATAGGGCCAATGGACACAATCAAATGGAATAATTATGCCTATATATATATATATATATATATATATATATATATATATATATATATATATATATATATATATATATATATATATATATATAAACAAAAATAGCAGGCTAGGTTAATAAAATTGATACATCATAAAGTATTTTGAAAAATAAAAACAAAGAGAGAAAAAATATAAATTTAGTTAAAAATCATCAAAAAGTCAATAAAAAATAGCTTAAAATACACTAACAAGGATGCCTCTAATTGTCATAAGCTTTTGCCCAATTCTATGTCATGCTTGTAAATATTTCTTTCATATGTTGAGAATTTTAAGGTACATGTTATTCTCCAGCATTAATCTTCATTTTATTAGTATCCATATATTTATACACTTATTAATTTCTTCTCTTGGTAAACAACATTAACCGATCCATGCTCTGCAAGTAATATTTCATTACAATGTGACTGAAATCAACAATAATAACAAGATTTTCCTTCAAAATTAAATTTTCTTTCTCCATCCTATCTAATCTATCTCTGTCAAATCCATAAACTAATCACTCAATGAAATTAATCTGACCTTAGTGCAAAGGATACCATCCTTTGGATTCATCTTATTCACCTCATCTTTTAGTCTTTTGTGATCTCTCATGAAGTAGTGAATAATTGTCTTGTGAAGATCCATTGCATCCCCAATTCTATAAATATCGTCTTATTTCTAAACCTCATTAAAAACCATATAAAAATCCATAGGTTTTATATGAACCTATTTTGGAAACTCATCATCCTCCTTTCCATATTGAGTAACCTCTTTTTTTATCAGAATCACTCTTTTTGTCACCCTATTTAAGCAACTATAAGCCTTCGACCACCTATTTAATCATCACCTTAGAAACATTAAAAACATATTACATACCCACCACCAAGTAAGATACCTCTTCTTTTATGGTAGTGTCATCCCTAATCATATCCTCTTGTTAAGCACACTCCCCATCAACATTAATGAAAACTTAGATTTGGTATACCTTTTTGACCTTCTTCTACCTAATCTTAGAAGAACTTCTTAAGACACTTTTAGAAACATGCTCCATAAAAGGATCATCCTTTTTCACTTCCACTTGAATATAAACTTAGAATCATTAAAAAAAATGAGAAATATAAGTGCCTAGTGAAGCAAAAGTTTCTTATTACGCTTGTTAGCATCCAAAAATAAGCATTATAATGAATGAAGAATATATAAGGGAAACCTTAGAGGAATGTTCTGATGGAAATAATTAAAAAATGGCATATGAAAATAATGCACAACTAAAAACCTACCATCTAATGTGGCATACTTCATAATCTATTCAACTACCACATTAAAAGTCTTAGGAAATTCTTTCCTAAAATACCCCCCCTAAAACTCTGGAAAGACCTCATTATCCCTTAGGAATTTTCTCTTATCTTCATTATTTTCCCTACTTGATTTAACATACATAGTCTCCTCCTCTTTTAATCTATCAATTTGGTGATAAGGTCTTCTGTAATTTGCATAGATATGTTAATTATATTCACAACATGATCCTTCCACTACTCAGTGAGCTTTTTTGACATAATTTTGTCAAAACCATTGATCCTTTCTATATTTTTTTTAAAAACACACATATGGATAATTTACAATACTCTGTCATCCTTATGCATTCTATTGATAGATAATCAACCTTATTTAGACCTTCATCCATCTCTTGACTTCTAAATAGAATGATCAAAGTATCCCAAAAAATAAAGAAAAGCATTTTAATGCTATACTCTTCAAAATAGAAATATTGCTTAGTCACAACTACTCTCTACCATTTCATATAGTTCATATCCCACAAGTATTAAAAATACTATTTCATTATGAAAATTTCCAGACCTTTCTCATCATTGACAAGTAATGAATACCCAAACACCCTCAATAAAGCATTAATCATGTGACACAACCACCACTCTAGCAATGATGTGACCAACATCATTAGGGAAGACTTTATTTTTATCCCACACTCTAAAAACATGCACTAAAACACCCATTTTAGCAAAGTAATCTAATAATTGATTACCTTCTCTAATTTAACATCTTGAAAAAAAACTTCTTGAAAAGAATGGGTTATGCAAAGGATTTTATCAATGGACCAACTAGATTTATTGTATTTTTAAGGTAGTTAATAATGTTGAGAGAATTTTCTTCAACCAAATTCTTACTAACACCAAGGTATTTAGCTGACTAAATCCCCCAAAGTGTTGATAAAGTTTCAACCAATCGTTTGTTGGAAAACCCATATTCCCTTCATAATTCCCCACTAGAAGACCTTTTTCATTTCATAGAACACCTCCTCATTTGGATATTCTAATATTTCCTTTAGAAACCATGCCAAAATTTATCTTAATCCATCCATTCAATAGAGCTATCCATCTAACTTTACTCTTGATTTCCATCTTATTATCTTTTATTTGTCTATTTTCTATAGATAATAGACAATTCTTAACTACAAAATCTTCATGCATTGGGAAGTTTTGTTTCTTTGCACCTTTTATGGTTTTAAAGTTTCCAGTGATGAAACTAATAATCTTATTTTCCACCCTATTATTGGTATTTCTATAATTTATAAGAAACTCATATTGTTTCTTTATTTCAAAATTCCCCATAGTATATGAGTAAAATGAAACATCCATAAATTCTTAAGATATTGATTAATGAAAGGGGGAATCTAAGAAATCCATGAATAAACCAGAGTTGTAGGATGTAACCAAAATATTTGAAAATTTTCTAAATTACAACCCCATACCTTGAAAACAAAGGGACATTGAAGAAGAATATGTAACACAAACTCATTATCCAACTCACATAGAGAGCATATATTGACTAGGGTCAATCCTCTTCTAGCCAAATTAGCTGGAGTAAGAATCATATTCTACAAACATATCCAAATAAAAATATTAATTTTATGAATAAGATGTTTATTCCAAATTTTTTACCATGACATTATCCTTTGAAACTAATAAACCTACTTAATATACCCACCTTTGACTTCATATTGACCATTAGAAGAGTTAGACCAAACAATAATATCTCATTTATTTAGATTAGGAATGTGTATACCTTATAATAGAATAATTAAGTTTGAAATAATAATATTCACTACATCACCAACACCTTCCATTTGTAATTGTTTCTAATTTCTTATGCCATTCTAAATCTAAAATTAATCTATAGCCATTAATCCATATTGATCTTGCATGTAATCCTTGAGTTGAAGCCAAGGCTCAAGATCACCCAAAGGGAAGTCTAAGATCCATATATCTTCCACAAATATGATTTTAAGATCATTGCCAATCTTCCATCTATAACCTTTTCTAATAATTTCCTTACCTTTGATAAAGAAATTCTAAATATAAGAAACATTAAAAAAAACTTATTCATTTAAAAGGTTAATTGAGGGTCCATTCTACAAATATTTAGCCCTTAATATATGAATCCAAGGATTATATTCATTAAGAAATCTCAAAAAAAACTTGGAAATGAGATCCTTATTCATCAATTTCAAATTCCTAATTCCCAAGCCTCCACTTTTTTTAGGAAGGCTGACTCTCTCCCAAGCAACTAAAAAAACCATTATTTTTCCTCAGCACCTATCCATAAGAATCATTTTTGAATCCTATTTAATTTTTCCTAATTAAAACTTGGAATTTTAAACAAAGACATTAGGAAAGTCCTATGTTATTATGTAATAAATAAGTAAAGAAACATATAGAGGAAATGAGAGTAGTACACATCAACAATATGTATCAATTTCATTTTTAACAAATAACATTTTCATGTAACATAATATAAAGTATGAGTGATTAGAAAATTATTTTTATGATATATAGATAAACATAGAAGAAATATTATGGATAGATACAACCTATTGAAATGTTTATAGATAACCAAAAGATGCCCCTAACTTAGCAAGGTTGTTGGATAAAAAGGGAAGCCCAACATAAAAGAACAATGCAATAATATGTCATATATCACACTGAAATGCCTCATAAACTTCATTGTGTATTGAAAATTGAAATATATTATCTAATTATCATGAAATAAATAACATATGTAAATAAGTATGTTAGAATTTTTTTTTAAATGCTTATGAGTCATGATTTTTGAATTTTTTAAAAATATGTTGATTTTTTTATATTTTTGAAATATATGATTTTTTTGGAATATTTAGAGTATTTTTTTAATATATATATATATATATATATATATATATATATATATATATATATATATATATATATAGAGAGAGAGAGAGAGAGAGAGAGAGAGAGAGAGAGAGAGAGAGAGAGAGAGAGAGAGAGATGATGTTGATGGGATTTTTGACAAGTGTGCCTTTAAGTGTGGCCAATTGGTAAGCCTCAACACCAATATTTTTAGTGATTAGGAATGGACCCAACCGATTGGTTCTAAATTTTCCTTTTTTTTATTTACCATGAATAGTATTATTTTGATTTTATTTAAGTATAATATCACTAATTTAGAATTCATAGTCACTAATTTTATTTCATATGCTCATTTAATACATGCCTGATAAAATTTTAAGTTTTTGAGAGCTTGTATGTGTTTGTTATCAAGAATTTCTAGTTTATGTAGGTGTTTTAACTAATATTCATTATCTTTTATAATGTCCTTTAATGAGGATCATAAAGAGGGTATTTATATCTCAAGAGGGAGTATATATTTAATTTCATAAATAATAAAGTAAATAACATCTTTTTTTGGAGTGCATATGATTGTGTAATATGCCCAAAGAGCATAGATGATTTTATTTTGGAAATATAATCTATGTTTTACAATTATCATGATTAATATTTTATTGATTTTTTAATTATTTTCTTTAAATTGATCATTTCCTTATAAATAGTAAGGAGTGGAGAAAGTATGAGAAATTTTGTACTTGGCACAAAATCTTTTAACTATTTTATTTTTAGAAGATGAACCATTATACATTATAATCTTAAATGGTAAGCTAAATTATACTATAATATGTGTTAGTAGTAAAGGCGAGGGCCCTAGCCTGGTTGGCTAAGTATTTCCATTGCGGCTCTACTGGTCTCATGTTCTAGTCTCCCCCTGCCTCATGGTACCAGTATTAGGTGTGTCTAGCCAACGCCGCCGGTCACGTCAAAAAGTTTACCAGGCTTTAAAAAAAAAAACAAATGTGTTAGTAGTAAACTAAAAATATCGTCACCAATTGTATATTGTAAAGGTATATCCTTTACCCATTTTAAAAAAAATTAGTAGTTGTAAATAAAAATTGTCCTTTTGATGATTATGGATTGCCTTATCCAATTAAGTCAAATCCCCAAAGAGAGAAAGGCCATGGAGAAACAAAAAATGGTACTGCATATGATGGGGGTGATTAATATCACTACTCCTTTGACATTAAGAACATAATTTAGCATATTCATGGCATTATTATCTATTGTTGGCCAATACTATCTCTGATGTAAGAGCTTGTAAGCAATGGTTTTACCACTGAAGTGGCCTCCACATTCACTTTCATGAACTTCAAGTAATTTATTTTGAGATTTGGTGTGATTTAGATGTTATAATAAGTGTCCATCAAAAGAGAGTTTGAAAAGGGATCCATCAATTAGTACATAGCACATGGCTTGACATTGTAAGAATTTTTTATCCTCTCACATAATATTTTTATGAAACATAGATTTGTAGAAATTATTATATATAATAGAATACCACTCAAGATTATATACACTTTAGGTAAGAAAAATAAATTATAATGCATTGTAGATTTAATTATCAACTAAATAATTGCATAATTATTGGATAGTGAATATTGCATGATTTTTATTAACATCAATTGGGATTAAATATGTGACATTAGCATGTTGATTATATTTTTAATGAATGATCTCAATGGAGAAAAAAGGAGTTTTATGAGACATTGGACCATGGATTTATAGGGGATCAATTTTCCTTCCTTATTTTGATAAACACTTAGAGATTTATTGATGATAAGATTGACTAACCATAAACATGTAGAGATTTGATGTGAAACTTTTACACTATTAACAAGCTTAGTATTAAATATTCATATTACACTATGTTATTTGTGCATGAAAATCCCAAATGAAAATAAAAATACATGTGTATACCATGTGGAATAAAAAATGTTATCCAATATGAAACACTCACATCACTAGAATGTTATGTGTTTGATCATGCCAGGTTCACTAAAATATTTAATGTTCTATTTGATTTAACAATGAAATGCTAAGAATAAATAAGTTATTGAAGACTGATTTAGATTTATAGAATTATATAAACCTAAATGAGAAATATAGAATTTATAGAATTTCAAATGAGACACAAATAGTAAATTTACCAAATATATGCAAACATACATTGGATTTTATATTTTTCTAAATGTGTAGGTTGACTATGGATGAAAACTGCCTAAAAGACTTGTGAACTATGTTATAGCCAAAAGTAGGATTTTTGATTAAGCTAGGACAAGACCACACTAAGAGGACAAAGTCACACTACAAGCACATCTTAGTTGATTATGTGATTGGTTTTATAATACATGTGCATGTGCTTGTCTATGACGTTTTACTATTTTAATGCATGTCCTGATTTTCCACATGGAAGACCTTTGAAATATAAATATTATCTCCTAAATAGTAAACCAAATATGAATCAAATACAAAGAGGGGAATTGGGAAAGGAAAAATATTAGATATATCCTTAGAAAACCCCATGTAATTTTAGTGCTACCTACATATCCTAAAAGGGATTTAGGCCAATGTAGTTATCTCTCCTAGAGTAAGCATATGAATCTTGATATTTGTTATATAAATGTAACTAAGATTGACTTGAGTGATTGACAATGAATTCCCTTGACCTATAATAAAACAATTTTGGACTTGGATTATGATGGTTAGAGAGATTCAAAATTTGAATTGGAAAGATTACTACTATTATTTTGCTTAAATGTAGTGTAAATTCCAAGTGATTATTAAATATCTTTTGAATGGCCTTGGCGTGCTCGTATATAGGAATATTTTGAATATTTCCATTAATCTAACTTAATAACATAATTATAGGGGTAAAACTAAATGTATTGAATTTGAAAACTTAACATTGGAGTGTGGGGAAAGAGGCCAAACTATTAGACAAGGATGGAGTGTAACCCTATCCAACCTAGCATAGTTCTATCCTAGAAGGACAAAGACAAATGGAACTAGGTTGATAGTAGTCTATGAGTAGAATATGGATTTATAAATGATGTTCTGAGTAGTTGAAAGATAGTTTTTAGAGTAGTGAATATTCCCATAGATATTATAAGTTAACAGAATGGGAAATAATCCAAATAGAATAAGGATGCCAAGATTAAATATTATTGAGAACTTACTAATTAAATTTCATTGTCTATAGTACTTAGTAGTATTTATGAAATCAAATTACATGAAAACCCAACTATATTGTTAGCCCAAAGTGAAGTAAAAAATGGATATTTCCACTATGAAAATAAAAATTATAAAATACTTTTTGGATACTTCTCATGTATATCAGAGGATGTGAAAGGTTGAAACTTACAAATTTTATTCTTTAACTATATTTTATAAATTTTATTTGATTTTATAGTTTTATTAACATTTACATCTACAATTATATATATTTTTTATGGGTTATTTACATGAATCTTTATAATTGATGTACATCTACACCTAGTTTTTAAAAAAATATTCCAAAAATTATTAACATAAATATATAAATAACAATATAATAGTATGTATAATTTATTAAGGTTTTAGGTATAGAATTTAGATGTACTCCCCTGAACCTCAAGTTCTTATCGAACTATAATTTTTTATATTACTTATAGACTATTAATTACCCTTTCCCATAAAATATTTATTGATATACTAGTATTAAAAACTTGTTCAAACATTGCCCGTACCACCTTCTCAAGGTGGATGGATTGTGTCTTATGAGTGAATGCTGACCCAAATGAGAGATATGAATTCATATCCTCTCATTAGATAATCAGATAAAATTATATATTTTACTATGAACTTCTCTGGGTACAAGGTGCAATGACACAAAAATTGGATTGATGTTGATGTAATGTAAAATCAATATGTAGATTCCTTAGCTAATTGCATATAAATATTGACAAGGCTTTATGATTAAGAAATAGACAAATGTATTGTAATATATATTTAAGATAAAAATATTGTGAGAATGTGTGTGTGTGTGTGTGTGTGTGTGTGTGTGTGTGTGTGTGTGTGTGTGTGTGTGTGTGTGTGTGTGTGTAGATACATACATATATTGATTTATGATAAATTTACAAACATAGGGTTTAATAAGACACTTCAAAAATAGCTTTCCCTTAGAAAATAGTGATAATAAAAATTAAGGTACAAGGAATCAAACTAAGATAATATGTACCCATAAAAATGAAAGGTTTATAATCAATAGTCAGCCAATTTTGATTAGTAAGAACTCATAGGCTATTTATTATTTATTGAAAGACATAAAATATCTTAATAGAAACCACATTGAACATATGATGTTTGATTGGGATCCTAGTGTTCAAAACTAAAATATCTAATGTGTTCATAAATAAAAATATATGAATAAAGGTTGATGGGAGTCTAATGTGTGTGGAGATTGTCCAAAAATAGCCAAATATACACAAATGGACCAAGTGTGGTAAACATGACAAACATGCTATGGAAAAAGTACTTGCACTAAAATTACGTGTCTATATAATACCCTAATTTGATGTATGTTTGTGTAAATGCACATGTATTCCAAAGTAATAAATTTTATTAGCATGTACCTAAATATTACTTTAGAGATAGAGGAATGAAGAATATAAATGATTGGGATAGGCTTTACTCACAACCTAATGAATATGGTGTCTATAAAAACATTATTGAATGCATACAAGTAGTTAATGTCTTGATAAATGGTGAAAATATATCCATATGAAAGAGAAAATAAAAAACAAGCATATGAAAAAATACTAGTGGTACACAAACCATTTTTCACTCCCAGGAATCTCCTAGGTATTAGAATCTAAAATTGAAAATTAAATTATGGGAATAAATTAGTTTTGAATTTAAATTTGAAACCAAATAAATTTTAAAGAAAATAATTAAAACTAAAGTCCACTTATTGATTAAGGAAGTATAGATTTGGTGCGTAATGGTAAAATCAAAGTCCATGAAAATATAAATCTGGGGTGATAGAATATTAAGATATATGACCCTAGCTTGAGTGAGGTATTTGGTACCCGATTCTATAATCACTCATCTTAAAACAAATAGTTATGCATGACACGTTATCATATAAATACATCCAAAGATATTAAAATATTTGTAAACACATATATGTATATGTATAAAAATAATATAATATAAATCTCCGTAAGAAGATGCAACCTCATTTAAGGATGAGATAGTTGTGGGAAAGAAATATTCCCCAATATAACTTGGTTAAAAGTGAAAAGTTATGGCCCCAATATGGTAGGATATGAAAGTAAATTATATGTAAATATAGTACCCCCATGTGAGTAGGTGTTAGTAATAAAATTTATATCCTGATATATAATTTATAGGACCACTAGGCACATGTGTGTAATAAGGTAAGTGTACATAAGATATGGATGATAAAATCTAGTAATGTAGTGTGGCAAATATTTCCACAATGACAACACCTATGCTTGTTTTACTAGGAATTTTGAGCTTATTGGATTGAATCATGCAATTTAAAAACCCAAAACATCAAACTACCTAAGTAAGATCTAGAGCCATTAGAATCAAATACAACTAGATGAATGAACAATTCAGACCAACATTCTAATCCTAAAGCTAATTGATCCAAATCAAGATTAAATGGATAAAATACAAAAGGATTGGATTGAGATTACCTTAGACTCATATTTTTGACATTATGCTTGCTTCATCATGGATTTGGTATGTGGATTCAAGTTCATGTCATTGCCTCTTGATTACTTGTTGATCATATGGACATGAAGATTTCAAGTTAGTTTCCATGGAGGAGTGGGTTGTTTATATATAAAATGGAGGGAAGAATCAATGGTTAGAATTAAAAGTTGGCTTGTGGAGATCTATAGTAGAGGATTATCCAATGAATTTTAAATTCCTTGGAAGCCTCTAGAATAAAGTCTTATAGATAGGGAAGGCTAAGCTAGAGAGGATTCTAGAAATGGAGAATTCTAGAATCCTCTTAGGGATTAATTAGGATTAGGTAGGTGATTAGATAGGGATATGGTGGGTGATTAGGGATTAGGGTTGTAGGAGAGCCTAGAAATAGGCTTAGTAGGTGGGTAGTTGGGTAATGGGAATTTACAATTCCCAAATAATAGATAATATGTATTAGGATGGGATAATGGGGATTTAGGAGAATTAATGAAGAAGTGGGATAAGACTAAAGTTAGTAAATGAGGAAATGTTGAGGGGGATATTATATAAATGATTATAAAGGGAGGGATATTAGGATGGAATTAGAGGGGATAAATTAGATAAGCAAAGTTAATGTCAACTAATGGTAATATTAGTGATGATAAAAGAAGTGAGTGGATTTAGGTGCATACATTTTTGCCCTCTTTGAAAGGGAAGTGCAATTGGATGAAGTAGAAAGATTAATGATATTTCAAAGAAAAACATGTCATAGATGATTGTTAGTAGATGATGTTAGTGGATATAATGCCCCTTATAGGAGACATGTGAGGAAGGATGATGTAGATGACCACTCAAAATAGGAATGAAGGGTAGGATGCAATGGATTGACAAGGGGATGGGATGCTAGATGTTAGATAGATGATGAAGAAGATGATTTTGAATTGAGTAATGAGCTAAGGATTAATGATGCCCATAGAAAAGACATATGCATAAGGAGTAGAAATGATTATGTCATGGTTATCAACACATCCCAAAGGGGAATCAACCATAATAATAAGATAAAATGTTGTAAGCTATCAACATATCCAAAGCAAGGACACACCAAAGGGAGAGTTCTTGACCAAGATAAGATAAGGCTTTGATAAGATTAATGATGAGGGTAGTTCAAATATGAAGTTAAGTGGTATGAGGAAGGAGATGAAAAAGGATAAGGATGGGATCAAGTGACCAAGAGACCACATTGCATTAACTCAATGAGTCATAATATGATGATAAAGTTATGGTTCATGTCATGCCCCAATCAAGGGAAGAAACTATAAAATTTAAATGATTAACTGACCAATTAGTGATGATGAATGATTTATGGAATAAAATATGGATACTATGACTTTTTAGGACTAATCAATAGGTATGGGTGATTGATTAAAAGATTATGGAGATGATTTTGTGGATGGGTGATTGGTTAGTAGATGGATTGGTATATGATTGATATTATAGTTAGGTGATTTGATTAATGAAAGACTAGAGGATGATGAGGTACATGAGAGATGTGATGATGGATGATGAGGAAAGAGGTGAGAGTGGTCAAGCTATCCTTGGATTTGAAAAGTGGCTAAGTACTACCTACATAATTTGAAAAGATGTCAGGCTGATGTAGTTCTAACTAGATGATAGAGGATGATGAGATAGACTAGAGGATGATGAGGGATAAGAGAGATGTGATCATGGATGATGAGGATAGAGGTGAGAGTGGCTAAGATATCCTTAGGTATTGAAAAGTGGCCAAGTGATACCTACATAGTATGAAAAGACCTCAGGTTGATGTAGTTCTGACTAGATGATAGATGATGATGAGATAGAGTAGAGGATGATGATGATGATTAGTTATTGGAGGATGATGTTAGTGATGATGAGATGAGAATATTATATTAGTGATGATAAATAAGTATGATTAGATGAATAGATAAATGAGGAGGGTGTATATGATCAATTAATCATAACTATCATAAGGCTCATCATAGTTTAAGTAATCCAATAGATATTATAGTTGGAAATATTCCCCATGATATAAGTATGACCAAGAGGGCATTGTGTCAAAGTGCATGGGAAAATAGTGAAATATACATCATATAGGGCATATAAAAACATTATTATAGATTTGGTGACCTCATAAAATCCTCATTCATTACCTAATAGATAATAAGAGACATGATGAAAATATGTCAAATAGAATAGATAAGTAACACACATAAGTATCTTCATGCAATGTCACAATATCATGTTTAATGATGGGATGATTGATTGGGTGATGGGATGGACTAGGATGGTCATGATGTGATTCTAGACTTAGGATAAACTTAGATAGACTAATGATGATGATTAGGATTATGAATTAGGTAAAGATATGGACTTGGAAAAAACTAGGATGAGGATAAGAATGTGGATAAAGATATGGATGTGGACTACATGAGGGACTAGGATTAGGATAAGGATGCTAAAGAAAAGAGGAAAAGATGACTAGGATGATGAGACTATTAGGATATAAGATAAGACATTAGATAGGATGAATGGAATATGCAAGACATAGGACAAGATGACAAATGACAAGGTAACTTAGATGGTTTTTATATTTTGTAGATTTTATATTTTTTTTGGATTTTTGGAATATTTCAAAGTTTTAGGTCTTTTTAGGATATATATGTACACTATAAAAATGGGGGTTACTAGAAAAGGGAATAATAAGCCTATAAATTAGGAGAAGGATGGATGGAATGATGGATGTGATGATAGGAAGATGAGGGTGATGCTAAAAAGGGTATGAAGACCAAGGAAGAATAGACTAGGGATTGTCAATGACCACATCATGAAGGAACCATATGTTTAGTTACCTGAGTTTCCATTGGAGGATATACCAAGATGATTTCAAAACATTTTTCAAGATACCTTCCACTCCCTTATGAAGTTCAATAATATAAGAAAGAGGAAGGACACAATAGGATACATGATATGGACAAAGGGATACAAGATGGATGGGATTGACAAGGGATGTCATGTGGATGGATTTACCCCCAAGTGTTGAGGTACAATTTAGGTAATAGATTATTTTACCATGATGTTAGAGATGGTTTTCATGATGGTACTTTCCTAAGGCACCAAAAGACTAGTTTTCATGATTGGATGAATGATTTTTCAATTTTTTATTAATTTTTTTTACTTTTTGATTTTTTGATTTTTGTGTTTTTTTACTTTTACTTATTTATTTTTGGGCATCTTTATTCATTAGAGAAAGGAGAGATGCATGAATGTTGATATTGTCTATATCTTTAATTGACACCTATTCTGGAGATATGTGATGCTAAGATCATGTGATGGATGCTAGATTCTTGGATGTCTTTGTGGACTTTATCGGCTCTTGATTTAACATCCTCTAAATGTTTTAACTAGGTGCCTTTGTAACCCCTACAAGAGACAATGCTACATAAGGAGTTGAGATATGGTATGGATGGGAGTATGTCATGATTATGATTATGGGATGTAGGATGTGAATGATGGATAATATCATTATGGATGATATGATGGGATGGGGAGTGAAAATGGGGTTTGACAATTACATACACCATTAGATATGGTAGATGGGATTTGTTAGATTGGTGCCATGAGATTAGGGGATCGAAGACATTTTGATTATCTAATTATTAGATCCAAACATTAAGAGGATGGTTGCTCATATGATTATTACCTTTTACATTATTTTGATATGCTAATTTTTTATTTTGATTGTGAATTTGGTTGCCTCTTGGTGCCTGATTGTGGGCTTAACCAGAGGGAAGTGACTTTTGATTGTGATTTACATGGATCCCTAGTACTTTAAGGATATCAATAATAGGGGATTATTCATTATGTATTAGATAATTATAAGACTCATCTTGACTTTAATTAATTATATTTGGATCATAGTGGGCTTGATTATTTTATGAGATTAATTGATTATGTGCTTGGATCCTTATATATTCAGCACATGATATTACATGTAGAAGGGAATCTAATGATGTATGTTCCTATTCATTCCATTCATGGAGTGGGATGAAGGTAACATGGAAGATAATATGATGATTAATAATATCTGGTGGATTAAGGAGATAATAGGTAGCACAGTCCTCACAAAGGTCACTAGGAGTCTTAGTCTTGATGTCAGAGAAAGTGTCATCAAGAATCTCAAAAATATCACTAAGACTTTTGAGGGAATTAACATCTAAATCTGATTTGTATTTGTTTTGATGATCTTTGACTGATAGAGAATCCAAATATTGTGCTATAATTTCATCATCCTAATACAAATCAAGAATCATGCCTTTTAATTGGTTGATATTTGAATTAGATACATCTTCAAAGAGATAGGTGTTTGCATGAATTTCATTATCTATAAGGGATGACAATTTTGACATGGATTATGATTTGGATATTAGTTTTGAACATGATCTTGACCATTATGATGTAGACTTTGAGGTGATATAGCCCATAGATGATTTTATAGTAAGAACCATATTATTACCCACAAGTACCTCTTTCACCTTGGGTTTACAAAGGGACGATTTAAACTTAATGGATTTATGAAGATGCGGGATATGATGGGAATGGGTCATAGGGATGGATTGATTGAGGATGTGTGTAGGATGAATGGGATTGAAGTCATGACATTGGTTAGGGAGTGGATATGATTGACTATATTAGGGAAACAATGCTTGACATACCCCCTTTTGCATACTCCTCAGCGTGGATGGATTAGATTTACACTCAATTTCAATGTTGGCATTATCAATTAATTTTTGGATATAATATCTAAAATTTCAACATCTATTGATAGAATGCTAAGGGACTTTATGATATATATAAAATCATTTAGGTTGATACCATGAGGGCACATACTTGGACCTCAATTTCCAAAATATGGATTCTATAGAGATTGGGAGAGGGTTATATGGCTTGTTGATAAGGATGGATGTAGAAGTGTTGGATTTAGTAGTGGAGTAATGTGATGGTGATTTCATGACATAAGGAAATGATGAGGTTGTCAAGCAAGGTTTTCCTTCACTAGTAGGATGGGAGATTTGTGATAGAATATGATTGGTAAATGAAAGTTTTGACTATAAATGCATGTTTCTCTAAATTTTCACTAATTGTATATAAATGAGTAAGAAACTAAAGTTAAGGGGTTGTGGGTTTGATGTTACTCGGATTTAGTGTGCACTGTATCCAAGCTTTGTGGGAGCTCCTCTTTGGCTATGGAGGAAACACCTATAGTAAGAAATAAACTTAAACAAGATAATGTTAGAAGAGGATATGGTGGATTGCCAAGCTATGCGCTCGGTCCCAGAAGCTTGAAGCTCCATAAGGGATGACAGTCCACTGTTTAAAGATAAAAGTGTTGTATAAAAAGATATGACAAATGAATTAAAGAAATAGAAAAGTAGAATGTTGTGTACCTATTCTCTGCAGTTTGTGTGTCTCAAAAGGCTACATAAAGCTAGTCAAAGGTTTTGTCTAGTCTATGGGCTGTTTGGATAAGTTTTCTAGTTTGTTGGTCCAGAACACAGTCGTCGATGTCAGTTGGTCTGCCAAGGTCAGTCTGGTAAATGGTGTCGATGTCAGTTAGGTTGTTGATGTCGATAGGGGTTGTTGGCCTTGGATGGCTTTCAAAATGTTTTTGGGATAGATAGAGGGGTTTCTGGAAGTTTAGAGGTTGGTGCAGGGTTGCGAGAAGGTGAATGAGGTTTGGGGAAGGGTAAAGGTAGAGGGTTGGTGTGTAAAGGGGTGAGAATAAGGGGAAGGCCTTTGAGCCCCTCCATGGAAGAAGTTGGGCCTCTTGACAATATTTAGAAATATCAAATGGAAACTAATTAATAATGTATTCTAAAACACTGAAATGAGAACCAGAATACTTAGCTCTATTAGGAGGTGTCAAGATGCTTATTCCCATTGTGGCTGATGTTGAGGTCCTCATACAATGTTTCAATATAATCTCTGGAATGACTTGTGTAGAGCTTTGATAGCCAAGAGAATGATAGTTGAGTTTTGGTGCTTGAGGTTTTAGAGTGTGCACATCAATGTGCAAAAAGGTGGGGGGCAGCTCAATGTTAGAGCTTGGCTTATGTAACTGACGTCAACAATCTCGACGGTGTTGGCCAAGGGTTGACCGATGTCGGTGGAGAAAGAATGGGTAAAAGGGCTATTTTTATCTCTTTTTTTTAATAATAAAAAATGACTGAAAAACTATTAAGCCATGGACTTGCCTATAGTCGTTCTCAGGGTCACCTATAAAAGGGGCAAAGTTATCCCTGCTAAAAAGGGTTATGTTATCCTCACATATCACATAAACACACCTATTACCCCAAAATACCCAAGGGATTTTGAGCTCACTTAACGTCAAGTGATTAGGGTACTTCTCTAACAAAAACTAATGGTCAACAACATAATACATGAATGGCGCTTTTTATTTGCAAAAACCCTATCTATGCTATCATTATGGTCCTTTTCAATGAAAGAGCAATGCACCTTTCACTTCTTACACACCTTCATCACATGCCAATTTATATTTTAGGACGTAGTGTCTTAAAATTATATGCTCGCATATTGTCATCTCATAATTTTCACTATCAAGTTATGAACCTAACATTTAATTCAATTTTATCATAAATAACATCACATGTTTCTCATAAAATACAACCAAAACATTTTCTAACTACTAACATAACATCATGATTTATTTAATGCAAATACCAATTTGTGTTATATAAATTATCATAGCCCATTCACATTAGTTTCTATGGAAAAGAATACACATGGAAACTATCAACCAAACACAATTTATGTTAAGCATATACCATCACCAATATGGAAACCTGTTGAAGCATAAATAAACTCATTTCATTTTTAGCATACACCATCACCAATATGGAAAATTGCTAAATATGAAAAACCACATAACCTATGTTACAACATACACCATCACACAATATGGAAAAGGCTATAACATCGTCATACACTCATCATTTCAAGCATGTACCTCTTTGACTCTTCTTCCCTTTTGGGAGAACTACATTAGCCTGAGGCCCTCAAAATAGGGGCTATGTAGGTGGCACTCAGTTGACATGGGGTATTCTGAGGTTAGCTTGGCCATTTGTTCGTTCATCTACTTGATGGACCAGCTACCTAAACACAAGGCTTACTACCTACTCTGAACCTTAGGCTCACCACCTATCCTAAACTACCTCATTTTTAGTCTTTTTAACCATCTAACCTTTAACCATGACCTAACCAAGTCAAACTTAATCCATAACCTACCCTCCATTTTCCCTTTTTGGGAGAACTACATTGGCCTGAGGCCCTTAAAATAGGGGCTATGTAGGCAACACTCAGTTGACATGGGGTCTTCTAAGGTTAGCTCAGCCATTCATTCATTTGTCTACCTAACAAACTAACTATCTGAACCCTAGGCTCACCACCTATCCTAAACTGCCCAAAATTATGACCAATCAACCAGCCTTGACACTGTAGAAGTCACTTTAGACTTCTCATGGGGCACATTGGAGATCACATACATCTTCCTAACCATAACAAACAACACTCGAGATCATTTATCTCTCAACTCAACTCAACAAATGATCTCAGAGATCACGACTATCTCCTCAGACCATGACCACTTTCGAGACAACTTTGCCTTGGTTATTTTGATTGCATATGCTACCTCACAACTAGTTAGCAAATTGTTCACACCCCTCACACCTATTGTCAGATCATGACCAAGTTGATCCCCAATATCTGTGACATTTTCAAATTTTCCAAGAGCACTTTCTAGCCTAAATACTTAGAACATGATGCCCATTGGAGCTACAGCTTTGATCATTTAACCCAATCAACTACAACTAATAAGCTAGGGACTGGTTAATTTAATTTTAGTCCTCCTCAACCATTGGAGCTATAGCTTTGATCATTTAACCCAATCAGCTACCACTAATAAGTTGGAGACCGATTACTTCAATTTTAGTCCTCCTTGACCTTGCCTGCGATAATTTGACCTGCCTATCAAGTGAAGTGGTATATGCACAATCTCAACTATTCTAGTGTTCACACTCCAACCTCACCCTGCTCATCCACTACCTATCAAATCAACACCCAATTTCAGATTACCTTCTCTCAATTCTTGCTTTGAGGGGGAATACCTCATCCCATACTTGGGGCAACCTACATCTATTTTTGTCTTGCAGTTCATCTGGACAAACCACAAGAAAAAAAGGTGCAAATGTAGACACCAATATCATGTCAACCCCCCTTGGTCCCCTTATAAATGTTAACACTCCTAACCCACACCTTATTAATTTAAAAACTACTTATTTTAAATTAATTACCTCACCTAAACACCTCACCTAGACACCTCACCTAGACACCTCGCCCTAAGACCATTTTTTAGCCTATGAGTCAGCCTAAGACTAAGTCCCCCAAATCCTAACTACCCATGACCTATTCTCACTCCATCTTAACTCCCTAACCAACTCCCATGCCTCATAAGCCTTTATTTTGACTGTTTTCCAATGGCAAAGGCACTTGGCAGGTAGAGAAATGGGCAAAGAGCTAAAAATAGCCCTTTTACCCATTCTTTCTCTGTCAATGTTGGTCAACCCTCAGTCGACACCGACGAGATTGCCGACATCAATTACATAAGCCAAGCTCTAACATTGAGCTGCCCCCTACCTTTTTACACATTGATACACACACTCTGAGACCTCAAGCACCAAAACTTGACTATCATTCTCTTGGCTACCAAAGCCCTACACAAGTCATTCTAGAGACTGGATTGAAACATTGTATGAGGACCTCAACATCAGCCATAATGAGAATAAACATTCTGACACTTCTGGTTCTTCACCTAATAGAGCTAAGTATTCTAGTTCTCATTTCAATGTTTTAGAATATATTATTAATTAGTTTCCATTTGATATTTCTAAATACTATCAAGAGGCCTGACTTCTTCCATGGAGGGGCTGAAAGGCCTTCCCCTTATTCTCACCCTTTTACACACCAACCCTCTACCTTTACCCTTCCCTAGACCTCATTCACCTTCTTGCAACCCTGCACTAGCCTTTAAACTTCTAGAAATGCCTCTATCTATCCCAAAAACATTCTAAAAGCCATCTAAGGCCAACAACCCCTACCAACATCAGCAACCCAATTGACGTCAACACCATTTACTAGATTGACCTCGATAGACCAACCGATGTCAACGACTGTGTTCTAGACTAGCAAACCAAAAAACTTTTCCAAATAGCCCATAGACCAGACAAAACCTTTAGCCAAATTTTTATAGCCTTCTGAGACACACAGATTGCAGAGAATAGGTACACAACATTCTAATTTTCTATTTCTTTAAGTCATTTGTCTTTTCTTTTTATACAACACTTTTATCTTTAAACAGTGGACTGTCATCCCTTACGGAGCTTCACGCTTTCAGGACTGAGCGCGTAGCTTGGTAGTCCACCATATCCTCTTCTAACATTTTCTTGTTTAAGTTTCTTTCTTACTGTAGGTGTTTCCTCTATAGCCAAAGAGGAGCTCCCACAAAGCTTGGATACGGTGTGCACAAAATTTGGGTAACATCAAACCCATAACCCCTTAACTTTAGTTTCTTCCTCATTTGTATACAATTACTGAAAATTTAAAAAAACATTTTGGCACACTCAGTAGTTCTATATGGCATAGTCGCCAACGTCGGTAGTTTTTCCAAGGTCAATGGGGTAAATGGCACCGATGTCAATTGGGTTGCTAATGTCAGTCGGGGCTATTGGCTTTTGGAGTATTTCTGGGATACACAGGTGGTTTTTGAAAATTTAGAGGTTGGTGTAGGGTTGTATGAAGGTAAATGAGGTTTGAGGAAGGGTATAGGTAGAGGTTGGAGTGTGAAAAAGGGGTGAGAATAGGGGGACGGCCTTTCAGCCCCTCCACAGAAGAAGTCAGGCCTCTTAACAATATTTAGAAATATCAATGGAAACTAATTAACAATGTATTCTAAAACACTGAAATGAGAATCAAAATACTTAGCTCTATTAGGTGAAGAAATAGAGGTGTCAGAATGATTATTCCCATTGTGGTTGATGTTGAGGTCCTCGTACAATGTTTCAATCCACTCTCTGGAATGACTTGTGCAGAGCTTCGATAGCTAGGAGAACGATAGTTGAGTTATAGTGCTTGAGGTTTCAGAGTGTGCGTGTCAATGTGCAAAAAGGTGGGGGGTAGCTCAATGTTAGAGCTCGGCTTATGTAATTGATGTTAACAATCTCACCGGTGTCAGCTGAGGGTTGACTAATGTCAGCAAAGAAAATATGGGTAAAAGGGCTATTTTTAGCTCTTTGCCCATTTCTCCACCCATCAAGTGCCTTTACCATTAGAGAATGGTCAAAATAAAGGCTTATGAGGCATGAGAGTTGGTTAGGGAGTTAAGATGGAGTGAGAATAGGTCATGGGTAGTTAGGATTTGGGGGACTTAGTATTAGGCTGACTCATAGGCTAAGAAACGGTCTTAGGGCGAGGTGTCTAGGTGAGGTGTCATGGTGAGGCAATTAATTTAAAATAAGTAGTTTTTAAATTAATAAGGTGTGGGTTAGGAGTGTTAATTTTTAGAAGGGGACCAAGGGGGGTTGACATAATATTGGTGTCTACATTTTCTCTTTTTTGTCTTGTGGTTTGTCCTGACAAACTGCAAGACAAAACTAGATGTAGGTTGCCCTAGGTATGGGATGAGGTATTCCTCCTCAAAGTGGGAATCGAGAGAAGGGAATCCAAAATTGAGTACCGATTTGATAGGCAGTGGATGGGTAGAGTGAGGTTGGAGTTTGAATGCTATAATAGTTGAGATTGTGCATATACCACTTCACTTGATAGGCAAGTCAAATTATTGCAGGCAAGGTTGAGGAGGACTAAAATCAAAGTAACTAGTCCCCAGCTTATTAGTTGTAGTTGATTGGGTTAAATGATCAAAGCTATAGCTCCAATGGGCATCATGTTCCAAGTATCTAAGCTAAAAAGTGCTCCTGGAAAATATGAAAATGTCACAGATATTGGGGATCAACTTGGTCACGATCTGACAATAGGTGTGAGGGGCGCATAAAATTTGCTAACTATTCATGAGGTAGCATACGCAATCCAAACAACCAAGGCAAAGTTGTCTCAAAAGTGGTCGTGGTCTAAGGAGATAGTCGCGATCTCTGAGGTCATTTGTCAAGTTAGGCTGAGATATAAGTGATCTCAAGTGTTGTTTGTTGTGGTTAGGGAGATGTATATGATCTCTAATGTGCCCCATGAGAAGTATAAGGTGACTTCTATAGTGTCAGGGCTGGTTATTTGGTCATGATTTTGGGTAGTTTTAGAGAAGACCTATGTTTTTAGGTTAGATAGTTGGTCCATTAGGTAGATGAATGAATGAATAGCTGAGCTAACCTCAAAAGACCTCATGTCAACTGAGTGCTGCCTACATAACCCTTATTTTAAGGGCCTTAGGCCAATGTAGTTCTCCTAAAAATGGAAAATGGAGGGAAGGTTATGGATTAAGTGTGACTTGGTTAGGTCATGGTTAAAGGTTAGATGGTTAAAAAAACTAAAAATGAGGTAGTTTAGGATAGGTGGTGAGCCTAAGGTTTAGAGTAGGCAGTAAGCCTTGTGTTTAGATAGTTGGTCCATTAGGTAGATAAATGAATGAATGATTAAGCTAACCTCAGAAGACCCCATGTCAACTAAGTGCTGCCGACATAGCCCCTCTTTTGAGGGCCTCAGGCTAATGTAGTTCTCCCAAAAAGGAAGAAGAGTCAAAGAGGTACATGCTTGAAATGATGAGTGTATGATGATGTTATAGCCTTTTCCATATTGTGTGATGGTGTATGCTGTAACATAGTTTATGTGGTTTTTCATCTTTAGCAATTTTCCATATTGGTGATGGTGTATGCTAAAAATGAAATGAGTTTATTTATGCTTCAATAGGTTTCCATATTGGTGATGGTATATGCTTAACATAAATTGTGTTTAGTTGATATTTCCATGTGTATTGTTTTCCATAGAAACTAATGTGATGGGCTATGATAATTTATATAAGACAAATTGGTATTTGCATTAAATAAATCATGATGTTATGTTAGTGGTTAGAAAATGTTTTGGTTGTATTTTATGAGAAACATGTGATGTTATTTATGATAAAATTGAATTGAATGTTAGGTTCATAACTTGATAGTGAAAATCATGAGATGACAATATGTGAGCATATAATTTTAAGACACTACGTCCTAAAAGATAAATTGGCATGTGACGAAGGTGTGTAAGAAGTGAAAGGTGCATTGCTCTTTCATTGACAAGGACCATAATGATAGCATAGATAGGGTTTTTACAAACAAAAAGTGCCATTCATGTATTACGTCATTGACTATTGGTTTTTGTTAGAGAAGTACCCTAATCACTTGACGTTAAGTGAGCTCAAAATCCCTTGGGTATTTTGGGGTAATAGGCGTGTTCATGTGATATGTGAGGATAACATAACCCTTTTTAGCAGGGATAACTTTTCCCCTTTTCTAGGTGACCTTGAGAATGACTATAGGTAAGTCCATGACTTAATAGTTTTTTAGTCATTTTTTTTGGTAGACTGATCAATGCGGGAAGTCTACTTGGGGACGTTGTTTTGTTTTTTGGTCATGTGAAGCTGATCGATGCAGGAAGCTTCTAAGAGGGTGCTGTGTTTGTAGCAAAATTTGGGCATAGCCATCCTTCGAGGGAGTGGTTTATATTTTTCTTTGTATGTTTTGATGTCTTTGAATAGCTATCCTTCAAGGGAGCATTCTATTAATTACAACAATAATGCAGCTATCCTTCAAGGGAGTAGTCTACATTTATAGTCAATGACCTTTTAATATTTTGTTAGGCACCCTAGTTTTTTATTTTTTTTGACTAAAATTTTAGTCATGGACTAGACTATAGAGGTTTAGGGGTTTCCCTTTTATTAAGACAAAGCATTAATGCTTAAAAAAGGGTTAACTAATTTTTGTAGGGAAAAAGGGTTGATAGGAATATGAATGAGGTTGATGGGGGTTGCTTAAGGGACGAACTCAAGTTAAACATCAAGTGAATGATTACTTGTTTAACAATAGAATGGTCACAGATGCAAGGCATTATGGGGCTCAAGTTTTAGCCAGCCTTCGAGAGAAGATAGAAGATATGTGCCTGATCCATACTTGTGCATTATTATATAAGGTCTGAGCTAATTAAGAGTAAACTTGCCTCATTTGCTTCTTTCCATATTGGTCACGTGTTGGTTTTATTTAAGGACGAGATCTTTGATTTTAAAATCTCACTCTTTCAAATTTTTATTGTAGGCACGCTTGATGCGATCTTGGTGGTTACAAAGTAGGTTAGCATGTTGCTAGCATTTGATACAATGTTGAACATAGTCACTGTAGTCTTGGTTAAGAGTGGGCCAATAATAGCCCAGGCAAAGGATGCACTTTGCAATCGAGTTACCACTGAAATGTCCTCCACAAATCCCATCATTGACTTGTTTGATGGCATGAGATGTCTCAGTGGTGGTTAGGCATCAGAGAAGGAGGCTGTCAAAACCTCGCTTGTAGAAAAGACCCCCTAGCATGGTGTGTCAAGTAGTACTTTTGATAAAATCCCACTGTCCATTGCTAGAGAGGTCAGGAGGAATGATAGAATAAGTCAAGTAGTCAACAAGTTGTTTATACCAAATGTCATGTGGACTAGAGAGGTCAGGAGGGATTGCCCCCGAAGATGTTGGATGAGATGTGCCCAAGATAGAAATCTTAGGCTTTGGTGGTGGAGAGGTCTTGGCAAATGGATATGTCTAAGGAGTAGAAACCTAATCTTTTCCTTTATCCTTTAGGGTTTGGGACTTGGTGGTCACATTAATAGTGTAGATTTTGAATAAAGGGGGAGAAGGTGGTAGAGGGACCATAATCTAGCATTGGGATCTTGATTCAAGTGAGGAGGTTTGGGAGGCATGGGAGGCATGGGATGGTGTTGGTAGGTGGTCAAGAGAATCCTCAATGAGAAGGGTTTCCTATTCTAGGTGTTGGCAAATGATGACCTTAAGAGCGTAACAACTCTTAGTATCATGCCCAGGTGTGCGATGATATAAGCAGATTTGAGTGTCATCAAACCAAGATGGTTTTGATCTGAGAGGTTAGTATGGCTTAATGGGTAGGAGAACGATGCTAGAAGACTACAACAATTGGTGTAACAACGAAGCATAGGAACCCACTAATGGGTCTATGCTCATTGTTGCAGTAGAGGTTGACAACTTCTATTTAGGAGTTGTAGAGGGAGTTTTTTGTACCACCTTTTTGGTTGGTGGTGTGGCCATATGCATAAATGGCACTTTTTTAATAAAAGGTGTCGAATTCATCGGAAGAAATATGTTTTTGATGGGTAGAGGGAGTAATGGAGGTAGTTTGCCTTTGTGAGGTGTTGGAATAGGGAGCACTCTTATTAAAGTAGAAGGATGTGGACCCAAGATAGAGGGCAATGGTGAAGGTGGGAGAGGAGTAGACCAATGTGGTTTGGCATCCTTCTTTAGTATGGTGCAAGGACCACTATTGTGTGGGGTGAGGTTCAAATCTAACTTAACTTGTGGGTGAGTTAGGTTTGATACAGGGTGAACACTGAGAGATTTAATCTATTTTAGCATGGTGGACACCTGCAAGGGTTTGGATTCAGACATAGAAGGTTGAGCTTCTGATGATTTAGAAGTGGAAACCTGATTCTCATCGAAGACTTTGGGTAAATCATCATAGAAGGGTTGGTAGTATAAGGTAAAGTAAGATGTGTAGCATAAGGAGCCTCAAGTTGCTCCCATAATGCCTCATACTCTAGGCTCCTAGAATGGAGGAATCCTAAGTTTTTTGCCAATCAAGAGAAGGGTTTAGATGATGTTACATGAGGCCTTATAGTCAGTCCTTTGGAGGATTTGGGCAATTACGAGAGCAAAAATGTGTTGGATGCAGTGATCACGGGCCAAAGGTGAGAGAGAACCATCACCAAATCTTTCTCGATTGAAGTGGGTGAGGTGGCGAGTTCTTCTCTCAATGGAGAAGGGATTGGAGAATTTGGCTCTTCAAACAGATAGAGCTCAAGGATGATCATGCCTTCCACGTGTGGTCTAGGAGCATGAAAAGTATGATCCTCCATTGGTAATAAGAAAGATAAGGGTAGGGCCACCGACATTGGTACCATCAAAGCATCCTCCAATATGGGAAAGGTTGAAGTAGACTCTCCTACGTGTGAAAGGGGGTAGATGGAGGACTATCCTCCATCGGTGGAGGAAGAATAAGAGAGGAAGGCTCCTCTAGAGGGTGAAGTAGAGGGATGATTGCCCCTTCTACATGAGGGAATGGGGTATGAATGGTAATTTCTTCTAATGGTAGAAGAAGAGGAAAGGTGGGGGCAAGATGAACAGGTAATACAGGATCCTCACGAGGTAGAAGAATGGGTAAAGGAGGTGCTTGATGTCTTGGGGGTGATACAGGTGAAATGGGTTCATCCACGTGAGGAAGAGGGTGAGGTAAAGGGAGCTCTTCATTGCGTGGGGGTGGTATGGGTAAAATAGGCTCTTCTAGTCGTGGTGGAGAAATGGGTTGACCAACCTCTTCAGATTGTGGGAGAGGTTAGATAGGATTGAAAGGAAAGACCATGTCGACTATGCGTATGTTGCATTCTTGAGAGTCATCAGCCATGGTCTGAACATTATTTTGACTTGGGGGATGGTTAGGAAATGGTTGCCTAAAGACATCCATGTTTTGGTTGGCTGGTGTATTAGGGTTATCCAAAACAAGGTTGCCCTTGTCTAACATATCTTAAACAATGTTTTTGAGGGTTTTGCAATTATCTATGTCATGACCCTTGACACGATGATAGTTACAAAAGTTATTTTCCCTATACCATGTAGGGATGGCTCATGAGGGGTCAAATTGGACAAGTGGTCAGATTTGAGGGAGGTTGAGGACTCCCTGCTTCACTAATTTATCCAATATGGAAGCATATGATTCTCCTATTGGAGTGTATCATTACTGTTCATACCGTTGTTGGAATTGCCTAGTGATGTTTTATGAAGTGGAAGGTTCAGATTGGTTGGTTGTGATAGAAGATGGTGACCTAAGGACCACAACATTTGCCGATCCTTTGGAATTGGAGTGGGAAGAAGAAGGTTTGGAAGAAGGGTCATTGGGTTTTGCATTGGTATTTTTATTACGCAATTTGACCCTGTCTTCTTTGATTGCGTGGAGTTTAAGCTTTCAGGCCATGGTGAAAGCTTCATCAAATGTGTAGAAAGTTTGAACCTATAGAGTGGACGAGATGTGCTTGGCACATGCTCTTGAAAAGAGCTCAATGATCTCAAGTTGAGGTAGTGAGAAGGAGAGTTGGTTGATCAAACCTCTCCAACAGGCGACAAAGTCTACTATTGACTCATCCTCAAATTATCTAATGGAATAAAGGTCTGTGATGGAGACATTCTTGGTAATATTGATTTAGAAATGATCAAGGAATAGCTGAGTGAGTTGAACAAAGGTGAAGAGAGAATGACTGGTAATGGAGCTATACCAGTCAAGGGTGGCACTAGAAAGTGACATAGGGAATATGCAAAGTAATAATGCATCATCATGCATTATGAGGTAGAAAGCATGTCTAAACACTTGCAGATGTTGTTTTGAGTCCTCTTTACTCTGAAAGTGAGTAAATTTTGGGAGTTCCCACTAACTAGGGTATGGTCGAATAGGAATTGAAGGGTGGATAGGTTTGTTGTAGATTTGTTCATATGAAAGAACACTCCTTGAACCTGAAATAAATGTCTCAAGGTTGGACATCTTATCCATCAACATCTTAATTAGATTGGTAGATGGGTTGGCATGAGGGGCACCCCCTAAGTTATAGGGTACTTGGAAGGCATTGGGAGGGGTGTACGACATACTTGGTTGCATTTGTGTAGGTGCAACATACTGATAGTTCATCGTAGAGGCCGATGTCAAGGCCATAGGGGCTTGTGCCATGAAGTTGGAAGGCACAACTTGACTAGATGCCACTAAGGGTGGTTGAATGGTGTTGACACTAGTTAAAGGATAAGTGGTCACTCTCATGTTTATAGGTGCAAGAGTGGATGGGATAGAGACAATCAAGTTTTGGAAAGGTGTCGAACTTGGTTAAATTGTTTGCAGTTGAGGGAGTACAGAAACCCCAATAGAGGTAGGGTAAGAAAGGATAGTAGGGGAGGCCAAATTTTGAACATTGGCCATGGTTGGGTTACTAGTCGAGGTGGTGGTCTGAGTGACCATAGGTTGGGTAGTGGCGGCTATTGATATCATTGCCACTTCAACCAAAGATGTTGGCATCCCATAAATAGGGTTACCTAGAGGATCTTGCATTTGGCTTCTAGTGAGATAATGTTGGAGAGCCTTGAAACTGTGGTCAAGGAATCTCTCAAAATCTTGATCTCCTTTGGGAACAATAGGAGGTTGATCGGGGGTAGGTTGGATAGGAGTATGCTCAGTGTCTGAAGTATACTCCATTAGATGACTTGGCACGAATGACAAAGGTGGGAGTGGCTATTGACTCACGTGGTCAACAAGTGATTTGGCTTGACTGAATGTTATGACCATCCAAGTCGAAAGGGGTTCAAGTTCCAAAAACTATGTGTTTCACTTTTAGAAAACTAGAATTTGTGTTAAATAGTAAGAAATTTGGATTTTAAGCTTGTTGTCTAGAATTTTTTTTATTTTATTGACAGTGACTAATGTTAGTTATTTAATTGATATCAGTTATATTTGGTTACTAATGTTAGTCAGCTAACCAATGTCGGTGAAGATTTGGTTACTGACGTTAGTGGAAAAATTGATGTCAATTTCTGTGTAATTCTAGAAACATAGAAGATTGATAGTTTTGGAAGAAGAAGATATTCTGAGTTTTTTTAGACTTCAGAATGGTATGACCTTAACAGCTCAAACACTTAGATAAAAATAGCAAAATAGATGATTAGGAAAGCAACCTCTAAATTGTTAGATTCCTAGGAATGAGTTTTAAAGTCGTGGTGGCTTATGCCTTAAGAGAATGTGTTGGGAGTTGGGTTTGTAAAATAGGTCCTAGAGAGGAATTCTATGGCTAGTTTTAGGTTGTGTTATGGTGCTCAAAAATATCTCTGTTAGGGTCAGTATGTGGCCTAGTGCTGGGGCTTGCTCCCTTCACTTCATGAACCTAGAGCTGAGCTGGGCTACTTAGCCAAAATATACCTTCCCTATAGTTTATACTCTGCCAGAGAATAGAGTGGGTCCTCCTCTTGGTGGTGAAATCCAAGTAGGATCGCTGGGTAGGGTAAGGTATCCACTAGGTGATGAAATCCTAGATGAGCCTTGTCTTAAGTAAGTTTATGTGTTTGATTTGAAGTGATTGTGGTTTAGTTGTGTCACATTTGTGCACTATGATTCATTCATAATGCTTTAATTACTAAGTGGGCTAAGAGTGCATCAAAGCAAGAATGAAATGCAGTAGTTTTTAACCCAAATCAAAATATGTTATTCAAATTCAAACAAATGGAGAAGAGGTAAAGAGTATGAGTTTTTCACTACTCTATGATGCATGCAAGAAGTAACAAGAAGAAAAAGAGATGTTCTTTTTAACTTCTGCTAATGATTTCCTTTTGAAACAAAAAGATAGAAGAGGGGATGCAAGAAGTGAATATTTTTCTAATGCATCTATATGAAAGTTTGATTTTTTAAAAGAAGAAGAATGAACCCAAGGAAGACTCCAAGGGCCCCACTGGGCATATCAGAATGTTTCTCTAAATTTTCACTAATTGTATATAAATGAGGAAGAAACTAAAGTTAAGGGGTTATGGGTTTGATGTTACCCAGATTTAGTGCACATCGTATCCAAGCTTTGTGGGAAATCCTCTATGGCTATGGAGGAAACACCTACAGTAAGAAAGAAACTTAAACAAGAAAATGTTAGAAGAGGATATGGTGGACTGCCAAGCTACGCGCTCGGTCCCAGAAGCATGAAGCTCTGTAAGGGATGATAGTCCACTATTTAAAGATAAAAGTGTTGTATACAAAGAAATGACAAATGACTTAAAGAAATAGAAAAATAGAATGTTGTGTACCTATTCTCTGCAGTCTGTGTGTCTCAGAAGGCTAAAAAATGCTAGCTGAAGGTTTTGTCTGGTTTATGGGCTATTTGGATAAGTTTTCTGGTTTGCTAGTCCAGAACATAGCCGCCGACATCAGTTGGTCTACCGAGGTCAGTCTGGTAAATGGTGCTAATGTCAGTTGGGTTATCAATGTTGGTAAGGGTTGTTAGCCTTGGATGGCTTTCAAAATGTTTTTGGGATAGACAAAGGGGTTTTTGGAAGTTTAGAGGCTGGTGCAGGGTTACGAGAAGGTGAATGAGGTCTAGGGAAGGGTAAAGGTAGAGGGTTGGTGTGTAAAGGGGTGAGAATAAGGGGAAGGCCTTACAACCCCTCCACAAAAGAAGTTAGGCCTCTTAATAGTATTTACAAATATCAAATGGAAACTAATTAACAATGTATTCTAAAACATTGAAATGAGAACCAGAATACTTAGCTCTATTAGGTGAAGAACCAAAGGTGTCAGAATGCTTATTCCCATTATGGCTGATGTTGAGGTCCTCGTGTAATGTTTCAATCCAGTCTCTAGAATGACTTGTGTAGAGCTTTGGTAGCCAAGAGAATAATAGTCAAGTTCTGGTGCTTGAGGTTTTAGAGTGTGCGTGTCAATGTGCAAAAAGGTGGGGGGTAGCTTAATGTTAGAGCTCGGCTTATGTAACTGACGTTGGCAATCTCATCGGTATCAACTGAGGGTTGATCGATTTCGATGGAGAAAGAATGGGTAAAAGGGACATTTTTATCTCTTTGCCCATTTCTCCACCTACCAAGTGCCTTTGCCATAGGAGAATGGTCAAAATAAAGGCTTATGAGGCACGAGAGTTGGTTAGGGAGTTAAGATGGAGTGAGAATAGATAATGGGTAGTTAGAATTTGGGGGACTTAGTCTTAGGCTGACTCATAGGCTAAGAAATGGTCTTAGGGTGAGGTGTCGTGGTGAGGTAATTAATTTAAAATAAGTAGTTTTTAAATTAATAAGGTGTGGGTTAGGAGTGTTAACGTTTAGAAGGGGACCAAGGGGGTTGACACGATATTGGTGTCTACAATGGGTACATACTAGGGGTAAGGTGAATTAGATGGGATTAATATCTTTAGGATGTTGGACACCCAATTCAAAGAGTAGTGAACATATTTCCCCCTAATTTTTAGCAATATACTTATTAAACAAGGAAATTTTTAGACTAAGAAGGTCATGACTAAGACTAAGACTAGTGGATGGTGGACTAGAATACAATGGGGATGAGGGTTGATGAGGGATTGGTTTGATAAATGAACTTAGTATTAGGGGCTCAAAATCATTGGGAAGATGGGTACCCATCACCAATAGTTTTAAGAGGACTTTGTCTTTGTTGGCCAAGATGTACTCATTAAACAGTGAAACTTTAGCACTTGTATAGTAAGGACAATGATTATGATGATTGGATGATGGGGTTAACCATGATGATCTATGGGATTGTAGATGGGGAAGGATATGGTATATTTTTTTGGGTTTGATGGGATTGAGGATTGAAGGTAGGTGGGCACCCATTTTTAGGACCCACAAAAAATCTCATCCTTGTTGGAAAATACATATTGTTGTATGAGAACAAGGTCCAAATCCATGGGGATAGATGATAAAATGGGAATAGATGATGTGAAGGTAGATTTAATAATTGGATATGTCCATTAAACAAATTAGGTCCAAATTATTGAGTTAAGATGACAAGTGATGATGAGGATTAGATGGATGAAATGTGATTGAGATGATGTAAGACTAGGATCAAATTTTACATTGATAGTATAGTAAGTGTTAATGATCTATAAGTAATGCCGATTTTTCAAACTAGAAAAAGGATTGTAGATTTTATGGGTATCTAGATTCAAACTAGTAGGATGATGATTGATGGGTGCCAATTATGAATAGGCAAGATGATTGGATGCTAGATTAGAAATGACAAAGTGATAAGATTTTAGTAAGATACCAATTATGTATGAGATTTGACCAAGTGATGCAAGATTTTGGAATATAATGATAGGATGATATGGATGGATAACAAGAGGACTAGTTTAAAACCTTAAACTAGATTTCTCAAGGTGAGATGGATATATGATTAGGTGTTGGGGTAATGGGATGATGGGATTAAGACCAAGACAAGTATATATGGTAGATAATGAAATGATAAGGGGTAAGAGGAATGAGAGGAGGATGCTTTGGATGCATGTGTGACCTAAAGAGCCAACTATATATGTTGTGAGATAAGATAGAATGAGGTTAGACTAGATGGGGATGATAAGGTTTGATTAGATGACAAAGAATTTAAGACAAAATGAAATTAGGATATGTAAAATATTAAGGATGTATAATATATGATGAAGGATGAATGTACAAGATGACTAATACTATAAAAAATGGGGAGAAGGATATAAAATATGGTGATATAGAATTTGTAGATAACCATTTATAGTTTTGGGTGAAAGGCTAACTTGGCTTACAAAAAACATGAGTTAGGTGATATAAAATGCATAGATAAGTGTGTATGGTTGTCTTGGTTCACAAACAACACAGGTATAATGTGACACAAACCCAAGTAAGCAGATTACAATCTTAGTATTAGTAAACTAATGGGTGTGTAACTTGAGGACCACACCACATAATGGCTTCATGGGTGAGGATATAGGTCAGTGACCCATTATGGAATCAACCAAACCCTTTAAACCTACTATACACTTGATGACTACTTAAGATCTAACCTTGAATCTGATAATAGATCACCTATTATGGTTGAAAGGTCCTATGCTAGGCTAAATGGTCTTTTTAGGGGTGTTCTCAATATACGCTAGGTATGATGAGGCCCAAATATGTATAGGGTGTTGTCTAATACTTGGTTTAGAGAATGAAATATTACCCTTCATGGATGACCTGTATGGGGTTAAATGCTTAGCTAAACAATAGTTTTCCCTAATATTTATACTCTATCAGAATATGGAGTTTAGATTAGTGCATGGTGGTGAAATTCATAGTCACTATCCTCCTAATAATATGACAAGTGCATGGGTGTCAATTCCACATCATGGTACCACTAAAAAATAAAATTGGGAGGGTTTGTAGGTGGTTTTTGATTATCTAAGAATTATTACAAGGACACAAGGAGGAGATCATACACCATCATAGACCTTAGGTGACAAACAAGCAGACCAAAAAGGAGATTAATTAATTGGTTTAATTAAGATGTGAGCTTTATACAAGACCAAAGGTAGACAATAACATACAAGATATGTACATGATTTAGACAAGATGATTAAAATGGGTTTAGAAAAAATGAGTTTTAAGATGCCAAAATGTCTTTGGTAGGTGGCCTACAAGAAAATGATTAGTAGTTTGATTAGAACTTTTAAAAATGCAACTTGTAAGATGATGATTAGTAGTTTTGATTAATAATATTAAAAGGTAATCGATAACATAAAATTTAGATTAAAATATAACCTGAAAAATAAAATGGTAGCAATTCAAAATTTCCACTAGATTTACCCCTGTAAGAAGCACAATGTTAGTCTAATAGGCATAAATAAAAACCACTAAAAAAATCATGATTTGGCTCTATTTTTTTTTTGGGTGAGTGGGAAATGATGTAGGGGTCTAGGGGTGACATCACTCAGTGAGGTCAAGGGATAGAGAATATCATAATGACCATTACAATATTATAACTACTAGTGTAATATCACAATCCATGAGTCAGTTAAACCAGTCAATATGCAAAAATACAACTGTTTATGCAATATCATGACTCATAGGGCATTATCACGACTATGATATTAGTAATATTGCAAGAAAGTTTGAGACTTCAAAATTTTCTATTTTTTTACCAAAATACAAGTGCTTAGATGATTAGATTAACCCAAATGCCTAAGATATATAAATGCCTAAGAAATGACCACAGACAGTTTATTAACCTTATAATGATGTATCAATATTTTACCAAAATATACCAAGATAGGATTTTACAACAAAGATGGATAAACTAACACACAATATTCAAAATAGAAAGGTGTTTTCCTTGTTATGAATAAAACACTTCTAAATCTAGATCTAGTATTACCATAAACTAGATATAAATCTATGCAATAAAATGCATCATGAAAACATTCCTTAATTCACCATTAATATGAAATCATAAATGAGAGAAAGATAATAATAACATAGATAGCATAGATCTAACATGGTTCACCCAATGTGGGCTACATCCACCAATGAAAGTTCTCAAATAAATTATTAATCTAAAACAAGATTATAATGAACTCTCACAAAGATAGAAAAATCTCTTGTAGAAGGTACTGCACAAAAAGTTGCACTTTCACCTACACTTGCACAATGTTGTATCTCACAAGTTGCTAAACCATACCCTATAATAAACACTTTCACTTTAACTCTAATCCTGAAAGCCACACCCTAAAAATAAACTATCAACCTCTAAAGGCCACACCACACCCTATATATAATAATAAAATAAAGAAAACCACAAAAGGATAAGCAAATATTCATTGCTTATCCAAGATAAGCATTATCCAACATGTGACAACGCTTTTCCACCTCATCAAGCCTATCTAAAAGCTCTCCCATGGATAAATTCACCATATTCATCTTTTCTACCTTCTAAGGGCACATTTTCCCATGAACATGTTATCACAACCAACTCCACTCAATAAAGAAGGAGTTCCCTTTTCCAAAAAATAACTAGCTTCCTCAAAACAAAGGAGTCAACATGGGAAAATGCATCTAACAACTAACTCCATGAAATATGGAATACATAGAAATTAGGAATATAAGGAATATTCCACTCACATATGGAGAACATGAAAATTATGCCCCCCCACACATCCTTAGATCTCTTTAGACCACCAAAAGTTATTCCTATGGTCATGTGATAGCCCCATATGGCTCTGCACTAAAAAATCTCCCACTCAAAGACTATTTCTCTTGAACAAAATCTATCACTGCTCCATGACCCCTAAAGCCAACCAAATCTGAACATAGTCTCAACTTATCCAATGTGACTACCTTGGTCATCATATCCACAATATTTTGGCTAGTATGAATCTTTTCCAAATTCACCAAGTTCTCTTCCAAAGTTGTCCTAATAAAGTGATAACATAACTGAATGTGTTTTGTCCTCGGGTGGAAAGTAGAGTTCTTTGCCAAATGAGTAACACTTTGACTATCACTATGTAGTCTCCTAACTTCCTACTCATACCCCAAATATTGAAACAAATCTTGTAACAAAATCATCTCCTTACTAGCCTACCTGGTAGTAATATATTCTACCTCTATGGTTGACAAAGCCACAACCTTCTGTATCATGGAAATCCAACTAACTATTATATCTCCAATAGTAAATATATATCTTGTCATACTTCTCTTGCTATCAATATCCCTTTCCATATCTGATTCCACATAACCATGCAAAGTGGTATCTAATCCACCATAACATAATGTAAAATCAATGGTTCCTCTCATATACTAAAGAATCCATTTCACTACCTGCCAATGCTCATAACCTAGATCACTCATATACCTACTCACAACTCCTACTGCATGGAAAATATCTAGCCTAATAAAAACCATGGCATACATCAAGATACCAACTACTGATGAGTAAGGTACCTTGGAAATCTTAAGATTTTTATCTTCTATCTTGGGACACTACTCCTTTGATAATATAAAGTGGCCTACCAAAGGAGTACCAATAGATTTAGCATCCAACATGTTAAACCTTTCTAAGACTTTCTTCACATACTCTGATTGGGATAAGATCAACTTCCTGTCCTTCCTATCATGATAAATCCTCATACCAAGGATTTGCTTTGCAACACCCAAATCCTTCATAGAAAAGGAGTCATGAAGCTATTTCTTGAGTATATGAATATGTTGTATGTAATTTCCTAAAACTAACATGTCATCTACATACAAGCATAATATAATAAATGAACCATCATCAAAATGTTTGATGTACACACAATGGTCAAAATGACAACTTTAATATTCTTGTTCTAATATAAAACAATAAAATTTCTTGTACCATTATTGTGGAGATTTTTTTAGGTCATGCAATCTCTTATTTAGTCTACACACATAATACTCCTTCTCTTTGGCCTCATAACCCTGTGGCTGCTTCATATACAACTCTTCATCCAAATCACCATGAAGAAAAGTAGTTTTCACATCCAACTATTCTAAGTGCACATAATAAACTACAACTAAACCAAGAATAGTCCTAATATAGGTCATTTTTACAATAAGAGATAAAATCTCATCAAAATCAATACCTAATTTTTGTGAAAACCCCTTAACCACCATCTTGGCCTTATACTGGTTTCTCCCTTCATCCTCTTATTTGATTCTAAAGATCCACTTGTTTGACAATGCACTCTTTCCCTTGGGTAACGTAGCCAAATCCCACATTTGGTTCTTCATGAGAGATCTATATTCTTCATCCATGGCTTATTCCCATCTCAACTTGGCATCTACCTACATTGCTTCCTCATAAAACTATGGCTCTCCATTTTCAGTGAGTAATAAATAATTCAAAAAGGGGAAAAATGTTCAGGTGCTCTTCTTACCCTAGAAGATCTTCTTACCATAGGAGTTTGGGGTCCTTGTGTAGAAGGTTCCTGAATTGAATCCTTTGATACTTTTCCATCCACAATGTCATCTAATATTGTGTACTCTTTTTGTTCTTGCAACTAATCCTTATGCATGAATTTCATTAAGGACTACATCTCTAGACTAAAATATTTTCCTATATTTAATGCTCGATAAATAGAAACCAAAGTCATCCTTACCATAACCAACAAATGTGCATTTCTCTGATTTAGCCTCTAGCTTGGTCCTATCCTCTTTATTAATGAGAGCAAATGCTTCACATATAAATACTCTAAGAAAAGAATAATTTACATTCTTACTAGACCAAACTTATTCTAGAATGCCTCCATCTAAAGGCATAGAATGTCCTTTATTAATTAGATATACTACCATGCTAACTGCTCCTACCCAAAACTATAGAGGCAACCCTACATGTAACCTCATGCTCCTAACACATTCCATTAAATTTTTGTTCATCCTTTTAGATACCCCATTCTATTGTGGAGTTCTTGGAACTATCCATTGCCTATGGATTCCATTATTAGAACAATAATCAAAGAAAGCATTACTACACTACTCACCTGCATTATCTAATTTGAGACATTTCAATTTGAGACCTATTTCATTCTCAACCAAAGCTTTCCACTTCTTAAAAGTGTAAAATAAATTATATTTATTTTGAATATAATAAACTCAAACTTTTCTAGTTTCATCATCTATAAAAGTAACATAATAATTAGATCCACCAATAGAATATACCTAAACTAGTCCCCATACATTTGAGTGTACCAAATCTAACTTGTGATATTTCTTTATGGGTCCAACCTTTAAGAAATTAACCCACTTATGTTTCCCATACACACAATTTTCACAGAAGTCTAGATCGATGTCTTTTAATCTAGGCAACTTATCTTATAAGATTTGCATGCCCTTATGGCTCATATGACCGAGCCTGTAGTGCCACATAGTTACGTCTCCATCTTCAACAACTAAATCAATAGAATCAACACTACTAGTCAAATACAAAGTACCAACTTTCTTACCTTTCTAGATCACAAGATAACCTTTGGTAACTTTCCAAGAATTATAGTAAACAATACTGAACATCCCTCACTACCTAATTACCCCACTAAAACCAAATTCTATCTCAACATAGGCATGTGTCTAACATACTTAAGGATCCATGTGTTCCCATTTTGCATCTTAATCTGAACACAACCTTTCCCTACTATCTCACATGGTTCATCATCCCCAAGATATACATGTCCTAGATTCTCTTGAATATAATCAATAAATAATGCCTATGTGGGGTGGCATCAAAAGAAGCCCCTGAATCTAATACCCAAGACTCAGAAAAACTATCCATAGAAAGAATTAAGGCATCTCACCATGATTTACTTGATGTTACATTTACCTCATTTTGTTCCTCCTTATTGGCATTCTTATCCTAAAGTGACCAATAGTCCTTTGAGTTTCCACTCTTCCCACAATGCCAACATATCATCTTGGATCTAGATCTAGACTTAGATCTACATTTTGACTTTCTTTGGTTGCCTTTGCTCTTATCCTTTTGCCTCCCTCTAGTATCAATGGATAAACCATTACCTAAAGATGATTAATTTTTTTAGATTTTTGACCAAAATATAGGTGCTTAGATGATCAAATTAACCTAGATTTCTAAGATATATAAATGTCTAAGAAATGACCAAATATAGTATATTAGCCTTATAATGATGTATCAATATTTTGCCAAAATATACCAAGATAAGATTTCACAACAAAGACGGAAAAACCAACACACAATATTCAAAATTGCAAGGTGTTTTCCTAATAAAAATTATCCTAAGATCCACCTTATCAATTTGAAGAGATAAAATAATAAATAGAACAACCCCCAAAATGTTTAAATCATAATATTATGATTATAATTGTAGTATCACTATTCTCTAGTCAATACCATGATTGCATGATTAGTGATTTTGTATAGGTCAGTAAAAAAAGGTAAGGATATGATGTTTTTATTTGTAGATGACCTCCTCCTTTGATGTTTCTTATTGACCCTATCAATTTCACACAGTAGGTTATACAAACAAGACCCCACACATGGTTAGCAAAATATGTCCTTCTAATCACAAATGTGGTTAGAAAAACATTCCAAGATATAAAATGGTTAAATAAGCTTTCAAGAGGGGCTTGTATGATCAGTGATCTTCCTACAAAATAGAAAATGACTAGATTAAACTTGTAAGTTAGAGATCAATGGATAATCATTAGCAGATTTGGGATAAATTATAATCATGTGACTGTAATTGGAATATCATGACTTGTAGGCCAATGTCATGAATCTCAAAGTTGTGATTTTATAATGGCCAAAAACTTATCATAGTCAAAAAAACCATTAGCCATTAAGGGTTAGATAGTTAACACAAAAATTTTAATTGGCATGCAAAACCATAATTTCAATGCAAAAATACAACTTGTGAATTATGGTATTGCAGAAGGGTAAAAAGCCTATAAAATAAAATTGTTAATGGTTAAGTTGGATGGTTAACGTAAAATCAAAATTCTTAGGGACAAAATCATGACTACAATTTCATCACTTACAAATCAATCTCATGATTCACATGTGTGTGAAGATATCTTCAAAATTCATCACTTGTTCTTGACTTAATCAACCCTGGATCTAGAAAAAACACCACTAACAATAAAAATGATTAAATTGGGAGGGATTGTCCCATCGTGGTTTCCAAAATTTAGTATGAATTTTGAGCTTATTAGATTAAATCATGAAATTAAACAACTTAAAATATCAAACTACCTAAGTAAGATCTAGAGCCATTAGAATCAAATGCAACTAGATGAATGAACAATTCAAACTAGCATTCTAATCCCAAAGTTGATTTATCCAAATTAAGATTAAATGGATAAAAGACAAAATGATTGGATTGAGATTACCTTAGACTCAGATTTTTGACATTATGGTTGCTTGATCATGGATTATGGATTCATGGATTTGGTATGTGGATTCAAGTTCATGTCATTTCCTCTTGATTGCTTGTTGATCATATGGACATGAATATTCCAAGTTAGTTTCCATGGAGGAGTGGGTTATTTATATATAAAATGGAGGGAAGAATCAATGGTTAGAATTCAAAGTTGTCTTGTAGAGATCTATGGTGGAGGATTATACAAGGAATTTTAAATTCCTTTCAAGCCTTTATAATAGAGGCTTCTAGATGGGGAAGCATAAGTTAGAGAGGATTCTAGAATTGGAAGATTATATAATCATCTTAGGGATTAATTAAGATTAGGTAGGGATTAGGTGGGTGATTAGGGACTAGGGTGTAGGAGAGCCTAGTAATAGCCTTAGTAGGTGGGTAGATGGGTCATGGGAATTTGAAATTCCTAAATAATAGATAAGATGGATTAGGATGGGATAATGGGGGTTTAGGAGAATTAGTGAAGAAGTAGGATAGGACTAAAGTTAATAAATGAGGAAATGTTGAGGGGTGATATTAGATAAATGATTAGAAAGGGGGGGATATTAAGATGTAATTAGAGGGGATAAATTAGATAAGTGGAGTTAGTATCGACTAATAGTAATATTAGTGATGATAAAGGAAGATAGTAGATTTAGGTGCATACACCTGTCACTATCCCTACTAAGATACCAAAGGAAATTTAAAGTAGATTAGGTATCATGAAGGGTAATTAAGATTAAAAACCCTAATATTTTATTGTTAAACCCTCAACCAAACTCACAGGAAAAAACAAAAAGAGAAGGACAAGGAAAACATCTTGAGTAGGTGAACTTAGAAACAAATTAAGAAAGACAAAATCAAAGAAAATAAGAATCTTATTATAATGGCCACTGGTGAATTACTCAAACTCTAAAGATTATTTTTATTAAACTTTTTCCTTGTCTATTTTATATTTTTACTAGTTATTAGTAGAAGTTTGGCATAAGTTTATATGTATTTTTGGGGAAGATTTCCAGAGGACTCTTTATTTCACTAGCTAGTCTAGATGACTAGCTTGATTGTTGTTATTTGTTTCTGTGTTGATTTGGTTTTGTTTTTTTACACTTGGTTATAGGATCCTTGTAAAACATGCACTTTTTACTTGATTAAATAAAAACTATTTCCCCAATGGCATGATAAGGTATAGATAGTATTAATGAAGCTCATGAGATATGTAAGTGTGCAATGTCCCTAATGGAATGATAAGGTATGGATAACAGATAATCCCCTAATGTATCAATGTTCCCCTATGTGGGAAAAATGAGTAGATACAAGATAATGAGGGAAAAAGGGGGGGGTTTAAAGTGACATTTTTTTCTTTAAAAAAAAGTTGAACTTGAAGAGAATTTTAGAGACAGTTCGATAAATAATTTGATATTAATGTAAGAATATGAATTGTGGCATTATTAATTTATTTTTTAAATATATAGATTTTTCAATACTTAGATAAAAAATGTGTGAAAATTTGATATATTTCTAACAATGGCATGGTACCTTCTTGGGAAATCATAAGGAAATTGCATGTGTGTGGACATAATTTTTTTGAGTAAACAAATAAATTTTAGTATGAAATTTCATATATAGATATAGAAAATATCTATTTTATTATTTTTAGGAATTAGGTGTTTAATTCTTAAATAAATAAAGGTTTGAGTAAATGTAAATTAGTAATTAATGTGTCTTAATTAGCCTATTAATTTATGTAAATAGATATGTATTTTACCTATTCTAAAAATAGTAAGAAGTGTGAAGAAATCAAACTTAGCTTATTATGTTTTGAAATAGATGATGCAAGGTCTAGAAATTGTTGTGTAGGGATGGTAGACTATCAGAAATAGGACCCAAAACTTTGTTTTTGGATTGGATAGGAGTGCCAAACTTAGGATACCTTGTTACTTGGCAATGTAGTCCACTTTTAGCACTAGTGTCCATTTTTGGCACTGTTATCTTGGTGGTTTGGCTTTTCTAGGTTTTGCTTGGCAGGGCTATGACACCTTAGCAATGAAATATTGAAGCCTAGGTCTGTGTAGAGCTCATTGTTTGTTTGATTCAATCTTTAAAACCCTTAAGAGATCCTCATACTTTAAACTAAGTAGCAAACTTGGGAAAAAGAGGAGGGGTTAGTGTGTAAAGGATGTGTTGGATGCACTTCACACCCTATGTGTGGGCATGCTATCTATATACCAATACTCTGAAGAGGATCAACCTAATATAGTTCTTCCATTTGAAGTGCTTGGTGAAATTATGTGATGTATGAAACTAGATGCAAAATTAGAATGTACTTTAGATGACTAGGGATTGGTATGAGTGCTTGAATAGGCTTGAATTGGTCATGGAAGGTTGTATGCCAAGAATAGGGAAGAGTGCTTGAGTATACCTACTTGTATTCTTGATTTTTTCCTATGAATGAGTGCCAACCATTCTAAATGGATATTTAATGGACTTATATATGGAAATTGATGATCTTGGGTTATATGATCTTGCATTAGAATGACATGAGAAAAGATAAGGATTTGATAAAATCTAACCATTTGAGGCTAAAGTGAACTTGGACAAAAATGCTAAAAATAGGACACCCCTAAGTTCCATCACTCCTACCCAAATTGGGTGAAATTATCCTAGGGAGATGGATCTGGGTCTGAAAGGGTGACATAGGTCTCAAAAATCTAAGTCCAAGAAGCTATAGGTGATTGGGAATTAATGAAAGTTTAGCCAAGAAGGGTTGAGTGAGAAAGAAAGAGGATATATAGTCATACAATTTTTAATTTTATATGATTATATTTACCCCCCAACCCCCCTTATTATAGTGACGTATCAAAGTGAAATACTAAGATAAAGGAAAAATAGAAAGCATACCTGAACTTACCTGTAAGGGAAAAGATCATGAAGCTATGTGTAGAGAGAGCACATTGTGATGTGTGAATTTGAAAATAAAAACATGAAGTAGATTAGTTCTTACTATATACACTATATATAAAATAAGAACATACAAAATTTGAGTAAAGGAAGAGAGAAGAGTGAATACACCTCATTAAGTATGTAAACCAATATAAAACCTATTGTGATGCTAGATTGTGCTGAGTATGTGTTGAATCAAGAGTAATATCATGAATGGAGCTAAGTGATAAATTCTCTATAATGTGACTCAAGAATGCAAAGGTTGGCCCTTTGGCTCCATCATCACTAGCTAAGTGAAGTTAATGAATCATGCATATGCTTATCAATGTCTAGACTGTATGCCCAATCCCTTTGAATAGGTGGTTCAAGAATACAAAGGTTTACCCTTTGACTCCATCTTTTCCAACTAAGTGAAGTTAATTAATCATGTGTGTGCTAATCGATGTCTAGACTATATGTCTAATTTCTCTAAATAGGTGGTTCAAGAATATAAAGGATGGCCCTTTGGCTCCATCATTACCCTATGAAATGAAGCTCCGAAGTGATACTAGTATATAATAGATGTCATATGAGATGGATCATAGATCCCATGAATGTGATGGAAATATAACACTATGGAATGGATATCTAAATGTGTGCTATAAATTAGGCTACTCTTGGCCATTTTGAAAGATGGAGATTAGACTTGTATGAAAGCCACTCCAAAACTGATGTACTAGGCTTAAATGAAAGCTAACTTGGGAACTCAAAAATCTAAACTTGTATGAAAGTTTAACTTGAATGTGATTCCAACCAACTATAAATAGAGTAAGGCACACAACTACTAAGAATGCCTAGAATAAACTAAACTTGGAAACAAAAGAAGATCAATGTGCCACACACATTACCCCCAATCACTGATGTCTAAAACACAGATTCTGATCTAGAAGTTATGCTAACTGCCTCATCTTAATTTAAAGTGATAAATATCATGCCAAACATGATAACCCATTGTATCTAAGAAAACTATGCTAACAATGCTAAATTTGAAGGATCTAAAAGTGCAAAAACTATCCCTAAACTTAACTTTTTGCCTATTTATAAAAACCTTAAGTGTTTTTCTACCTAAATAGGAGCACTAAATCATGGACACCCCTATTTTTGATGCTAATGTCCATTTATAGCACTACTATCCATTTTTGGCACTATTATTCATTTTTGGCACTATTGTCTAGTGTGAAAACTCACTATTGATCTGAGAGTGTTTTTGTTTTTTTACTCTGATTTAACTAGTTTAACCTCTAGATTTTGTGCTAACTATTCTAAATGCTACTATTTTTATTTTTAGGAGGTTTTATCCCTGTGAAAAAGCCCCTATTTTATGCCCCCTCTTTTGAGGGTAAGAATGATAAACCTGCAATGACTACCCTTAGAAGAAAATAGTCCTACAAGTGTGTTAATCTGAATATATATATATATATATATATATATATATATATATATATGATATAACATTTGATATTTGACAATATGTTTCAAGATATAGCAAATATTTGTACCGATATATTGTTAGATCAACAGGGGTATGCCTAGATAGATATAACAATATGAAAATGTTAATTTTTAGTTGTTAGTTGGAGGGATGGAGAATTATGTCCATCATGGCATCTAAGAAAACAAATAAAATACATGATATGTATCATGACATTTCACACATTTGACAAGAAACAAGTAAATAAGCAAGAAACAAGAAGCAAGAAGCATACTAGATGGGTCAAAGGGGTAGTACAAACAAGGGACATGGGTGTATGTCACTCAAATTGGAAATAAGCATGGAAGGCATGTTAAACTACCACATACACATACAAGTGAAATAAGTAAATTTTTCACACAGGCCACATGCACATAGATAAGTATAAATAAAGGACATTGGTAAATGTCCTAAGGCACACACATGAAAAAAAAGTAAAGGATATTTGCAAATGTCCTAAGGCATAAGCTAGAATTAAAAATGTAATGACACAAGCTATGCTAAGCAAGATAACATGTAAAAAATAAAAATATATAAGCACATATAACTGATCAAATAAAATATGAGAGTATGCAAAACTTGTGTAGTAGAAGACTAGGTATATGCTAAGAAATACACAAGTGCTAAATACTAGTGAGATGTTGATATAGTATTTTGTGTAAGCTATAAATTAATGTACATAAAAATGATAGCTCAAAGTATGTGGTGTAGAAATGACATAACTTGGATGGTGTATTCATGTAGAATATTCCCCCAATAGGTTTGTATAATAATGGATGCCTCAAATGTAGAAGTAGGCATGCCCCCTCTATGGGTAGAATTTAACAATCATGTAGCTAGATGTCACTACACACACTCAAAGAAGATCAAGAGAAGCATGATAATGTGTAAAATTTATAAACAATAGCATGAAATAATAAATTTAAGTCCTAACATGATAGTAGTGATGTAAAGCATGGATGATGAATACAATCAAAATACTTTTGGCATTTTAAATTTTTTTGGAATGTTTTTGTATTATTTTTATTATTATTAATTTTTTGAAAATATTTAAACTATGTATAGGAAGAACTAAGAAGAAATGATACTAACCAATGAGTCTTGGGTGAGATTCCCTATCCTAGTGTCATGTGTTAAACAACTAAATCATGCGTGATCATGAGGCACTAGTGTATGACTGAGATTATGAAGTTAAAATGAGTGTACATTGTAACTGCTCTAAAATATATAAAATGGAAGTTGAATGTGGGGTCCCCTTATAACTCTAAGAAGTAGATGCAATTGTAGGTCTCTTAGGGACCCATCTAGAAGTAGGAGAAGGTACTCATTGAATAGGTGCTATTTTTGTAGTTGTATGAAATCTTAGTATAACTACTCTAGGTGTGAATATTGTCACTAGAATCCATCTAGAATCTTAATTCCATGGGAGTTATGAACCCTCTGTAATGGTGATGGATGCTTTAACTATGGATAAACCTAAATTGGAACTAGAATAAGAGTTGGAAGAGAAGCTAAAATCAGTGGAAGAATTGGATCTAGTGGCTAGAAGCTGGTAGATGGCTCTAAAGTGGGGAGTGGTGACTCATAAGGAACTTTACTAACTATAATAACCTAATTAACATTAATTAACATCATGCATATATGGACTATATGAGGTATTACTTTGAGTTTTTAAATCCATGGTCGACCAAGTAGTATGTCAAAAACTCATGTGCTAGGAACTATTGTGAATGGTATAGCCACATGCGTAGGACCAACCTATAATATAAGTACTATATCACCCAATGAACTCTGAATATGACCACTAAAACCATTGATAATTGTATCAATCAGAGTGATATCCTACTCTGAATAACCCAAATGATGTAGTAGTGTGAAGGTACACATATTAAGACTGGAACCATTGTCAATAAGTACATTGCAGATAGGTTGATTATGGATATGCACTTTGATAAAAAGTGCATTGTAACCTATATTATCCTCCATAATATCCTAATTTGAAAAATATATTGAAGTCCTAACTGGAACTCTAGATTCATACACACCTATCATACCTCTCAAAGTATGTGCCTCAATTGAAGGTGCCTGGTATGTAATTGGTGGAGGATGTGTATGATAAGTATGATGAACACTTGATGTGTCTTCTTTCTCTTATTTTGAATGCTATGGAAATGGATCTAAAAAAAATTTCAAAGCTTTATCTTGTGTTGGCTTTGTCTTTGGAGGCTCAACTAATGTGCCTAGATCAAGTAGATTATCATCTATCAAGCCCTGTATGTTATATCACAAACTAATGCATCTATTTGTGGTGTGGCCTAGTGCCTTATGAAAATTGAAAAATTCATGATGATCATGTCCTTGTGGAAGAGGCTTTGTTGAATCTACTTCTTGAATAGGTAGGAGAGTGATGATGTTGCATTTAGATAACTATTATAGAACTCTAGCTAGATAAATTGGTAAATTAGTAAATGCACATCGAGGAGGTGCTGATAAAACCACACATTGAGGGGGCTTTGAATCTGTGTTGACTATTGGTTGATTCTAATTCTTATTATCACTAATTTTGACCTTGTATAGGACTTTGCTATTACTCTTGTTTTTTGTGTCTAGAGTACTTGAATACTTGATTTTTCCCATTGAGATTAACTTGAATTCTCTTCCCTTAAGTGTATGACACAATTTGGTGAAATAAGAGAATATTTTGAACATAATGGATTCATGCAATGCTTGTAGAAGGCTCTATTTAAAAATGTCTTGTATCTCTTCATCAGCCATGGGGCTAGTTGACTTAGCCAAAATAGTCTTGTATCTAAAAACATAATCTATGAGAGGATCATTTGACCTTTGTTTTTGCTGTGTAATCTATGCATATGAAACCTTGTCACCAATGTTGATACTAAAATGCGCTAGGAACATGTCTAATAAATAATTGAAAGTTATATGTGACTGATTTGGTAGACTATAAAACCATTGTAGAGAATAATACTTTAGGATCCATGGAATTTTTTTGGTAAGTAGCTAGTCATTGGGTACATAATCCAAACATGCTACATGAAAATATCTTAAATGTGTCTCTAGAACACCCTTACTATCATGAAGAGTAAGCTTGGGTTGAACAAATCCTTATGGCAAAGGTGTAGAAGTAATATGGCATGCCAATGGTATATGTAGAAGCTGAAAATAATCAAAAGCCTATGTAGGTCTAGTGGTACCATTCTCAAGATGTTTCACCTTGGATTGAAGAGATCAGATCTCTTGCATAAGGGTTGCCACATTAGGAGATAGGGATGTACTAGCTACAGCTGGTAGCATAGAAGAAGGTTGGGCTGCTATAGGGGTTGTTGAGACATAGTTTCCCTTGTAATGTCATTAATAAGTGGCTAATTTGTGGTTTGATAAGATTGTCTGGTGGTTACTTTTTGTTTTTCTTCTTTTAAAATTCTAATCATGTCATCTTGCATATATAGATGTTTGGTTAATAGTTGTTAAAGTTCTCTATTATCAAGTTCATCAAAATTGGTATATTGGGCCATTTGTAAAGTAGGAAAACAATTTTAAATGTGTTTAAATGTTTTGTAATATGTTGTAATAGACCAAGTTATAGAAAGGGAAAGTAATAAATATAAGAAATGCAAATTCCAAAAATATAGTGATTTAGAATTTGCACAAAAAAGATACTGAGCTATCAAACATGTAAGGTGATACCTCAACAAGTAAAAAGGAGCTAGTATATGTAACTACGAATTTTTTAAAAATATTATTTTCAAAATACTATGAACTTTTAAATTTTAAATTGATTTTTTGAATTAGATATGTAACTAAATTTTTAGAAAATGATGTGAAAAGTACTAAAAAATAGCTAAGAATGTATTTGATGCAACTAGGGTTTAAAAGATTTTTTTAAAAAAAAATTAGTATAATAATTTGAAAGATTTGATATGAATTTGTATAATTTAGCTTGAAAAATGTGGAAAAAATCTAAAAATATTTCTAAAATTAGTAATATATTTTTTGTAGTGGTTTGCAAGTGTTTGTATGCAAATAGGACCTAGTATGTGAAAGCTAGGGTTTGGGTGAATTTCTTGAAAATATCTCAATTAATTTATAGTTTTTTTAATTTTTAAATTCAATAAAAATTAGGAAAATATTGTAAAAAATTATAAATAATTATCCCTAGGATTTCTAGGGTTTTTGTGCAAAAATTTAAAGTAAGTTGGGTTCACCAAATGTTTTATTCTTTTTGGGAATTAGATGTTTAATTCCTAAGAAAATAAAGGTATAAGTAAATGTAAATAAATAATTAATGTGTATTAATTAGCCTACTAATTTATGTAAATATATATGTATTTTACCTTTTCTAAAAATATGAAAAAGTGTGAAAAAATCAAACTTAGCTTTTTCTAGGCTGAAATGGATGATGCAAGGTCTAGAAATTATTGTGCAGGGATGGTAGGCTATCATAAAAAAGACCCAAAACTCTATTTTTGGATTAGATAGGAGTTCCAAACTTAGGACACCATACTACTTGGTACTGTAGTCAACTTTCAACACTGGGGCCCACTTCTGAGGTTATTATCTTAGTGGTTTGGCTTTTTTGGGTTCTACTTGGCAAGCTTATGACACCTTGGTAGTGAAATATTGAAGCCTAGAATTGTGTAGAGATCATTGTGTGTCTAATTAGATATTAAAAACTTTTAGGATCTCTTATTACTTGAACTTGAGTAGAAAACTTAGGAAAAAGAGAAAGTGTTAGTGTGTAAAGTATACACTACATGCACTTCACACCCTGTGTGTGAGCACACTGCCTACATACCAATACTCCGAAGAGGGATCAAGCTAATGTAGTTCTCCCATTTTAAGTGCTTGGTGTAACTATGTGATGTATGCAACTATATGTGAAGTTAGAATGTACTTTGGATGACTAGGGACTAGTATGAGTGTTTGAATAGGCTTGAATTGGTCTTGGAAGGCTGTATGCAAAGAATAGGGAAGAGTGCTTGAGTATACTTGTACTCTTGATTTTTTCCTTTGAATGAGTGCCAACCATTAAAAATGGAAATTGAATGGCCTTATATATGGAAATTGATGATCATGGATTAGATGGGATTGCATTAGGCGAATAGGGGAAAAGATAAGGAGTTATAAAAAATTGATCATTTGAGGCTAAAGTAAATTTGGACAATAGCACTAGAAATGAGACACCCCTGAGTTATGGCACTCCTATCTAAATTGGGTGCTATTGTCCTAGGAAGATGAGACCTAGGGGGGATGGATTTGGGTCTAAAAGGGTTGCCTAGGTCTTAAAAATCTAAGTCCAAGAAGCTACAGGTGATTGGGAATCAACGAAAGTCTAGTCGAGAAGGGTTGAGTGAGAAAGAAAGATGACCTATAGATTGGGTGCTATTATCCATTCCTAAGTCATACAATTTTTCATTTTATATGATTACAATTTCAAACATTGTTGATAACATTTTTTATTATATTTTTAAATGTATATATATATATATATATATTTACAAGTCAAGACAACTAGAAAATTAAAATTGCAAGTATATAAACACAATATTTTGATCTTAAACTCATGAAAATCATGTTTTTAAAAGCATAACCAATAATGTGTAGATTGTTTATATACAATATTTATAAAATTTCTATTAACAATAATTTGTGTATGACTTTAGAGTCTAATAAGGACCATATGGACCCTAGCCTTCGAAGTGGAGTCTATTTTGTTGATTGTTCTTGTGGTATCCCCTACATAGGAGAGATGGGAAAGTTTTTTTGTACTAGAATTAATGAACACACAAATGATATACATCTTAAAAAAAAAGAAAAATCATCTCTTACTAAACATTCTTTCTCAAAATGAAGAAAGAAGGAACTAGGCTAAATCATTACATTTTCACAAGACTAATTACCCTCAAACCCTAAGCAAGAGTTTGGTAAATATGTAGGCAACAAAATGGAAGGATGGCCTAATCCTAAGGATGTTACTATTAGTAACTAAAGTTTCACCCTACTGAAGTAGATTGCTCAGATATTCTTCAAAGTATATCATCCATTGATTTCTCTATTGTATCATTATGCAAAATAAGAAACTATTATCTTGTAGTAGTAAGTGGATATTCATCTAATAATGTATGAAATTTTAATAGACGTGCCTACAAAATTCTCAAATAATAATAAAAAAAACTTTATCCAAGCACCAATGACAAGGTCACACAGTTTAAATTAAGATCCCAAGCCAATTTGAGTGCAAATGGATAATAAATAGCGTAAGGGTAAAAATCATTCAAGTTCTTATGTAGAATAATCCTAAGTATGGTGATGATAAGTTCCTAACCAAGAGCTCACCATGAATCAAAAGATGTTGTGTGGCATGGTACAAACAATTCATCACACCAATATAATCACACACACACACACACACACACACACACACACACACACTATAATGAGGTATGTTGTGTATAAATTAAATAATTCATATGTCCACAAAGACAAAAAAATATTTAAATTTACTAAAATTCATGTGGCCTACTCCATGACAATTTTTAGGCCAGGTTTGGATCCTTTGAGTGTTAGGAATAAAACTAGAAATTAATGCAAAACAATTTCATATAATCATAATAATAATAGATATAAATAGAGATGCAAAAATCATAGAAAATAAACATGTAAAATAAGAAAACCAGATTTAAAGTGGTTCACCCAATGTGGGATACATCCACCAAGAAACACTTTCTTAGATTTTATTACAAACCATGAGAGTAAAAACCACTCTTAGATCAATATTCTCAAAATTACAATGCAAAAATATTATTTAGAGCTGTGCTCAACAAACCCTCCTAAATTTGCACCTAAATTCACACACTCTATTATTCCTTCTCAAACCTTAATTTTCATGATGTATTACCTATGAAATATCCATCAATACATAATACATCAACAAAGTGGTTTTACAAAATAATGGGTATCAAAACCATGGGAAAAATCAACCCAAAATGGTTTCCTATTAAAAGGGGTCCAAAAATTCTTTTAGGGGCAACTGCCCTTGAACCCTAATGAGAATATATATAGAGTCTACAATACATTTAAAATGTACAGTATTTGAAAATACATTATACTTTAGAAATAGGCTCCACAACACAACACTGAGCCTAGATTTGAATATGTGTTAGAGGGAAACCAAAAAAGTCAACAGAAAGTCTTTAAAATGATGTATACCCTTTATAGAAGGTCATACACCCTTTTCAAATGGTGTATACCCTTTCAATAACACTAAAAATTATTCTACAAAGGGAAATTAATACAAATGCCCATTTGTAATTACTTTCAAATATGGTGTGTGTGATTTTTAAGCACATGCCATTTGTAGTATATGAATTTTACTTATTTGCCCATGAATTTAACTCATTCATTTTTCATTTTACAAACATGGAAGTGGTTTTTACTACTGATAATGTAATTTTTTCAAATTATCTATTTAATTTCTCTTAATTACTATAAAATTTTGAATTTTTATTCTTCTTGGACTTATTTATCTACAGATAAATCACGGGGTTAGGTAGTTTCTGTAAAAGACTAATTAAGGAGCTAACAAATGAGGAAATTGAAGTTGAGAAAAAAATATAAATAAAAATGTAGGAAGATATGAGAGCATCCATAAGAGCTTATGGACAAGGTGAAGGTACTTTCTCCACACTAGGTAATATTTAAATGAAAATAATATGCTCAAATCCATGAGATTTGATTTAGATACATGTTAAAATGAAATAATCAAACTTAATCAATCCTTTCTTGAATGATGAAATTCAAAATGTAGAATATGGAACTAATGAATTTGTATTAAGTGATGAAACACATGGATAAACATAATATAATGAAACATTGATCCATAATGAATTTTTTGAACATGATGATAATCAACATCATGTAATGACCCCAATTCATATCACTCTCCTAATGAAGAGGAATTATCTTCCCCTACAGAGTATAATGTTCACCAACACTCTAGTATCCGTTTTATCATTGAAGTGATAACACTATTCAATTTAATAAATAATGTACCTCCTTGACCCACACCTCCAAGGATAATACAATGAATACCAATTTTTTTGATTGAAATAGATGATAAAATAATAGAACTTATGGAAGGTAAAATGTCAAGAAGAACAACTCAACGCCATGCTCAATGTGTATGGGACTATGCATTTGAGAAGAAAACCGATACAAAATAATGACAATTATTTTTTCAAATGATGAAAATATAAAAAAATTACCCTATGATGCATAATTTAGGGTTAATAACAAGCAATATAAAGGAAATAAATAATGCAATGGTAAATAATATAATTAACACATTTAATGAAATAGGTAATAAAACTTGAAAAAGATAGGAATGTGGCAAGATGAGTAATAACATAATCTATAGTAATTAATTCAACATATAGAGCTCAATTTATTAGCTAACCAAGTACATCCATAAACTTGAATAAGAAAAATATAATAAATGCCATAAAAGTAATAAGGCTCGATGATCCTTTACTTTCAAATTGTTTGGAATTTAATGGTAGACTCCCACCAAAAGACAAGGTATTAGTTGAAGGAACAAGACATTTGATTGATTTTTTTTAGCATGAAAACACAAGGGTCTCATTTAATGTAAAAAATGTTTTTAAATTAAAAAAAGGTTCAACAAATTGTAAGCTACATGAAAAAAAATTCTCGGACATGATACAAACATACTTTTATAAAAAAAATATTAAAATTTTTAATGTATGATTGATAATTAGCCAAAATTAATTTAAGATGTGTAAGATTTTGTACATTACAATCAACTAGACATGAAAAACATGTTGTTTTAGGATCTGTGTTGAATTTGTTATACTTTTTGATATTTTTGATTATATACATTGTATTTTACATACTGAAAAGATTATGTAGGAATGTATGGTGACTTATCCACCTAAAATGTCAAGAGAGTTAATCGCAAATCTTCTATGTCAAAGACTTGAGGGGAAATTATTTTTCCAAATAATTCTTTAGATGGAACCTGTAACACTTATGGTGGTTTGTCACATTTGACCAACTATATGTGCGTATAATTTTCACATGAATTTTAAATCCACTAGTTTATTTTAAGAAGTAAAAATATGTATTAAAATATGGAAAAGAGTCATCAAGATGTGAGTTGGTTATGACCTAAGAATCTATCTATAATTTCATATTTGAATTTAAGAATAATATTATCTATCGAAATGCAAGACATGTAAACCAAGAAAAATGGTTAGATAATCAATTCAAGTTCTAAAATGACAAATTACCAGTTGGGACCATTGTTTTGGTAGTGGACTTTGTTGAAAAATACACACTAAAACCACATAATTAGGTTAAATATTAGTACTATAATCCAATTCAAGTTGGAATTTTCATGCATATTACATTCAAACATGCACCTAATAACACAAAGGACAATATAAATATTTTGATGGAGTACCAATTTGATATGAATGATTACATATCACATTCTATAGAGTTTTTCCAAATTTGTTTTGAAATATTTTATAGAAATATGAATGTAAAATAAACAATGCTCAATACAAACTACATTTGGTTAGAGAATTATGTAGGATAATTTAAGAATTCTCAAAAAAAATAATGGTTAAGGAGTATGGATAAGAAAAATGAGGTTCAAAATTTGTTGAGTTTATTTGAGGTTGGGAATGGAAAAGGGAAACATGATGGTGTAGGTGCATGTGTAAAAAGAGCCATGAAAAAAGTGCAGGGAAAGCACAAGGATGGTGATTATTTTATTGATATTGGAAGTATTGTGAGTTGGTTTAATGTTTTCTTAAAAATTATGGATTAGATACATATTCTCATGTGCAAATATTATTTTGGTTAATGGAGTAAGAAATTAAGGAAATATATGAATATTTTAGTAGAGTAATTAGATTGAGTGTATTCCACTACATTTAAATCTCATATTCTAGTTCATGGTATATTTATATTAGGGATATGACATGTTTTTATTTCAATTGTATGGAATTTAATTGGAATGAATGTGAGTCAAAATAATAGGTTGATGAATGTATTATAGACCCATAACACCTATAGAGACTATAAATTCATTTCAACCACTAGAGAATCATGAAATGTCATCATCAATTGACTTTGACCACATCTCAGATATTTTGCAACTAGGTACATTTATTTATAATTTAAAAGTGGCCTTAAATATTATTGATATGTGTCCTTAAAAATAGATAATAATTTAAATGTAGGGAAAGTTTGTTTAGTAATTACACTTGAGGACAATGATGAGGGAATAAACCACTACTTATCTCATTATGTAGAGGTGAAGAAAACTAACCATGACTATCATATGTGGAGAAGACCTAGTTTATCCCATTGGATCTATTGTAGTTATAGGAACTTGGATTTATAGATACTTTCAAAAAAATGTAAAGTAATGGTTATTTGAGGAATTTGAAATGAATAGAGTGGTTCTTCATTATTCAAATTTTCTTATCACTAAAAATATTCAAATGATAAAATTTCATGGAAAGCCTCAACAAAATTTTGTGGAAAGTTCATGAATTTGAGTATGAAGTAATTCTTGAAACAATTAAAAACATTGTTGATTCTAAAGGTAAATCAGATTGACTTGGTAAGGTTATTATTAAATGTGTCTAGCATTTTAAATTACTAAATTTAACTTATTTGATTTAGTGTATAATAATTTAGAATTATTTTATCATTATGTATTTATTTTTGTTTGAATTTTTTATTAACAAATTTAATGTAGGTTAGTTTTACTAGATGGATTTCCACCTTCACTGGTTGATTTTGTGAGTAGAGAAAATTATATTTTTAAAACAAGAGAAGAATAAAAATTATATTTTGAGTATATAATTTTATTCTTCTTCCCAACTGGTACTAAATCCTCAAGGCTTGATTAGAGGACTCACCCATGAAATGATAGGAGTTGATGGTTCATCTCCATCTCTCATGGTTATCCTATAACGCTCACCCAAAGTTTATTTTATTTTTAGCCTTAGGGACAAGAAGATTATCTTAAGGGATGCATATAGTCATGTGAAATTATTTACCCTAGGATTAAACATAGAGGGGTGAAAGGTCATTTCAATGTTTATACATCCATCTAGATGTGTCTAGGAATACAGTTAATTAATTGGGATAGCGAGTCAAAATGTACATGTCCTAATAATCAACTTCTGGTCCCTAATTGAGATTTAAAATCAAGATAAAACTTACCACTAGGTATCCCTAGTATTGAGTGGTATAAAATCCTCTGAGGGGTGCTCAAAATCATTTTTTGTATAATTTTAGGAGCTAATGGTTCATCTTTATCCCTCATAATTTTCTTGCAATGCTTGCCCAAAGTTGTTCCTTTTTAGTCTCATAGATGAGAATATTATATTAAAGGATACATACAACCACTTGTAATTTTTGACCATGGGAGGTAATGGAGATAAGACAAAGGCCATTCTAGAGCCTATAATCCCATTCAAACATGTCTGTGAAGATAATTCATTGATTGGGATAGGGAATCAAATTATACCCATCCTACTGACCAACTTTTAGTCCCTAAACTAAAATTAAGATATGAGAGAAAATGTGATGGAACATCTCCCTCATCCAAAAAGGTATATAATCCTATATGGGTTCTTATAAGACTCACCCAAGAAATTTTAAGAGCTAATGGCTTATCTCTACCCCTCATAGTTATATAACATTCACTTGAAGTTCATTCCATTTCTACACTCAAGGATGAGAAGATTCTATTAAGGTATGCATATAGATATGTGAAAATTTCAAATAAAGGAAGAGAAAAAGAGTATAGTGAGTTAATTAAAATGTTTATACACCCATCTATATGTGTTTATGAATACATTTCATCGATTGGGTTAGCAAGTCAGAATATGTGCATTCTACTAACCAATTTTTCTCCCTAAAGTGAGATCTAGCTATGAGATAAAACATAAAATTATGTATCCTTCATCTTGCATGGAATAAAATCCTAAAATGTATACTTATAGGATTTTTTTCATTCAAATTTATGAGATAATATTTCATCTCTACCCCTCATGGTTCTCCTTTAACACTCACCCAAAATTCATTTTATTTTTTTATTTAGGTTAAAAAGGGGGATTTTTTTGAACTAGGGTCCCCAAACCCTAGGATAAGTTCAAAAAAAAAAAAAAGGCTAAATATAGACACTATAAAACCACACACAATATCTCTACATGTTGAACTAACCCCTAAACCACATTGGGACCCCCTAGGGATTATCCCATAACCTATCAACCCCAAACCTAACTCATCTTGACTAGCTAAACTGACTTACTAACCCACCCTTAACTAAAATTAAACCTTTTAACCTTGAATATTGATGGTCACCCTAACCATTGATGGTTAGTCTTGATCATTGATGATTAGGTTCCCACCACTTGAGCAATCAACTCCAGTCAACTCCAACTTACTTTTTATATTTAGCTTATCTAATTAGTGTGTGATCCAATGCATGAAAAATATAAATTTAAACTAATTTTTTAACCTCTTGATAACTATTATTTCACCTTTCCTTCCTTTCTATAAAAAGGGAGGAGGAAGAGGTGAAAGGGATCCAAGATCAATCGATCATCACCCACATTCCAAATCAAATTGAACTAATGAACTAGCAAGTACGATAGAGAATTGACGCACTGCCATCCATCGGCCAATAGCTAAGCATCATTATTCTACCAAAATTTCTCTAAGAATCACCAAAAAATATCTTGACCCTTTTTTAGACCAATAACCAACAAGCTAAGTATCTATTTTCATTATTTAGTTACATTGTTTCTATTTCACAACCAACCTAGCCCAAACCCACTTTTTAGATTCCCATTATGCAACCTTATCAGACCAATTTATTGGACCAAACCAAAACCATAGTAACCATTAAATATAATCTTGACCATTGATGGCCTATCCATAACCATTAATGGTTACCCTAACTATCAATGGTCACTGTGTGACAAATAAACATCAAGCTATTTTCATCAACCAGACCTCAACCAAATCCAACTTTATGACCTTTTACCTGATCAAATAGCCTCACCCTATTTTTTAGACCACACCTAATTTATTTAGCATTAATATCAATTTTTTTATTGCTCTAATTATTCAAATTCACATATTTATTTATCAACCACTTCTTTTATTAAATTTTGGTATATTCTATTATTTATGCAAATAATTTATCTTTCACTTTTAGAACTTGATTATCTAAGAGTGTGGATTGACAAACTCCAAGGAAGTTTGTGCTTCTTGGGTCTATCTTGATAGGAAATCCACCCTACTATCTAACTAATCAACCATTTATTTAATGATTTCTTATCTATAGATCATTCCTCCCAATCCAAAGAAGAGTATCTACAACCATTTAGATCAACACATGCACAACATATCAGGTTCTACTAACCATACCCTTCTCAAGTTTATTTTCTCTTTCCTCCAAAATAACATAAGTAAAATTTATTTGTAACATTTTGGTACACCCGGTGGGACCCTTGAGTCTTTTCTTGGGTTCATAGTTGCATCTAGGTACTTCTTCTTGTTGTCTTTCTGCTCATATAATGAAATCAAAATTTCATTTTGGGCTTAAAAATGACTACATACATTGTTTGCTTGCTTATTTTGGCTCACATAGATTAATTAATCAAGTGAACTAATCATAACTTCACTCTTTTCACACACATAATACCAAACCACTTGTATTTAATCAAGCATAAAAACATTAACATAAGGCTTGACTGGGACTTCATCACCTAGTAGTCACGTTTCTTGGGTATCCTACTTGGATTTCATCACCAAGGGGATAACCAAATCAGCTCTCTAGTTGAGTATAATATTTGATAATTAGTATATATTTACTAATCACCTAATACCTTATCATTTTACTGTGTGAAGTGAAGGGGTAGGCCCCAATATCAAGCCATGTACTGATTTTAAATATAAATCCCTTTGAGAGCCTAAACACAACCTAAAACCAATCATAGATTTTTTTTATAGTACCCACTCTATAAGCCAGTTTAGGTTACATAATTGTTAAATATTAAGGCATAAGCCATAAGAGAGACTAAAAATAACCTTAGGATTTAACGTGCTTTAGTGTCTGTTTCATTTCCTTGACTTTTTCTTATCTTATCTTTGTTTGAGTTGTGAGACTTTTTGTATCTTCTTCTTTTCTCATCTACATGGTTTTAACTAGGAAACAACTAAGAAACCAAAAAAATCAAGACCCACCTCATAATCATCCATCTTCATCTTCTCCCTCATCTATGGAGTACATCTCAAATGTAGAGAACTCTCCTCATCCTTCTAGGAGTCCTACCATCCCTCGAATAGTTGCCAAAGGTGATGTAGATTTCACCACCTTTCTTGATAATAACCCCATATCCCTCCAACATTACCTTAACACCATATTCCACAGTACCCCTACTTTAGTTCCACCTATTGACTAGCCCTAGTGCATACCATCCCACCTTATAGATGGTACTTCTATTTCCACCATCTCCACCCAACCTTTAATCACCTAGGCATCATCTTCTACCCATAATCATACCAATACCACCATCTAAAACCAACCCACTCAATCAATATACACCCAAGCACTATTTTCACCAACTAATAACCCTCCTAGTATAGGAACAACCTAACCCTTAGAAACCAATACTTCCCTTACTATAGAAGTACCCTCTACTAGTGTCACCACCATCCCTCTCATTTCCAACCTACTTACCTCCACTCCATTTTAGAGCTTGGTGGTTCCCATACCTTTCATCCTTCCACCTATTAGTACTAAAGTTACCACCTACCCTCTATCTACTAACCCAACCATACCTCCTACCCAACCTATGTTAATCTCTCAATAGGTACCCACTGCACCAAACCCAAGCTACATTCTTGATTGACAAGGTTACTTACCTCTACCTTCTACCCAACCACTTATATCCACATATTCATATGTGATATCATCCCAATGACCCATACCCACATAAAAACATGTGGCAACATCTCAACCCCCCACTAACTATACATATGCCCAACACAACCTAGCTTACAAAGATGGGGATGCACACCCCCAAGCCAACCTTGTCAAAATGTTGATGGAAAAATGAATACTTTGGAGCTATCCATTTCTAGAGCTCATAATATTTTATCATATGAACAAATATATAATGAACAAATTCACCCATCCATCCCCATTCAACCATATCCTCCTCAATGGGAACTTTTGAAGTTTTCAAAGTTTTAGAGTAATGAGGACCCTCAACAACATCTAAGAGAATTTATATATTCATGCTATCTAATTTCCTATGATGTTTTTCTCCTTCTTCATATCTTCCCCATGTCTCTATCAGGTCTGACACTAGATTGGTATAGTGCTATTACAAAACAATCCCTCTTTTTTTTGTCCAACTAGCTCAAATTTTATTTGATCATGTTTCCATAAACATTTATAAGAAAGTATCAATCACTGATCTCTACTCCATTTGGCAATTTAATGATGAATCCATTGCTAACTTCATAGCCCATTGGAGAAGTTTGATAAACCAAATCTCTTTTTCTTTGCCCCAACCCAAACTAATTGAACTCTTTGCTTGGGCTTCTACTAAACACATTTCCTCTACTTTATGGGTTCAAAGTTTTAGGACCTTTGATGAATCTTTCACCATAACATAGAAATTAGAGAATAGATTCATTGATGAGGGGACATTGAAATTGACAAACAAGAATTCCACCTTCAAATCAAATGAGGATTCCTCTTCTAAACCTAACAATGAAACCAACACTAAATCCAAAAACAAGGGAACCATGAATGCATTTATCCTTAATATTACCCCTCTACCTATTTTTAACCAACCCAACTCCTCCAATTAGAACACTAGGAACCCAAATTTCAACACCCAAAAAAAATTACTCCACTTCGAGAGTCATATGATTTAGTCTTGAATAAATTTTTAAAGGCCAATATCATAAAACTTCCCCCAATCAAACCTCCACAATAATTTTATTAATCTCATCCTATACCTAGTTGGTACAAGGAGAATGAATTATGCATCTTCCATTGAGTCATTGCACATGATGTTAGTAGGTGTAATACCTTCAAGAACATGGTCCAAACTCTCATTGACAAGAGGGAACTTGTGTTAGATAAACCTAATACACCCTTGAACTAGTCACTTGACATCTTTAAACAACCATTTCCTAACCATGCTCCTTCTACCAACATAAAAAATAAATCAAAATCCTCCTATGCTCATGAGGCCCATACTATCAACATGGTTCTTAGTGAACCTATTGCTAAGAAGACCATCAAACAAATCACTTATTCCACTACTCCACTTATTGAGGTAGTGGAGTCACTAACATCTTCTTTGATATACACATCATAAGAGGAAACCATTCCCATTTTATCATTTTCCTCAATCATACAATAATCCACTCTTCCTTTAGCAATCACTCTAAGGGAAAAAGCCCCTTTTCATACACCTTCCACTGAGGAATTACCTCCCCAGACCTTGAAACCTGGTAATCAAGGAAAGGATGAGATAATTATTCCTTCCCCTCAACCCCTAGGTTTATCCTTTGAATCCACTACTAGGGGATTCAGACCCATTTATAAACCCTTCTCTAGACTGGTTAAAAACTTAGAATTCATATCTGACCCTAACCTAGATCAGGACACCTTTTGGTATTATCTTAGACTCTCGTATAAAACCAAATAAGAGCCTTCATTATTAGAACAACCTACCCTTTCCACTATCACCACAACCTAACCATCTCACACCTCTACACATCAAACTATAGCAACACCATCAAAACCAAACTCACCCAAAGTCATTAAATCACCTTCTACCATTCTAACCAAACCTACTAAGAACCTTGGCATATTTTTTATTCATAACATTACTCACCCATTATTAAATTTGGATATAAGCCCAATAAACCTATCAAACAAACCAAAAGATAATCCAAAAAATAAGGCAAACATAAATAGGATCCCAAAAACCAAAACTCTACCTCCCCTTTCTAATTTACCATCTATTTTGGGGCCTCATCCCTCTACCTTAATTAGGAACCCAACCACAACTTTTGGTCACACCATCACTCCTTTCATCCACACCTATTTTCACTGAACTACCCATGAACATACCTTATATATCCAAATCATATATAAATAAACTACCAATCTCTTAAACATCTACCCCAAAACCTTATAACCCCAAACTCTCAACCTCTCTACCAAAACCAAAACTGTCTACCAAGAATGCTCATTTACCTAAAACCTTTACCACCAAGTCCACTTCTTAAAGGGCTTCCACCTTGACTACCAAACCTAAGACCTCCACCCCTTTGCCACCATTTCCTTAATCTTATTCAACCATCCTATAGAGGCTATTATAAGCATCTTGCCTAACCTTTTCAATTATCTAACCATTTGAACCACATACTCCTAAATCATCTTGGTATAATGACAAATTAGTATGTTTATACCATATGACACCTAGGCATGACATGGATAACTACAAGGACCTCCAAGTGATATCTCATTAGCTATATCATGAGGATGAATTATTATTAAATGAGCCCCTTATGATCTTGACATTGATCTAATAACTAATAACCATCAACCAACATCTACCTACTCCTCCACTCTCACCTCAAAGTGAAGAGGAACTGAAGCAATCATCTATCCTGACTCTTCCCCAAATCCATACCATCCATATGGTAATATGATCACAAACCCAACCAAACAATAAGGGAAAGATAAAGGTGTCCATTCCATGGACATATCCCTCTTCCACCACCTAACCACCTAGCTAATGCCAAGCACCTTTACCTTCAACCAAGTCCAAAGTGTCCATCTTGGGACCCTCTCAGTTGAATCTGTCTGAATCAATCCAATGAGTAGTTCTAAAATAGCTTCACCAAACACTGGTAAACATGAGATTATAGGAACTAATAAATACCTTTCCCCATCACCTCCAAGTGATGATAGAGGCTTTTAAATCCATGGATGTCCAACTAGAAGACCCACAACCTTTGGCAGCCTTTGTTGAAGATCTTCAAATTTCTAGCCTTATTACTTTCAAGGATTCATAAATACCCTCCATCCATTTAAATAACCCATATCCTACTTATTGAGGTCAATATACCCCCATTTATGAAAATTGGGACCCTTGAGATACTTTGAACCTTAACCCTAAAAACATGGCATGTTTTTAACATTATTAGAATTTGAAGATCATCCACTTTGATAAAGTTGGATTACTAGTTTATGGTTTTGCTTTGAGCTTGTCTAATGTTGCTAATATTGGTCTCCATGTCTTAAAAATATAGGTTTCATGGAGCTCTTTCTAATGGATCATGCCTAGAGTTTACAAATTAACTCTATTCAAACTTCATTTTCTAAAATCTCTCCTCCAAAAACCCTAGCATAAACCATCGTATCAATATTCACATTTGGTGGGAGCATTTGGTGAGAATATTTCAAATTATGAATTAAGCCTAATTTTATACTATAGCTTAGTCATGTTTTGTAACATGATAAAACCCTATCTTAAAATCATGCTTGGTCCCTTTTCATTATCTTTCCCCCTTTTGTTCCTTTATTTTATAAGTAGGTCTAACTTTTGTATTGGTAGAGTCCTTTTATTTTTATAGCATGGTCCCCTTTGATTATCTATTTATCCTAAAGTCTTAATTCTAAGGCCCCATTCATGTTTATCAACATGAATGAGACCTTAGTCTTAATGTTTTAGCCTAGGTTTTTTAATTTCATCTTAGGTCCTAACTTAAATAACTTACTTCTTTGAAAATCCAATGTCTTGTGCTTCATCATGAGGGGATAATCTGTCAGAGTGAAGAAATCTCGATAAACTTGAGAATTTAATCCTTTGGACCAATCATGTATGAAAATTTGGATCATGATCAATAGATCAAACCTCATTGGGACTAAGGATCTAATGGAGTGAACATAGAGACAAAAATTCAAATCCCAGGAAGCCCTATGGGTTTGTTATGTAGCACTCCCGTATTTGAGACTTGATAACAAAAAGGGTCCCACATATTAAATGGAACCAATGGTGTGTAAGTGATGGATCATGATAAATGGTTCATGGTCACTCATATATATAGATATAATGGAGTTGAGACAACATTAAAAAGTTAAAATTCCCAAAAAACCTCATAAAGCTATCACGAGGCACTCTTGTAGTCATTAGGACTAAATGAACAATGGCATGTAATTATTCAAATCTTGATTAGATGGATCTCACTTCATCATGGCTCCTAATTTGATAAATTGAATTGAATTCAAGATCCATGGAATATAAAAACTTTATGATCTTAAAATTGATGATCATGTGACCATCATTTGATGTGCACAAGGCCATCATTAACATTCACACGACTGCCAACTTTAAGCCCACCAAAACTAAGAACTTCATGAGCTTAAATTTGATATTCTAATGAAATTCATTTGACATCCATGAGGCCATTATTGACATCTTTGAGGCCATCAAAGTTAATCTCTTTGAATATTTTGCCTAGACAATGGGGCATGTTTTATATCATTCGATGGGTCACTTGATGGTATACTTCAAAACTTAGTATAAAATGATTTAACATAAGTATATGGCATGTTCATTAACATGAATTAGACTTATATTAATGAACTTTATCATAAGTCCTTTGATATAGCCACAAACTGATTAAAGTCCTTACATCTCACAGGATCAATGGCTCATGCTTCATTAGGCTTGGATGATCCAATAGTGCGAAATCACCAAAGATTATGTGCATTCAATATATGACTAACATAGAATATGAAGCTCGTAAATCCCATGAGGGTGACAAGTTACACAACCATGGGGCTTGATACATAGATGGTTAATAACAGATGAGGTTTTGAATCGTGATCAATGGCTCATGTTGATCTTTGGATCATGATCTAACGATGTGAAACAAAAGGACTAATTTTAAATAAAAATGGCTAGATACTTACAATAATTTATGAAAAATTCCATGAAAGTGATAGATACATGCTAAGTAAGCACCATGCAATCACAAAATTATAAAAATAAATTTTTTGTATTCTCAAAAATGCAAACTTATAGAGGCAAGAGTTAAGCCCAGTCTGGGGTAGATAATATTAGAATCCTAGACATGATCCTTAATGAAGGAGCAAGGATAACTAAGGCCAAAAGCATTAATTAATCTAATTAATAAGATTGTATCTTAAGGCCATCTATGGATTTGTGACTCATTAATGAGGATTATAAAAAGGTTATGAACATTCTTTAGCAACAACAAGCAAGTTCCCAAGCACAAGGCCCACCAAATAGTTAGTTAATATTCCACTTTTGTGAAGCATTGTAACATCCTAAAAATGGAATATTATTTTTTAAGGTAATATGCTAGTTTTTTAGCATATTTTCCTTTAGGTCAGTCTATTTTAGAAAATCAAGTGTATTCTATAACTTGGTAGAAAAAGGATAGTTGTCCTTACTTTTTGTACATTTGTATCTTGCAACTAACCAGTATACTACCTTATCCCTATATAAATGGTAGCAATACCATTTTGTAAAAAAGAGGTAGTTCTTAGAGCCAAAATTAATTTGTAAACATGGAGAAATTAATACAAGCAAATAATTCTATAAAGATTGTCCAGTATTTGTCTATGTGTTTGCTATCATGGCTTCTCCCTCATTTGTTTGTTTTAATTTCTAGATTTGAATGGTTATTATGTATTCTTGGTGTTCACCTTTGATTATATATTTTTTAACCTATGATAATTCTAGGTTGATTGAAAGTATTTAGTTTCATTTCATTTCTTTTACTCTTATTGCATTTGGGCCAATGTTGTTTGCTTGCAAGGATAAAATATTTAAAGTGAAACTGATTCTTATCTGCATCTTTCCATACCTTCCTTAGAAGTATGCTTGATGTGTGATGTGATTTGGGATAAGTTGTTTCACTTCACATGTTGGTTTTAAATGCATGCTTGGATGAAATTTGAACTTTTTCATGATGTTTGGGATGAAGATCAATAATATTTATTTTTGTCTTACCCTTCCTTTTGCTCTTTTTGAATTAGATCACCTTAGTTTAGCTTGTCATTATAAATGTCCATCCTAAATTAATTATTGATTATAATTCACCATTATTTAGATATTTACTACATATTATACATAGATCTATTGTTTGGCCATGGTGGTTCCCAACCACCAATTAATATATATATTGTGAAATAGTCACTTGTTCTACCTCTATTTCACCAACATGTAATAAGGTTACTTCAACTTGTAATTCATGCATTAGATTCTTAGGAATTCATAAATAAGAAGTTTTTACTAAACACTCTGAGAACCTATAGTACTCATTTAGGCATCAACAGAAGGAGCTTCACTAGTGCTAGAAGGATGGCCCTCAACAGATCTTTGATAATTTTGGTGTTTTTTTAAATCAAAGATTGCTGTATTATTTGCATATTTGTGTTCCTTTGAGTATAATTATGTAAATATCATTGATTTGTATGGTTTTAAACTAGTCTTTGGGCTTCCTTTAACCAAAGATAGACATTCTTTGAAGATCCATGAGTATTTATGGTAAATATAGCTTAAATCCAAGTCATTTGAGGTTAGTAATAGTAATTTTATTCAAAATTTAACTTATTGTAAATTTGAGTTCATGTAAGCTTAAACATGTAAATATCATTCATACTAATGTATTTGGACATATCTTTGAGCTAATTTAGTTAAAGATCGATGTCCTTTGTTATTCTTTATATATATTTATTCAAAGTTGGCTTAATGTGTGAGTATGATCATTATTATTTGTAAAGATGAGGCTTACACATCATATTTAAAATAGGATTTGGATCTATAACTACCACAAGTAATACCCTCATCAAAGTATGGCATGGTTAGGTGGATATTCTATTAATGTGCCTGGTTAGGTATATGACTTACTAAGAATCGACAAAGGTATTTACTTTATTTCTATCCTAATGGCATTGTCACTAATGAATAACATGTTAGATCTTTTAAAACTACTGTAAGACTCCTAAATGTTGTTCATGAAGATGTAGCATGTAGATTTCTCCCATTTACTTTCAAATATGCTACATATGAATGGTTCCTTAACCTTCTAGAGGATTATATTACTAGTTGGGGTGATTTTAACAATATCTTTATTGATTAATTTGGTAAAATCATTAGTCCATGCATTCTATATCAACAATTAACAACTACTAGAAGAGATTCAAAAGAGTCCACGAGAACCTTTAATGCTAGGTTATAAAATATGTTTAGCATAATTGTAGCCCCTTATAGACCTGAAGAGGCTTTAGCCTTAGATATTTATAAGGATGCTTTGGATGTCATGACATCTATGTTCCTTAAAAGGTCCATTAGAGTCATAAACACCTTGGTATTGGATTATGATGGATCTATAATAATTAGTGATCAAATGCAACCTCAAGGTCAGCTTGTATATGCTATTCAAAATGCCAACCTCAATTTCCCAACACTGAATGTCATTCCTAATTCCAATTAGAATACGTATGCCTTAAATTAGACACTAGCCTTAAACCAATTGCCCTTAAGCCATGCCTATCCTATTAAAAATTTAGGGTTCTTTAACAATGATACAAATGTATTTCATCCACAAGGAAAGAGAGCTTTGGTACCCACTAGTAATGAAAATCATATTCATAACTTGGAAGCACTAGAGAATGAGGATGAATCCATACTTAGGATGGTTCAAAAGTTGAGCACTAATTTTCTTCAGTTATAAAAGTAAGTGGTAAATTTTGGGGAAGGATCCAACATAAATTGTGCTCCTCAAAGGTTGAATAGGTTTCATGATAACAAGTACAATGAGTAATCTAGGGACATACATGAAATGAATCTTTATGATATAAGTCTAGCTGATCATTATACTATCTTAAAAACATGCCAAAATTAAAGGGATAGATCTGAACCTATGCTTAATCAAGACTTTATTTTTGGGACATCTAGGTTTGTAGGAACTTCTAAATCTTTCATACAGGCTTTTAATTTTCCATTTGAATAAGAAAATGAATCAAAATATGATCTAGAAGATGAAATGTACGTTTAAGATGAGTAGCCCCATGAGAAAGATTAGAGACAAGCTAAATTCTCTTTAAAAGATAGTTATGAAAGTAATTCATATGAGGCCATTGCTAAAATTGAGGATATCCTTGAGGAAAAATACTAGTGGAAACATTTATGCTAGGATTTTTTGAAAGAAATTGAGGTTTTGCAAGACAACAATGTCATTCTAGAGATCCCAAAGTAGGATGATTTCGGACTCAATTGGGTAGCTGAGATGCCATTCTGCATGAAGGATGAATATCAATCAAGTGAAATGGATCAAGAATTTTCATATGACACCTTTAAAAGGTTTGAATAATGTGATAAAATTTATTCAAATGGTAGGGTTGCAAATTAAATTCATGCTCTTTAAGTCGATCAGGATGAAGTAGCCTTTCAAGATAACTTGGAAAGTTTTGGCATAAAGATGGATAGTCTATCCCCTCCCCAAGTTGAATTTAATGAAGACATTAGGACAAGAATGATAGATAATATACCATCATTGAAAGGGGATGATATAAGTCACTATCTATCTATGACTGAAAGGGGATTAACACTCTTGATGCAAGATAAAAAGATTTGGGAAGATGAGGATTGGGTCTTAGATTCATATCTTTGATCCATGAATCTAAGAATGTTGATAGGAGGCCAAGTTACATCACGTAGAATACATAAGCATACCATTGCTCCTATCCATAAGAAAAGGCCACTAAGTGAATACATTCATGTTTCAAGGTTTTGTAGTAGACTAAATAATTTTCCATTTGATCTTGGAGGTAATTATTTTGTGAAGTTAGTATAGGCCTTAGATTAATTTCTTTCCTATTCTTTTTTTCTTATTTTTCACTTCATGTCCCTTGTTTGTATATAGTTCATATACATATTTGTTTGCCTTTTGTCCTTTGTTCCTTGCTCTTAAATAAGTCCTTTTGGATAGCCTTTACCTTGAGTTTCATCTAGGCTTCTCTAGAGCTTCACAATTTAGGAATGTGGGTATGACTTCTCAACATTGGTTGATCATGGATTTAAAATGTGAGCTTGATGTTCTAATTTAGAGGAAATATCAAGGATTGATGAATAGGTTAACTATTTTATGAGAAATTGAACATTGTTTTTATCTAAACTTGGTTTTAAGAGGAGTTGTGCATGTATAATGAAAGCTTGAGCTACTAGGGCACAATCATGCTTTCACTTAACAAACATCCTTACCTAAAACAAAGATCACATCCATAGGTGATTACCTAGAGATCAAAGACTTGATGAAATCCTTCAACCTAGCTACCCTAGTTCCCAACCTTGCTGAAAGCATAAAAGATCTAAAACATACAAAAATAAGAATTCAATACAAAATCAAAAAAAATTCAAGCATAGGTGATTATGGTAATCTCGATCAAGGCTATGAATGCCTAGATAGTAGTGAATCAAGGCTTTGAGTGGAGCCAAAGGCATCTTTTTCAGGGCTATATATGCCTAGTTGGTAGCAAAGGAATTCCCAAGCCTTCCCTGAACTAGAAGCATATTCCTTAATGGATATCCAAATATTCTCTAAGTCAATGTTAATGATTAAAGGCACAAAACTTGGAAGTTATCCCTTGAACCCCATGAAAAATAGTAAATGTAATAAAATCACACACAAAACATGGCTATTGTAGAAAGGATTACATAACATTATTAGTCAAACATTAGTCTAATAAACCAAAAGAAGAATGCATAAGAACAAACTAAATTAAGCCTATCTATTCATGTGGGAATTACTAATGACAATGAAAGACAAATGAAAGAAAGTAAGAAATCTATACCTTCTCAAGTGAATCCATTCTCCAAAAGTGGTGCAAAATCATGTTCTCCCTTGATCAAGCATCCTTGTCTTTATCAACAATGTTGGAAAACTCCTCCAATGTCTCAAGAACACTCCACAAAACCTAGGCTAATGATTTGGAATCACTAAACTAGCCTATCAATGAAACTTTAAAACAAAATCAATGATCAAATGCAAAGGATTTTGGAAACAATTTTACATTATAACTTTTCAATATTCAAGCTTAAAAATGATGTCCATGGCCTCTATATTTATAGATTTTCAAGAATGAATAGAATCAACCTAAACCATCCATCTTGAGATGAAGATGTGTGGTTGAGGATTAATTCAATATTTGGAATTAAATCCATAATTATCTTCATCATGACCTTGGAAGAATGGACATTGAAGAGGCATGGGAGGAATTAACTAAACATGGGTGGCCCATAATCCTGATATTTGTGGCATTTATGGCCTAGGGATGTCTTTCTAAGAAATGATGTCACCTGATGATGTAGTTAATAAAAATCAATTTCTAAAAAGAAATATTAAAAAAATATCATGAAAAATCCACTTAAGATCTTGATTTGGATTAATTAGATTTAAACAAGGTTAATCAACATTTGTGCAATTATTTGGAAATTAGCCCTCAATTAATCAAAATGGTCAGAAAGTCATATTGCTGAGTCATAATTTGACTCAAGAAGAATTGGAAGGTGATGTTAGATGTGTTGAAACCATATTCCAATTTAGGATGTTTCCAACACAAAATAACAAAGGTACATGATGTGCACCAATGAATTATAATAAAAGAGTGATCTAGTGCATAGAAAGGTGAAATCATCATTTTGACTCAAAATGAATTGATCAAAGTTAGCTGGCCCAAAAATTGGATTACGCCATTTAGGGATACTTTGACCTAAATTAGTACTTTTAAATGACAAGTTTGAACCATTTATCATGTTTTATGGATTTTCACCTAAAATGTGCATTTGAGTGCAATTCAAGTAAGATTGACAATTTCAACATAAATAGTGTCAGGATTTGGATGTCTATAGCCATGTCTTAATGTTTGACCCTAATTCTATGTCTGAAAAGATTGTTTCAACCATGAAATGATCTTGGTGATGGCATAGATCAATTAAAATAGGTGACACAATCATTCCTCTAAACTAGATCCTTTGACTTCTAACCTATTTCTATGTTTCCCATAGAGTCACCATTTATTGAGGTCAACATACCCCCATGTTTGAAAATTGGGACCCTAGAGATAATTTAAACCTTAAACCTAAAAACATGACATGTTTTGAACATTATTAAAATTTGAAGATCATCTACTTTTATAAAGTTGGCTTACTAGTTTATGGTTTTACTTTGAGCTTGCCTAATGTTGCTAATAATTGGTTTTTATATCTTAAAGATACAGGTTTTATGGAGATATTGTTGATGGATCATGCTTAGAGTTTATAGATTAACTCTATTCAGGCTTCATTTTTTGAAATCTCTCCTCCAAAAACCCTAGCATAAACCCTCAGTTCAGATTTACATTTGGGAGGAACATCTGGTGGGAATATTTCAAATTATAACTTAAGCCTAATTTTATGTTATGGCTTAGTCATGTTTTACAACATGACCAAATCCAAACCTAAAATCATGCTTGGTCCCTTTTCATGATATTTTCCCCTTTTGTTTCCTTTATTTTCTAACCAAGTACAACTTTCATATTGGTAAGGTCCTTTTATTTTTCTAGCATGGTCCCCTTTGATTATCTATTTAGCCTAAAGTTTTAATTTTAAGGCCCCATTCATGTTTATTGACATGAATGAGACCTTATTCTTAAAATTTTGGCCTAATTTTTTTAATTTCATCTCAATTCCTAACTTAAATACCTTGATTCTTTGTAAATTTGATGGCCCATCCTTTATTACAAGGGGATAATCTGACAGAGTGAAGAAAGCTCGATGAACCTGAGCATTTGGTCCTTTGAACCAATCATGTGTGAGCATCCAAATAATGATTATTTACTCACACCTCATCAATATTGAGGATCTAATGGAGTGAATTCAGTGATGAAAAGTCAAAAGCCTAGGAAGCCCCATGGGGTTGCCATGCAACACTCCCCCATTCGAGACTTGATAGCAAAGGGTCCTACATATTAAATAGAACCAATGGGGTAAAAGTGTCTGGATCATGATCAGTGGTTTTTGATCACTCATATATCTATATCCAATGAAGCAAAGATAACATTAAAAATTCAAAAGGCCCAGGATGCCCCGCAAAGCCACAACATAGTTCTCTCATAGGCATGAAGACCAAATAAACTAATGTCATGCACTCACTCAAATCTTGATCAAATGGCTCTCACTTTATTATAGTTCCTAATCAGATGGAGTGAATTGAATTTGAGATCTATGGAATAAAGGAGCTTGATGAGCTTAAAATTGATGATGATGTAGCCATAATTTAACATCCATGAGGCCATATTTGCCATCCAAGTGATCATCAACTTTAAGCCTACCAAAACTAAGAACTTCATGACATTAAATTTGATGTTCATGAGAATGTCATTTGACATCCATAAGGCTATCATTGATGTCTATAATGCCATCAAATTCAATCTCTTTAAATATTTTTTCTAGATAATGGGGCATGTTTTATATCATTTGATAGGTCACTTGATATTATACTTCAAAACTTAGTACAAAATGCTTTAGCCTAAGTCTATGTCATGTTAATTAACATGAATTAGAATTATCTTAAGGAATTTTAGCCTAAGTCCTTTGATATATGCATGTAATAATTAAATTACTTACATATCATAGGATCAATAGCTTGTGCTTCATTGGGCTCAGATGATCCAATGATGTAAAATCACCAACGACTATTCAATAGTTATTTGAAATCCCATGGGCTTGACACATTGTGAATGCACTTTTAATTTGTGACTAACATAGAACACAGGGCTCAAAAATATCATGAGCATGATAAGTGGCACAACCATAGGGCTTGATACAAAGATGACCAATAATAAGCAAGGTTTCAAATCATGATCAATTTCTTGCATTGATCTTTGGTTCATGATCTAATGATGCAAAACAAAAGGAATAATTTTAAATAATAATAGCTATTTACTTGAAGGCATTTATGAAAAATGCCATGAAATTTTTAGATAGATTTCAAGTAAGTCTCATGCAAGAAAAAAGTGAAAAAGTGAAGATCTTGTGTGCTAAAAAAAGCAAACATATAAAGGCAAGAATCAAGTCGAGTCTGGGGTAGATAATAGTAGGATCCTGGACATGATCCTCAATCCAAGAGAAAGGATAAATAAGGCCAAAATCATTAAGGAAGAAAAGGAAGAAGAGTGTCTCTTAAAGCTAGCTATGGATTTATGACTCATTAATGAGGAGCATCAAAAGGTTATGAACATCCTTCAACAATAATAAGCACGTTCTTAGGTGTAGTGTCCACCAACTAGTTAGTTAATATTCCACTTTTGTGAAGCATTGTAACATCCTAAAAATGGAATATTATTTTTTAAAGGCATATGCTAGTTTGTTAGAATATTTGCCTCTAGGTTAGTATATTTTAGAAAATCAAGTGTATTCTAGAACTTGGTAGAAGAAAGACAACTCTCCTTACTTATTATATATTTGTATCTTATAATTGATCAGATACTACCTTGTCCTTATATAAAGGGAAGTAATACCATTTTGTAAAAAAGAGGGAGTTATTAAATCCAAAATTACCTTATAAACTTGGAGCAAGAAATACAAGTAAATAATTTTGCAAAGATTGTCCAGTATTTGTCTGTGTGTTTTCTATCATGGCTTTTCTCTCATTTACTTGTTTTAGTTTCTAGATCTGAATGGTTCTTATGGATTTTTGGTGTGCACTTTTGATTGTAGATTTTTTAACTTGTGTATATGCTAGGTTGACTAAAATTCTTTAGTTTCATTTCATTTCCTTTACTCTTCTTAAATTTGGGCCAATGTTGTTTACTTGCAGGGGTAAAATCTTTAAAGTGAACTTGATTCTTATCTACTTCTTTTCATACATTTCTTAGAAGTCTACCTGATGTGTGATGTGATTTGGGATAAGCTATTTCACTTCAAATTTTGGTTTTAAATGCATGCTTGGATGAAATCTAAACTTTGTCATGATGTTTGGGATGAAGATCAGTAATATTTCTTTCTGCCCTACCCTTCTTTTTGCTCTTTTTTAACCTAGATCACCTTAGTTTAGCTTGTCATTATAAATTTCCATCCTAAATTAATTATTAATTTATTTATCATAATTCACCATTATTTTCATAGTTACTACATATTCTACATAGATCTATTATTTGGCCATGGTGGTTCCCAACCACCAACTAATATAAATATTGTGACATAGTCACTTGTTCTTCCTTCATTCCAACAATAGGTAACATGATTACCACAACCTAAAACTCATGCATTTGATTCTTAAGGATTCAAAAATGAGAAGTGTTCACTAAACACTCTAGTTACTCATGATATGCATTTAGGCATCAACATTCCCCTCTTCATTACCACATACATTAACTAAACCCACATCAAGTGGGTTATGATCAATGGGGGAGATAATATCAACATTATCTCCTCCCATGTATACACCCAAATCAAATTACCTAAGAACATTATGTTATAAACCTCAACAGTGCTCCAATCATTTAATGACACCATAGTCATGACTCTAGAAACTATTGTCCTTCATATTTGCCTAGGACCCTGTATGCTTCCTGAGATCTTATATGTAGTAGAAGGAGATTTCTAGTGTAATGTCTTGCTAGGATACCCTTGGATTCATTCCATGGGTTATGTGTCATCTACCCTACATTGGTGCATCAAATTTGAGCACAAAGGTCAAGTTGTTACCATACAATCTGACCTAAGTCCTTTTACATCATGCAACATGATGTACTGACCCAATGACATTTTCATTCATCTATCTAACAAGCCTTCACCAGTAAAAGATAAATCTCCATATCCCTCTAACATCAAAGCATCCATTAGTTCATCTATTCCTTCCATCCAAATCCCCATAATGGACCTTTTGGAATCAACCTTCCAACATCTTTCATTGGGGGAGTATCACCTTCTGACTCTTGATGTTTTCCCAACTCCCTAAGAGTATGGGAACCTCGACCACCAACCCAATTATGACCCTAATATTAGAAACATTATTAATTTCAAACCCTCAACTTGTCAAACTAATTTCATCTATAGGGGACTTGATAAACCCCTTGACACTTCCATCACCTCTTTTTCACCTCGACCATTCACTTCCAGCTTCTCTTGTCTAAATAAACTAGAATTTAGCTAGACATACCTTTATAGGTGTGCTTGGAAAGGATTTGGTTTAGGTCAGTATGAACACGGGCCACATGAGTTGCTTGTAATATAAACCCAAAAACCTCATGAAAGGAATGGCCTCAATTTCATGCCACCTAAATAACAAACTAACCCACCTTCTATTACCATCATTGATGAGGAAATCCCATCCTCACCATTCAATCCACCATCGATAGCTAAGGATTCTGACATAAACCCCCTAGCTTTTTATTTCATCAACATGATCAAATTTAGACCCATGACTTATCAAAAAGATGGGGTGACTGTAACCTTTCCTTTGACCCACCTTGATATTATAAGAGATGACTCTCCTACCATTAACATTGTTCCATGTCAGGATGATGATTCCATTTCACCTATCTCGATGCATAAGATTCCTCTATCCATAAATATCTTCCTCTTGAGACTTCAACCATGTTAAATTAATCCATCATGGATATCAATTAAGGCATTCTAAATGACCCATGCATTATCAAAATTAGCCAATCACTAAATTTTGAGGAGCTCTGGGACTTCCCCTCCTTCCTACAAGACTACATCATAACATTTGATCGGTATTATAGTGACATGATAGGAATTGACCCCTCCATTGCTACCCACAACATAGTAATAAACCATGATGCCAAGCTCATTAGGCAAAAAATTCAATGAATGTACCCTCACATAGCCCTTCTCATCAAATAAGAGCTTTAATATCTCATCCATCAATTTCATTCAACCCATTGACTATCCCCAATGGGTCTCAAATGTCATGCCTATCACCAAATCCATAGGGGAACTTCACATTTGTGTGGACTTTCATGACCTTAACTTTGCTTACACAAAGGATGACTTTCCTCTACCAAGCATTGACTAGCTAGTTGATCTTACAACTGACCATGAGATGTTATCTCTTATGGATGGATTATTGGGTTACAATCAAATCCTAATTAGCCTTGAATATCAAAATAAAAATACCTTCATCACCCCATGGGGGAATTTCTACTATAGGGTTATGCTTTTTGGATTGAATAACGCTAGTGTAACTTACCAATTTGTCATGACCTACATCTTCCATGACCTTATTCAAAAAATATTTGAAGACTATGTTGATGACCTGCTTGGAAAATCCAAATGATGTAAGGACCATTTAACCATTCTTAATATTATCTTTGAGTGACTCCTCCATTTCCATGTCTACCTTAACCCCAAGAGGTATATTTTTGGGGTATTATCAGGAAATATCCTTAGCTTTATAGTATCCCTTTGGGGAATCAAAGTTGATCTAGCCAAAATCAAAGAAATCCTTGACATGCCTCCTCCTACCCACCTCAAACAAATATGTAGCTTATAGGGGAAGCTTCAATCCATTCATCTCTTTATCTCTCAGCTCTCAGACCGATGCCATCCCTTCCATCACCTTCTGAAGAAAGATGAATCTTTCAAGTGGAACAGTGACTATCAAAAGGTCTTTGATTCAATTAAAAGGTACCTTTTGTCTCCACCTATCCTCATTCCTCCCAAAGAAGATTGATTTTTTTACCTTTATATCTCTACCACTAACCACTCTTTAAGGGAAATGTTGGCTCATAGAGATGAAGAACATAAATACCAAGCCATATATTACATTATCTATACCCTTTTAGAGTAAGAAACTTGGTATACCCATATTGAGAAACTTTTCCTAGCTTTGGTCTTCATGGCCACCAAAATTTTCTAGTACCTTCTCAACCACAAGATCTATGTCATAACCAATACTGACCCACTCAAGTATATGTACTCCAATCCATACCAAAACTAATGTATGGCCAAGTGTCTCATGATTTTAGCTAAGTTTGACCTTGATTTTCTTTAGCAAAAGTCAATTAAAGGGAAAGTAATTGCCAACCAATTGGATGATGCACCTTTAGTAGACAATTAACCCCTTCCTCTTGAGTTTCTCGATGAGTTCATTATGACCCTCTCTTAGGCATACTTTACCTATCAATTGGGCATGTTTTTTTATGGATGAAAATATCAACATGGTGGGGGAGATGGCATCATACTTATCCCCCTTCATAGTGAACCTCTTCCTTTATCCTTCAAACTAGATTTTGAATGCACCAACAACATGGTTGAGTGCAAAGCCCTAGCGATAGGCCATGAGATGAGAGTCACCAAAGATGTTGATAATTTTAAATCCTAAGGATAATGTAATTTAGAGGCCTATAATTCTTGTCTATTAATGGCCTACCATTAAACCAAGACTAATGTGATTATGTGAAAAAGTACATCAAATGTCAACAATATGCTAATTTGCATCACACACCTAGCCATAGTATTTGAGTATCCAAAGATTTTTGGCCCTTCTCACAATGGGATCTAGACCTTATTGGTGAAATTAACACCCATTATTCACATCAAAACCATTATATCATCATTGTGATTAAATATTTTACCAAATAGGTAGAGGCTATTCCTCTTGTCTCAACCAAAGTCGAAAAGATTGTCAATTTTATCAACCATCACATCATATATCATTTTGATGTTCCTCATAAAATCATCACCAAAAAATGGCAAATATTTCAAAAAAAAAAAAAACAAACAAATCCAAGGTCTTTGTGATGCATTTAGTATCAAGTTGCATTTCTCATCACCCTATCTTCCATAAGCTAATGGATAGGTAGAAGCCTCTAACAAAACTCTCAATAATATGTGAACTAAAATATTTAATGCATTTGTTTGGGATTGTAATTTACACATCCCCTTCACCTTATGGGCATATCATACTAGCATTCAAACTGCTATGGGTGCTACCCCTTTATCTCTGGTTTTTGGAGTAGAGGTTGTCTTGCCTCTCGAAGTCCAAATTCACTCTCTTTGCATATCCTTGCAAGATCTCATCTCTGAGAGAGATTATTGTCAAGAATGTTTATCCCAACTTGAGCTACTTGATGAGCATCATTTAGCATCACTCACCCATCTTAATGTCTATCAAAAATGAATCAAAAGTGCTTATTAAAAAAACCTTAAACTATGAGAATTTAATATCAGAGACCTCATCCTTAAATAAAATCAATAGGTCACCAATATGGAGAAAAGTAAGTGAGGCAAGTTTGCTTTCAATTGTCTTAGACCTTATATCATAATGTACAAGTATGGATCAAGAGCTTACTGATTATTCTATCTTAAAGGGAACCCAAAACTTGAGCCCCTTAATTGTTTACATCTACATCCTTTAATTTATTAAAATAGGATCAAACTCACCTTTTATCCAACTTAATCTCATCCCTTGTTATTCAAACCACATTCATCTCTTTATTTTAGGAACAATTGATTAAAGATAAATTATGTGATTATCTGTCACAATCATAGCCTAGTCTTGAATAATGGGTACCATGGCTCTATCCTTGCCATGATTCTCATGGTGCCTTCTACCCCTTTTCTAGGATGGATTACCATGATTGTTGTTACCTAAACCCCTTTCACACCTACTCAACCTCCTTGTGATTTTTTTTTTCCTTCATAAAATGAGAACCTTTAAGCCTATATAAGCAAGTCTATGTCAAGAAAAAATAAAAATAAAAATAAAAATCATAAGAAAAAATAATCATGGGTTATTCCTAGAATTCATAGAATTCTCCTTTGAAGGCCAGCTACCAAAAACATATCAAAATTTCTCAATATAAGGTAGACTACTCCCTTGAAGGACAACTATCAAAAAGTCTTGAATGAAGCACACAAAATGTAGACACTCCTTTGAAGGATGGATGAGTCAAGCATTCATCAAAGCATAAAAATTTATTATAAGCTTCCTGCATCAATCAACTTCCCCAACCTTCCCAAGAAATAACACAATAGCAAAATACCCATAATCAAACATAAAAAAATAGTAAAATAATTTTGATAGCCATAATCAGCTTTCATAAGTAGACTTCCTACATCGATCAGTATAAACATTATATGAAATAGACTTGTTTTTATTGGCTCTTTGGTGACCTACAAAATAGGCTAGCTAGTCTCCCAAGAAGGTTCTATTTTCATGTCCCCCCCTTATACACTATAAGTAAGGGATTTTGAGCTTACTTGACATTATGTGATTAAGACACCTTTTTAACCAATTAATGCATGCTAATGTGAAACTTTTGAAGGGATTATGTTTCTTAAGACAATCCAACTTTAGTTTGTTTTAGTCCTAGCCAAATAAGAAGCATCATGCCTTCTTATTCTCTTATACTGGTTGATATATTCACTTAAATGTTTGTCTTTGGTTTATCTTCTCTTTTTTGCATTTAGTTTTGTTATTTAACCTACCTTATGTACTTCACCCTAATCTGAAAAAATGACCCTAATCATAAACATATCACATAATATCATCATCACATCATAAAAAATAGACATCATTAACATAATCACCACCTCCATAAACAAATCAACTATCACCATCATAAAGTCATACTTACATACACCATATCCACCACATGTATAAATCTAAATGAGGAAGCATATACTCATCAAAATTAAGCATGAACATAATCATCACTATCATCCTAGTCATTCATAAACCATAACAATAATCACATCATAACCTTATCCACCTAAGCATAACCAGTAGCCATAACCATGATCATATCAATATCCTAAACAAATCATCTAAAAACATGGAATTAAATGATCACATCCATAATAAAAAACACCATAATCATAAACATCATAACCATCATCCTAATCATCCTCAAGATCACATTAGCATCACATCATCATATCAGGATCATCATAGTTATCCATAACCATCACATCAATAACATCAATCCATATCAAACATCATCATGAACATAAATTAAAGAAACATATCATCACGTGCCTAGTTAAGTGAGTCAACATTAACATCATCATGAACATAACCATAATTATTATGACATCATCAATAATCAACATGAACATCACAACCATGCACCAAAAAACATAAACAAAGGATCACATCTATATCTCATAAATAATCATCATAATGTGTATATAAAATATACATGTCTCTTACAACAAAATATACATCTCACTACATAGGCTCATAGGATAGTATCAAAATCATGTGGAATGTTAAAAATATAATGTCTCATCACAAATATATGATCTTGGGGCACCATTACCTCTTAGAGCATACCCTCTTGTACTTTCCTACCCACCTATAGATGTCGCCCACTAACCTGGTATCGCTATGCTAGCCCCACCTACAATCCTAGCCCTGTATTTTCCCCATTAGGGCTCATCTAGTAGGTGAATAAATACCAAGGCCTCATAGTATCATAGCTCCTCCATAGTCACTACATATTTTTACATTGAGATAGTACATGTTGGTTTTGCAAATACTGGTACTCCACCTCTTGCCTATCAAAGAGAATCTCTCTTGCATCACAAAGGCTAGTTGGGACCTAGCTTTATCTGTCTTCCCTATCAAAGTGGCCACCTAACCCTATGTTGATACTAAGGATGCATGTAATATCACTAGAGATGCCTATGTTATGGCTAGGGTTGCTCATGCCTAGTCCATCTTAGTGGTCATTGCTTATATATTTGGGGTAGCCCCCAGCATCTAAACCTACTGACCATCTCCTCCTACATCAACATCCACATCCTATTAACCTCCATTCTTAGGACCAATTTATATTAAGGCATATTGTGCTTGATAACATGTAGGGTACCCATCTATAACACCTACATCATCTTTATCTACCCTTGAAGGCAACTCCTCATGGTCAATTAAATCATGCACTAGCTATGGAATAGGCAATGAGAACTTTGCATCCTCCCTCCTATATCTCAGGAATGTCTTGGGTATATCATGCATGAGGCCGAACTACCTTTGTACCCAGTCAAATGGGATCATCTCTATCTCCTAATCACACTGAACATATATCTATCTATAGCTTTGAAGAGATAGAGTATGCCTCTTATAGTATACCCAACCAAGAAACTTGATAAATGGTCTCCAAATCACATTCCCAATGACCAAAGCATCCAGTTAGCCCCTTACTAGTCAATATCATGAGATCCTCCTCCTATTCCTAAGAAGGCATAGTCACCTCTCCACCTCATATATCTGACCCTATAATCCATCTACGCAAAGTCCTCCCAGGGCAGCCCTATAGGTATTAACACCTTGATATGTTCATAAGCCCAATAATGTAAGACAAAACTAACACTCATCTAATATCTCTTATGGGATCATAATCCCCACAACTCTCATTAAATATAAATAAGTAATATAGGTACCCATGTGAACATTATTTGATGCAACCACATCTCCATGAGCACCCCAAATAAAAATTAAAGGAATCTCCCATTGATAGAATCAAGCAATATGTATCATGTCACCACTATCATCATCATCATCATCATCACCATCACCATCACCATCACCACCACCACCACCACCACCACCACCATCATCATCATCATCATCATCATCATCATCATCATCATGAACAACCACTTCGCATCCTTATCCCTCTGGTATAGTGGCATATAATGGAAGTTTTTTGAGTGCCACCTCATAAAATCAAGGTCCTCTTTATATAGGAGCTCCATCTATCCATCCTACTCATCACTCTCAATATGATAGATTGGCTCACCTATAATGGGTAGCCATACTATCATGTGGATGTCCTCAAGCAAGATCATCAACTCACATGTAGGAACAAGAAAGTGTTAGTGGTAAGATCCCATCTCTAAATGAGTGTCACTAACATCATAATGTCTTAAGGTACATGCTGATAGTACATCATGCCTCCAAGTCCCACATCATCCATATGCTCCTAGTTTCCATTAGTTATCCCATGTTAAATCTCACCTAGTATCTAGGGCTTTCTATCCCTCATCTAAATCCTCTCTCGTGCCTATATGGTATGATAGCAAATAATGACCTTAGTCTACTAATAGAACTCTATCTATCACATTGACCTCTTATTTTATTTAACTCTAGAAATTTGCCTACTATAGCCTATACTTATGATTTATCTATAAATGAAAACCCTTAACCTATCTCATCTACACTTTCAAAACAATCAACCTACACCATTTAACTATTACATTTCAACATTCAACCTCTAACCATTACCCAATCATTCAACCCTTGACCTTACCTCTTCACAACATCACCATTAATCTTACCCATGACCTTTAACCCTCACAACTAACCTTTAAACTCTAAACCTTGGCCATATTTCATCGACCATCGATAATTAGGTGATTAACCACCAATGGTCACCATAACATGGCCTATCAATGGTTAAGTATCGAATGCCAAATGTTGATAATCTACCATCTATGGTTAGTAACAAATGGTGATGGCTGAAAATGATAATTTATAGTCATTGTAAAGTGACTAATGATGATAAAAAACCTAAAGCCTACCCTCAACAACACTTACCAAACAACATAATAGCTGAGACAAAGTTACCAAAACTACCTCTACCTTCCCTTATCTACCCTACCCCTATATATTTACATCCAACCTACCATTTTAACCCTAGACCCATAAAAATTGTCCAAACCTAAACATAGGTCAAAACCCTACCCCTAGATTAAATAATTGATAATAACCAAATTTAAATACACATTGATTTGCTAGCTTTTAAACTGCTCTACCAATTTTAAAATAAGACCTACCTCTTTCCTTGACTATTATCAAGGAGGAACCTAGGGAACCACCACCTAAACTCATGTTCTCCCTCATCCCCTTTGCATCTTGATTAGGTCAACTCAATCCACCTCACTAATAATTTCACACACTTAGTTAATCATCATACTATCACCATTTACTCACAACATGCCAAGAGCTAGTCTTCAGGGGTTAATATTATTAAATAACCAAATATAACCCCTAATAGTCTTTTGTGTTTGCATTTTTAGGGATAACATGTGACCTTTGATGCTCAAGGTGACTACCAATAGTTGAACCCAAATGTCAACCATGACCATCGATGGTCAGCCTTTTAGGTATTGTTTTCCTCCCAACCACAAATTTTTCACATAATGTTTGACCCACTCACCCAATCAAGCTACCCATCAATAGAGATTCCCTTCTCCACCAACCTAGCCTACCAATGATCTCAACCTTACCACTAGCTATTTTATCCTGACTCTTGCACATTTGGTGATGATCTGTCCTTCACCCTTTTGATTGCACCAACTACATTTCTATATTGAACATTTTAAACTTGTACTAATTTTCACACACTTGACCAAATTATTTCTTTATGGAAGCACTTCATACCTTAGATACACATGAAAACACTAAACTTGTCTAGGAGACTTATGTTTACAATTTCAACCCAACCATCACATACGGTCACGTGGTTTACTTGTCACTTATCCTTCTTGTCACCTAATTTTTACCAACTATGGAAACCTAGTCATTACATAATCTTGGTGATCACACTTAGTCTTACATTATGCACATGTTTATGTTTTAGTACACAAACTATCACCCACCAACTTACCCACTCATCAAACCTACACCCATCTCTATTTTACCTCATTGATTCTTGGCTTGAGGGAGAACACCTCCTCCCATTATTAGAATAACCAAACCTTTGACATGCAATCTATTTTTATTTTATAGCTTACTGATGTAACCTAGATAATAAAAAGGGGAAAAATGTAAACACTAGAAAAATACACACAATAGTTCTAGATGTCAAACTAACCCCTAAACCACCTTGAGACCCCCTAGGGACCATAACCTATCAATCCCAAACCTAATTCACCTTGACTAGCTAAACTGACTAACTAACCCACCCTTGACCAAACTAAACGTTTGACCCTAAAACACTGATAGTCACCCTAACCATCGGTGGTTAGTCCTGACTATTGATGGTTAGGTTCCCACCACTTGAGTAGTCAACTCTAGTCAACTCTAGATTGATTTTTTATATTTAGCTTGTCTAATTCATGTGTAAGACAATACATGTAAAAGTTAAATTTAAACTACTTTTTGAACCTCTTGATAACCTATTGTTTCACCTCTCCTTCCTTCCTATAAAAATATAGGAGGAAAAGGTGAAAAGGATCTAGGATCAATCAATCTAGAATCAATCGATCATCACCTACATCTAGAATCAGAGTAAACCATCAAAACAAAAAGTGTGAAAGAGATCTAAAACATTGCCATACATTGGCCAAAAACTAAGCATCATTATTATTCTAAAATTGCATCGAGCATCACCAAATAAACCCTTAACCCTTCTTTAGATTAACAATCAACAAGCTAAGTATATATTTTCACTAATTAGTTACTTTATTTTTATTTTGTAACCAATCTAACCCAAACCCACTTTATGGATTCAAATTATACAAGCTTATCAGACCAATTTCTTAGATTAGACCAAAACCATAGTAGCCACTGATGGTCATCTTAACCACCAATGGTCTTTCCATAACCATCGATGGTTACCTTAACTATCAATGGTCACCCTAACCATTGATGGTCACTATGTGACAAATAAACAAGTTATTTTAACCCACTAAACCTCAACCAAATCTAAATTTCTAACCTTTTGCTTGATCTTAAAGCCTCACCCTATTTTCCATACCACACCTAATTTATTTAACATTAATATCATTTTTTTATTACTATAATTATTCAAATCCACCTATTCATATATCAATCACTTCTTGTATTTCATTTTAGTATCTTTTATTATTTATGCAGGTAATTTATCTTTCATTTTCATAACTTGATTATATAAAAGTGTGGATTGACAACCTCTAAGGAATCTTGTGCTTCTTGGATCTAGCTTGCTAGGCAATCCATCTTACTATCCAACTAATCAACCATTTCTTTAGTTCTTTCTTATCTACAAGTCATTTCTCTCAAGCCAAAGAGGAGTATCTACAACTGTTTGGATTAATGTATGCACAACATATCAAGTTCTTCTAACCATACCCTTCTCAATTTTATTTTCTCTTTCCTCAAAAAGAATATAAGCAAAATTTATCTGAAACACTAACCAAGCCAAGAAAAGAAACTAGGACTAGCATAGTCTAGAAACATCTTAAAAACTTCCTAGAAATAACCACAAAACAATAAAAGAACTAATCTAAATAAAAAATTACTAGACACATCCTCCTATCATGCCTTCATCTTATTAAGTTTTATATCATTCTACAAGAACAAATTTTCATGATCAATAGTTTATTGAGATCCACTTCTTTAACCCTTGTTTCCTTTCTATGTACCTGTAAAATTCATTTTATTTCTACACTTGAAGATGAGAAGATTATCTTAAGGGATGTATCCATCCATGTGAAAATATTAACCTTAAGAGGTGAAAAATAGTGTAAAAAGGTGATTATATCATTTATACACCCATACAGACATGTCCACAAAGATGGTTCATTGACCGGGCTAGTGAGTCAAAATATACATGTCTTATTAACCAAATTTTGGTTCTTAAAGTGAGATTTATTATGACAGAAAACATGAAAATGTGTCTCCCTCCTATAGATTGGTAGAGAATACTATATGGGGTGATCAAAGTACTTACCCATATAATTGTATGAACCAATAGTTCATATTTTCCCCTCATAGTTAAGGCATGTGTCTGGTCATATGAAACTATCAAACTTGGGAGGTGATTTATAATGTAAATAGTTCATTCAATAATTTATATTCCCATTTATATGTGTTTATGAATATGGTTCATTTATTGGGCTAGCAAGTCAAAATATATGTGTCTTACTAACCAACTTTTGGTCTTTAAAGTGATATTTAGCTATGAGATAAAATGTGATACCATATTTACTAATCCTAAGTGTCATATAATCATTATTAAAATGTAGATTATAGTAATTTATCATGAAATTTTTGGAGTTGATAGTTTGTTTTTACCCTTCACAATTCTCCTCAAATGCTTGCCCAAAGTTCATTCCATTTTCCCTCTCAAGGATGAGAAGATTATCTTTAGGGATGTATATAATCCATTGAATAGGGAATAATAGATAATTTATAAAGTCCATTATATTTTTTTATACATCAACCTGGATGCATCCATGTAAATGGTATGTTGATTGGGCTAGTGAGTCAATAGATATGCTATGAATTGACCAAATTTTGGTCATTAAAATGAGATTTGGATGTGAGATGAAATGTGCCACCATGTCTCTCTCATTGTGATTATCATAAATTCATCTAATGGGTGATTATAGGACTTTCCATTTAAACTGTAGGATCTTATGGTTTGCATCTACCCCTCATGAATCTCTTATAATGTTCACCAAAAGATCATTCTATTTTCCCACTCAAAGATGAGAAGCTTATCTTGAGGGATGTATTTGGATGCATGCAAGTTTCAAACTTGGGGCATAATAAAGCATGAATAGAGTTCATTCCAATGTTTATAATCCCATCCATATGCATAGGTGTTTCATAATTTGGGATACTGAGCCAAGAGATATGCTACCCACTGACCAAATTTTGGTCTCTTAACTGATATTTGGCTATGAGAGAAAATCTTTCATGATGTCTCCCTCCTTGTGAGTGACACATAATACTCTAGGGGATTATTAGAGTAATCATTTGTGAAACTATAGGATCTAATAGTTTTTTTTACCCATTATGGTTTTCATGAAACATTTTCTTGAAGTTCATTTCATCTCTACACTAAGGGATGAGAAGATTATCTTCAGGGATGCATCTAAATGGCTACATCTATCAACCTTAGGAGGTGACAGAGAGTGGAAAGAGGATATTATAGTGTTTATATTCCCATCCAAATGCATTTACATAGATAGTTCATTTATTTGGCTAGTGAGTCAAGAAATACACTACCCACTTGTTGGGAATTTATAGTGTTCACATTAGTGGATTTACTTTGGTAAATCTTGATTTACCTATGATAGTTTATTATATGGCTAGTTTGTTATACACATGTCTCTATACCTAGTTATTTATTATTTATCTTCCCTATTTATTAGGAGGTTGTTTGGATATCTCAATGGATATATAATAGCCATTTTATTATTTGCATATTATTCTAAATATAATATATCATGTGATTATTATTCTTTGTATGTTATTTATGTGTATTCAGATCCATTGTTAATTGTTGAAGCTACATCTCTATATAAAATTTGACCAATTTAAATATGTGGTATCAAATTAGAATCAATATATCTTCATTATGGGTGTAAAAAAAATTTTAAGGGGAAAGCTCTGTTATTTTTCCCTTGATGGATGTGAGTATGAGAATATAGCATATGTTTTTTAAAAGTAGTCTAGTTTTGAAAATATTTAACATATGTTTATAAGCATTTAAAAATCTATGAAAATGACTATAAATTATAGATATGAGATAAGTCATTCACCATTAGAATCGTAATAAATCAAGATTATACACATCATTGATGATCATTCAATCGGCCATCATTAATGAGCATTCAGTTAGCATTTGTGTTGAGCTTCACTACTAACTTATTTTTGTGTGAAAATTTATATAAAAATTATATCATATCAAATCATAATCTAGGGACTCTCAAATCCCATGTACTTTATCCACCTCTGGATATACCTATAGATCTAAATCTATATAGTGATATTCTTCATCCACATCAAATGACTGTTATTCCTGAATACATGCATAGTTGAACATCTAATATTGAATAAAGGAATGGTTTTTTTTGGCATTGAATAATATTATGTGGTTGAATAAATATTCACATGCTAACTGTCTAATCCATAACATTTGTGCATATATGACTGTACATAATCAATATCATTTTGGTTCACTATGATATTTTTTTCATTGTTTATCTTGAATGTGGACTATATATGTTCAATGTGCCAGTAAAATCAGTATACAACTCAATAAACAAACTTGTTAGAGTATTTATGTTATCATTAGTGTGTAATTATCACAAAATTTGTGCAGTCCTCTACATCTTTGTTCAAATCTCATGCATCATATGGATTCATGTGGATCCGTCCTTAGTCATTTGTCTTTGTCCGCAATATTAATTTATGTTAGTCTAATGTTAATGTTTTTAGTATTTTGATTCATTTTATTAATTTTTATAGATTATGTTAGATAATTATTATCTTATGTATATTTAATTTTTAGAATTACATTTGTAAAAAGTCCAAAAGTCAAGTCAATAAGTTTTATTTGTGTCCATAAATTTGGTCATTATTTTTTCTAGTTGTCAAGTATGTCACTCAAGTTTGGATTCAAAGTTTATGGTCAATATTTTATTTCAATTAGTGACAAAATATCAAAAATGTTAATTTTTCTAATTTATTGGGTCATTGACAAATATGTCAGCAAAGTATGTCAAAATAATTTGTAAATGGATGCATTCTTGGTTGAAACCAACATACAAAAAAAAAATGTAATTCCACTTTATGAGGGGTTTCCACTGTCTATGGAATTAATCAATATATAACCTATGAAAACCATTGAATCACATCATGACTGTTTTGGTGAAGTGTGCCCATTGAAAGAGGTCAGAGGCAACAAAGGAATGAGGTATTCATAGCCTCTCACTAGTCGCCAACGACATGGACTATATTATTTGGTGTCATTTTATTTTAGTTATGTGTTTATTTTTATATTATGTTGTAATAAGAATAGATATTATATTCCTATTCACATTTGTAATAAGTGAGGTGAAAATTCCTTTATATTTTCCCTGAATGTGAGATAGTGAAGAGAGATGATAAAATTAATGCACATAATGATGTGGTTGGTAGTAATCCACTTGTAAAACCATATTTTTGTGAGTGTTGGTAATCCTAAAAACTATACCTTTTTGGTTGTTGGTAATCCATATGCAAAACCATCATTAAGGTTTGTGGCTGTCCTGATAAAATTACCAAATAATGAGTGCAAGTACAAATATGAGATTGATGTTTTCCCCATGTTCACATTAAGGTTGTGAATTTTGAGAATTTATAGTGTTCAAATTAATGGAATTACTATGGTAAATCTTGGTTTACCTATAATAGTTTATTATATGGTTAGTTTTTTATACCCATGTCTCTATACTCGATTATTTGTTATTTGTCCTTATTTATTAGGAGGTTATTTAGCTATCTCAATGGATATATAATAGACATTGTATTGTTCACATATTATGATAATTATAATATATCATGTGATTATTATTATATTTATGTTATTTCTATGTATTTAGATTTGCTATTAATTATTGTAGCTGCATCTCTATATAAATATTAACCAATTTTTATAACATGGACTAATTTTTGGTCCCTAAAGAGAGATTTAATAGTGACAGAAAATGCATCACCATGTCTCTATCACCATGAGTGGGGAAAAATACTCTAATGGATACTTAAAGGACTCATCCATACAATTTTAGGATATGACGATTCCTATCTACCCCTGATGGATCTCCTATAATATATGTGTGAAGTTTCTTCCATTTTCCCACTTAAGAATGAGAAACTTATCTTAAGGGATACGTATTATCACCTATAACTTTTGACTTTTCAGTCCAAATGAGTATGGATAGATGATATTATAGGATTTAGATGCCCATCTAGACATGCCCATGTAGATAAATCATTAATTGGGTTAATGAGTCAAGATATACACTACCCACTAACCAAATTTTGGTCCCTAAAGTGAGCTTTGGATGCAAGATGAAATGTGTTGTCTTGTATCTTTCATCATGAGAAGAAAATAATCCTATTAGCGGTGGTTAGAGTATATACTTATGAAATTTTAGGACTTAATTTTTCATCTTTAACCCTCATAGTTCTCCTACAATACTTGCTTTTAGTTCATTCCACCCACTCAGGGATAGGAAAATTCTCTTTAGGGATGTGTTTGGTCACATGAAAATTTAGAACCCAAAGCCTTATATATCATGGATGTAGTCATTCTAGTGTTAATATACCCATCTATATGCATTCACATATATGATTCATCAATTGGAATAGAGAGATAAGAGATATACTACCCACTAGCCAAATTTCGGTCCCTAAAGTGAAATTTAGCTATGATAAAAAAATTGTCATTGTGTTTTCATTGTCACAAGTGGAAAATAATCCTATATGGGTACTTAGATAACTCACCTATGAAAATTTAGGATCTGATAGTTTATCTCTAACCCTCTAGTTCCTTTACAATGCCTACCCAAGTCAGTTAGAGAGACAAGTAAGTTCATTTGGAAGAGAGTTCCAAATATAAGAGAAGATTATAATAGAAATTTAAATTTAACTAAGAGAGAAAGGGAAAGAGAGCCAAATTCATAAAATATTGATGTATGTTAATGAAATCCTCACTTTATTCTCTATAATTATTTAAGTGTAGTAATTTTCCTTATATTTCCCATGGCAATGTGGCAATTATATTTTTGACATTGTTTAATGAAATCTAAGACAATGCTAAGAAACAATCACATAGATAAAAAATAATAATGTAAATGTGCACAAAAAATAACTTCTTTTTGTTCATTATAACACATTACATCAATTTCATGAAATATAAACATTATAAATATCCATTCATTGACACAATCATTCTTAAAAACTTATTCATTAATGAATAATTTCACGAAGGATAACATATATGTAACAACAACAAAAAATAATAATAATGACATACAATAAGTAAATATGTATACACAAATTATAAGAGTTTATGATTCACAGGGATATGTTAGATAGTAGGTATATGTATCCAAATCATGTCATAATAACATAAAAATAGGCCATAATAGGATAAAATCTAGACCATAATATACATATACAAAATGTTCCATATATGCATACAAAGTGATCCATATTGGCATAAAAAATTTATTGTGACTACAACTACCCCTAACACAATAACTAGCTCTCTTGTTGATCATTAACTCTAAATAAATTGTGCCTCATCACTATAGATTTAGAAATAGGGGGTGATGAATGACTCATTGTGGGGAGAAACTCTCATCTCTGCATGCAAAGAATCAAATATATCTTCCTCAACAGTACAACACTATGATTCTTGCACAACATAAAAAAATTATTTTTTAATGGATTAATATTATATATGAAAATGATAGAGTTGCCAATAATTATTTTTTGCAACAAGGTGATTATAGACTCATCACATGCCACCTAAAGGGATGTCTAAGGTATTATGACCTTGAATATATCCAAGATGGAGAATCCTATGGATTATATATAGGGTTATATCTATATGTGCATATGAATAAAAATATGCTATAGAGTATCATAGATTGAAGTCAAAAAAATAATTTTACTATGTGTTCTCACTAGTCTCTATCTCTAAATTAGGTGGCACTAGGGATATACTAGATCTTAAGATGAAACTATTACATCAGTCATAGGTTTTTTTTAATCCATGTGGGGCACCCATAGCATCTCTCATCATTTATAAAAACAATAAATTAAATATGATAATTATAAATCAAATAAAACCAAACCTATTTTAAGATAAATATAAATTATTCCTTCTATACATAGAGAGAAATAGAGGAATAGAAAGAAATAAAAATAATATTAATGATATGGAGTGAGAGAGTGAAAGGGAGATAAAGAGAGAGTGCATGGGAGATAGAGAAATAATGAAATGTTCTCTCTCTCTCTCTCTCTCTCTCTCTCTCTCTCTCTCTCTCTCTCTCTCTCTCTCTCTCTCTCTCTCTCTCTCTCTCTCTCTCTCTCTCTCTCTCTCTCTCTCTCTCTCTCTCTCTCTCAGAAAAGAGGAGGGGAAGGCTAAGTAAACAAACACACTAAAAATATGGTGTATAAAAAATATTTAAAAAATATATCAAATTGAAATTTTAATTTACCAACATAAGTGGTAGGGTACTTTAGTGATAATTTCATCCTCAATAACATATTCTAAACTAGCGAGGGTACCTAAGATATCAATGACCATCTATATAAGAAACAAATGAAAGAAGTCAAATACTAGTTAATTAAGAAAAAATATAATAAAAGGTAAAATTAATATTCCTTTACATACATGAATAAACTATAATTAAATAAACCTATGTGTCAAATGTATATGGTGAAGTAGATAATCCCTACATAACTGGTTATGTGTGGATATGAGGTGGTGAATAAATTATATATGGCATATACTCTGACATGCTAATGTCCTGAGGTGCATAAGAAACTAAAGATGGTATATAATCTAGTGTGATAGTGTCCTGAGGTGTTGAATAAACTATACATGAATATACTATTTTGTACTAGTGTGAGGAGATGTTGATGTAACTATAGATGGCATATATTATTGTTTACTAGTGTGTTGTAATAATGTACTAGTCTCTATAGGTGTGCCTATTGTATTTGTATATGTAACTCATGTATGTCTAACCTAAATAGGTGGTGTAGTACACTTCATCCAACATGATGTGCAAATATGTATAAGAAATCTAGGATGACTAATAACTATGCCACCATATCAAGCACCAATAGTAGGAGGGACAATGCTAGATGTGCCACCACATATATCCTATGTATAACTCCTTAGTGTATGAATACCATGGTAAATAATAACTTATGTGGGACTAATAAATTCCTCAATAGTGTCTCTATATACTACTATGCAATATTTTCAAAATATAAGTATGTGTTATAGTCATTCTATTCATCTATTGTTGATTTTTGGCAGTTTTGTTCTTGTTTGGCACTAATTATATCAAATTAAGACACACCTCCCCTACCTTGAGAGGAATTCATGTTAAAATAATTTAGGATTACTTGTAGTACAAACTCATATTAATTTTTTTATCAAAGAATATAATGGAACCTCATTAGTATTTCATGGAGGATCAACAAACACTATCCACCACCTATCCCAAAAGTTCTTTTTAATCTCCTCATGAACACACCAATCAATGATAACGTGTTTTAAAATTGTTGGTAGTGGTTTGGTGGTTCCAATATTAAGAAACAAAGCACCGAATTCTTACTTTGTTAAATTTTTTAATGTCCTCTTATGACAATTTATTAGAATAATATTATTTCAACACATCTCTTTGATGCAACATTCTATCAAATTTGGAAGTGACATTTCAAAGTTCATTGAAAATAAACTATAATGCATTGGTGAGTGAGTTGCATGCACTATGACTTGAAGAGTGACACAAACTATTGATAATAATTTGGAATTATTTATAATTTGAATTATATTGTTCATATAATTGAGTTTCTTCTATGAAGTCAAAATGCTAGGGGTTTTCATCATGATTTTTTCAAGGTTTCTTCAAGCAATGGATATATCGAATGAAGTATCTAAATTATAAAAATAAACATTTATATTAGGTCTAGTTGAAGGAATTAGTGAGATAAATTCAAATTTAATTTTAACACAATCTTACCTTGTGACTATTAGTAAAAATGCATCATAAAATATATATTTCAAACCCTAAACATTCCTTATAAGGCGAAAAAGCTTACTTAAGATTGTGATGAATGTATGCAATAATGTTGGGTATTCATGAATGTAAAAACATGCACACAATTTTTTTTCTTGCAAAACATGAGATTCAAACATGTTTTAAAATAATGAAACATGGGTTGTGGTCAAAGAGACATGTTTATAACATTTAGAAAGGGTGTACACCCTTTTTTAAAAAGGATGTACATGTTGGAATCATAATTACTAGGAGGGGTAAATTACTGTTTAAAAATGTTCTTCCAATTTATACATGAATCATGAAATCAACATAGTGATCTAGCAATGCATAAAGAACCATTCACATGAGCATGAAATAAGAGTACACATATATGAGTAGAAAACACTCAAGGGGAATAAAACCCACTATTATATTTAAAAATAGAATATTGTCTTATGAAACAAAATACCAAATTTAGTTGAGCACCAAATCAACTTGGAGCACTAACCCCAATAAAGTCAAGCATCCACTTGACTAGGCTTAACAAACATCTACTTGCAAGGAAGAACTAAATCCATAAGTGACTCAACACCAACTCAGCCACCTCATGATGATCACACCTCTACTATTATGTTATACTATAAAAATCATTTAAATACCTCATTATTAACCATGAATAATTTTATTAACTCATTTTTCACTTACTTGAAATAGTCCTAAACTGCCTTGTATGTATACTAGTCTCATGGTCACACACCACTTGGTTAGCCATACACCTTCAACCTCTTAGGTAGGCCAAAAAATAGGTCTTAAGGCATCTTATGAACATGGTTAAATCATAATTTTAACCCATTTTTTTATACTATTAATCAATTAGGCCTTACTCTTCCTTTAGGTCTCATGGAGGCCTAATTGCATTAGGTCTTCTCTCTTAATGCTAAAACTTGATATTCTTGGGCCTAGATGGATTTATCAAATAGTAAAAAAAATATTAAACCAAATATCCAAATAAATATTCTAAAATCCTCCATTATTTATTATAATTGCATCCTTCGTTCATACCATGAAATCTCCTTTAGGATAAACTGTCCTATTAGGCATGTGTACCTCAAAAGTCTATCTTACAATATTGAAGCTTAAACACCCTTAAGATAATCAAACATGAAAAATAGAAATGAATATATATTCTCCATGACCTTAGGATCATTACCAAATTATTGTAACACCTTCACTTAGGAAATAAGGGCTTAAGAACATCTCTGTAGCTCGCTTACACAGAACTACCAAATCACCTCAAAAACTAGTCATGAAGAATTAGACCTCCAACACCTGTGTAGACAATTATCATGAATCATAATGCATATAAATTTTTATATGAGATTTATATAACATACTTAGATATAAAATTCATATGGCCTAATGGAAAATATTGGTCTTGCAGACCAATTTCTTGACCTGATGTCTCAGTCCTATCTGAACCAAACAAGCCATTTTATGAGCAACATTTTCACCACATACACTGACCTCCAAAGATTATAAAAAACATGATCATGACATAAAATTCATAAATAACTTATTCATTCACTTTATTAAATAAATATATCATACATAGGACCTCAAATATTTCTCTTCATCTCTACCTAGGTTTTACATTATCCACACCATTAGGTCTATCTATGACTAGCTTACTTGGATGAAAATTTTAGAGTACTTGAAGGATATAACATATCCATAAAACATTATGGAAATGTAAAATTATTCTCTATCTTCTTTTACCATCCATTTTATTGTCTTGACCAATTCAAATTTTTTGAGCTACAATTATTTCTCAAAAAATAATCTTGTATTTATACATTTTCTCTCTCATTTGACTAACCACCACCATTTAGAGGTACCTGGGAGAGTTTAATACATTATAAAATATATTATCTAGGTATTTTAATCCATCCTAAGCTTATTTTTAAAAAATATTTCATATCAGGTCCTTATTAGGGTTTTAGGGAGGTTTAACACAGGTTTTGGTGTTAATGATTATTCATAAAGGAATGCCACTTGAATTCAAAACTAATGCCTAGAGATATTATCTATGTCCCTTCCCCATCTTTCATAAATAGATTAAAATTCCATGTATAGGTTACACATTCCAATGAATGTTTGAAAGTGCTTCTTGAGTTTGAGTATCTCATTTTGTGAGCTTGAGAAGGCCTAAAATAGTGATTTATCCTCTTTTCCTTCAAATCTTGACCTCAAAATTTGTGATTATACCTAAAATAATTTATCTCACCTTTGTCCATGATATCATGTGCATAATTTCCTTGAAATTTGAATTAATACATCATTAGGCTGGATGATTTCTAAGAGTAATCTGCGTGTAGACTTAAACTGAAGGTCCTACCACTATAGGTTCACCCCTAAAATTGTCATGAATGATTTTATACCTTAATCAAATGATGAAAAAATTCCATACAACCTTCACATCAATGTGTTCATTAATATCACCATGAACATACCTCTTCATGTCATTATTATGCTTGCTATGCACTTGACATCAGTGATCTTCCATGCAACTTGTCACATCACATACTATGAACAGTCCTTAATCAATTTTACATCAACTTTCCTAATATTCACCTTTGACATTAGTGAAAATATTCAATAATCTCCCCATTTGTCATTGATGGTAACCACTATCAATAACTTCTTTTAATAGGCTATTTTTCCCCCATTCTGAACTTTGTCCCCCTTTGACATTAATGACAAAGAGGTACATGCAACTTTTTGGTTCACACCTTTTGTAAAAAATATCAAAAAATAGGATCATAGAGTATATGAAACATCACAAAAACACTTTCCCCCTATATCCATGCATATCTCCTTCAAAATTACTCAAATACACAAGATCACACACCTGCTCTTAGAGCTAATAATCCACTTGATTAGCCCCCCCACCCTTGACTTGATCAATGGCTAGTAGAGGTAGGAATTACTCCCAATTCCTATCTTGGATAATCAAATTTTGTCTTTGGAAGTGGCTTGGTTAGAATGTCTAAAATTTGATACTTTGTAGAAACATATTCAAGTTTAACATTTTGTTCACTTACTTGCTCTCTGAGGAAATTATACTTGATGGGAATGTGCTTAGTTATTGAATGCATGAAATATTCTTTGAGATTCTTATGACACTTTTATTATCATAATAGATAGGACTAAGATTATTATACTCCACCTTTTATTATTTTAAGGTCTATCTCATCCATAGGACTTGAGTGAAACATGAATTTCCTACAATGTATTTAGCCTCAGTAGTAGACAATGACACTGATGACTACTTCTTGATTATCAATGACACTAGACACTCTCCTAAGAAGAAAGATCCTCCACTAGAACTTTTCATATCATCTAGACTCCCTACCCAATATTCATCTATATAGGTTGCTAAATCAAACTCTTTTCTCCTTGGATACTACAACCCAAAATCCATAGTCCCCTTGAGATACCTAAGTATCCTCTTGATTGATTTCAAATGGTTTTCCTTTGGATCTACTTGAAATCTTCCCATAATACCTATTGCTTGCATGATATTGGGTCTAAAGGTAGTAGTGTACAAAAAAATTATAATCATTGACCTATATGATATCTAATTAACCTTTGGATATTCATTCTCCTTGCTTAATTTACACCTTGTGATCATATGTGTGCTGACTACCTTGAAATATTCCATCTCAAATATATTCAACATCTCTCTTATGTACTTATGTTATGAAATGGTAGACATTTTTATGATTACATGATTTGTAACCCAAGGAATAATGATAGTTCTCCTAGCATAGACATCTAAAAATACTTCTTCATCACATCTACAAAAGCCTTAGTCATACTCTCACTATTTCCACCAAATATTATGGCATCTAAATACATAAACACTATCAACTAATAATTTTTTGTCTTTATGTACATATTACTATCTATAACTCCTCTCTTGAATTCTTGGTCTAATAGGTACTTGTTCAATCTTACATACTAAGATCTATGAGCTTGATTTAGACCATAAAGATCATTTTTTAATCTACATACATAGTACTTATTACCTGATAATGAGAAAACCTCAATTTTCTCTATGTACACCTCCTCTTCCAAGTTCCCATTCAAAAATGCTTATTTGACATCCATCAAATACACCTTAAACCCTGCATATCCTAAAAAAAATATGATAGCTTCCAATCTTGATACTAGAGCAAAGGTCTCCTTGAAGTCTACCCCTTCTACTTGTGCATACCCTTTGAATAACAATCTAGCCTTGTTCCTAGTTACTTCTCCATATGCAATCAATTTGTTCCTAAACACCCATTTTGTGTTAATGAAATTTTTATCTTTAAGCCTAGGAACTAGTTCCCAAGTCTCATTGTTTTCTATTTGATCTAACTCCTAATTCGTAGCATTTATCCAAAACTTATCTTTACTTGATTCTACAAGTTTCTTAGGTTCAACCTTAGACAATAGAGAAACATTCTCTTGAATTAGGTTACTTATCATCCTTATTATTTTTTCATACCTACATCCTTATAACCAATGATTTATGATTCAATATGGTATCTTTAAATCTATCTTGAAGTACCTTTAAAATATTGTCTTTCCTCAACTTCTTCTTCTTCCTCATCTATCTCTATTGTTTCTTCTTCATTGTTTAAGTCCAAATTATCTAATGCATCCTTTGACTAAGAGCGTGACTTCTTAGAATTGGTCTCATCAATCTTCATGTTGGTGATTTCCGCTATCTTCTAAAACCTCTTATTATAGCATTTATAGGCTGAGCTTACTGATGTGTATCCTAAGAATATTCCTTCATCAGACCTTGAATCAAACTTACCTAAGTCTTCCTCATCTCTTTTGATGAAGTATTTGCTTCCAAACACTCTAAAGTGTTCCATATTATCAACTCTACCTTTTCATAGTTCATAGGGGGTTTTTTTGCCATTAATCCTCATCTATCCTCTATTAAAAATGTATATTATAGTGCTCATTGTCTCTCTATAGTATCCATCAAAGAATATTGATTCATTTAGCATAGTCCTTGCTATTTATTGAACTATCTTATTCTTTCTTTCCACTATCTCCTTATCCCATGGACCTCATAGAAGTCATCAAATTCATTTGAAAAAAATATCTTCCTCTATCAAATCTTAGTCATTTGATCTTTACATTATTTTCATTCCTAGCAAGAACCTCATATTACTTGTTATTTATTGAACTTCCCTATTCTTTCTTTCCACTATCTCCTTATCCCATGGACCTCATAGAAGTCATAAAATTCATTTGAAAAAAATATCCTCCTCTATCAAATCTTAGTCATTTGATCTTTACATTATTTTCATTCTCAAGAATAACCTTGAATGCCTTGAAATTGTCGAGAGCTTCTGAATTTTCTTTCAATAATGCTACCCAGGTCATTCTTGTGTAGTTATGTATGAGTAACATGAAATAGATTTCTCCTTGAATGCTTTGGATTATTATAGGTTCCACAAAAATAAGTGTGTATTGACTCTAAAGGTCTTGTAGTAGAATACTCCTTAGACTTAAATCTAATTATAGTTTTCTTACCATGTTGACATGCCTTGCAAAGTGCATTTATAGGTTTGGTGATTTTAGGCATATTATTCATAGACTTCTTATTGATGATCTTGACCTGATTATCAAAGTTTAGATGTCCCAAACTTCTATTACATAACCAACATTCATCCATGTTTTTCATAAATCATCTCTCCTTCTTGATCTCATTTAAGACATACATATTATTCTCAGTCCTCTTAGCATTGGTAATTAACCTTCCTGCTTTAGCTCTCCTTATATCATACCCTCTATCATAAAAGGTTAGTGTGTGTCCTTAGTTACACATTTGAGTTACACTAAGAAAGTTATGTTTCAATCCTTTCACATACAACACATTATCTATCTTGGTCTTCCCATTATCCAAACTCAAGATACCTTTGCCAACAATATTGGTAGTTGTGTTATCTCCAAATCTCACTATCCCTACAACATTATTGTTCAATGAAATGAAATTACCCTTTCCCCTGTCTACCTTGAGCAACCACTATCTATATACCACTTCATGTTTTCATCTTGGATGTGAAAGGAAGTTTGAGCTAACATACATAATTCTCCTCTAGTCTTTTGTTCCTCTTTCACCTTATCCACAAAGTCTGACTTCTTGATCTAATTCTCAGTGGTATGACTATATACCTTTTTATCTTGACTAATATTCCTCATATGTCTTATCTTGCAATCCCTTGTAATATGTCCTCTTTTATCACAATTGTATCATAGAATTCTAATTCTACTATTGAAATGAGCATTCTGTAGACACTAAAATCATGTCTACTCCTTGGTCGTCCACCCCCCTTCGTCCCCTTGGTCCACTTAACCATGCCTAACCTATGTCTTATTAATTTAAAATAATTATCTTATTTTAAATTAATAATTCTTTCTCTCTCCTTGCCACCTCACCACCCTTGGATGCCTCTCCTTGGATTCCTTCCACTACCCCATGCCAAGTCTTAAATGCCTTAAGACCCCCATTTCATCCCTTCCACTATTCTCCCACGCCTATTTAACCACCTTCGACCATTTCTTACCCCGACCTGCTGACTTTGACTGATGGGAAAATGGACAAAAGGCTATTTTTAGCCTTTTTGCCTGCCTTTCAGTCACCGACGTTGGTCAACTATCGACTGATGTCAGTGGTATTGTTGGCATCGATTGCTTTCAAAACTGCATTTCACCTCCTGAATGCAGATCCAATCTTCAATCTTTCAATCTTCAATCTTTTTCCAATTGGCCAATCTTTCAATCTGACCTCTCTCTCTCCCTCTCTCCCAAATGCATAGCAAGCATCATAGGGTACAGGTACTTTGCATCAGTCACTCCACCTTGTAGGAAGTCTTTTACACCAGCAGCATCATCAACTAGTCTGCTACACTCTTTCTTTAGCAAGCCACAGCTGAGTGTTGCTTCTGTGTTTTCATTATGTTTTCTAGTTACTGCTTCTAAGCAATATCACCACCCAGACTCGGCTATCAACCAGACTAGACCCAAATCCTTATTCTCCCTTTTCACCCCAATCCTTTGTCTGGTCCCTCTTTTAGACCATACTTTCTACCCTATAAACCCTACATAGATCTCCTAACAGATTCTCAGACACCTCAAGCCATCTTGCTGACCACAAACAAACCATAAAATCATCCAGACCCTGCCTAAGACCATTGCCCCAACTGATGTCGACCACCAAGCCCATTGCCCCTATCGATGTTGGCAACCTTTCTCTAACAAAGTTGGTGACCTTGACCAACCGACGATGGTAGACTAACCGGCATCAGTGACTGTGACAGATTGATAGCAACATATAGGTACACATTTGCTTCTATTTCTTTTGATTCAGTCTTTTATCATTTCTATTTCTGACAACATTTTGCTCTTTATCAATCAATGGACTATCATCCCTCCAAGAAGTCTTTGCACTTCTAGGATCAAGCTTTGCTTGGCAGTCCACCTTATATCCATCTAACACCTTCTTTGTTTGAGTCTCTTTCTTTTATAGGTGTCATCCTCCACAACCAAAGAGGAGTCCCTATAACGTCTAGATAATGGTGCACAGACCTCATCTGGGTATCATCTAACCCTAGACCATCTCTTAGTTTCTTATTCCTTTTGAATGTAGAAAAGCAAAAACTTGATAGAAACATTCTGGCACGCCCGGTGGGACCCTAGGAGTTTTCCTTGTGTTCATTACTTTTTTTTCTGAAACAAACTATTCATATAGGTGCATTAGGTCTCTCCTTGCATCTTTTTCTTCTATCTCTTCCAAAAGACACCATTAGCAAGGTTAAAAAGAATCCTTCTTTTTCTTTCTTGCATCTTAGACTAGTCAATTCATACTCTTCAACCTTTTCTCAACCTGTTTGCATTCGAACACACATTTCAATTTGGGCTTAAAATCTATTACATCTCATTTCTCTGAATGCATATTTAGTCCACACATCTAGTAATTAAAATCGCATCATGAATAAATCGTAGTCCACTTATGTTACACATCTAAACCACTTTCACAAATCACACATCTAAACTTACCTGAGACAAGGCCCGACTAGGATTTCATCACTTAGAAGATACCTTATCCATCCCGGCAATCCCATTTGGACTTCACTACCAAGGGGAAAGCCCACTCTGTTCTCTGGTAGAGGATAATCTCTAGGGGAAGTATATACTGGCTAAGCGGCCCCAGTTTATCTCTAGGCTCGTGAAGTGAGGGGAGCTTGCTCCTTAGCACCAAGCCACGTACAAAACCTAACATAGACTCTTGAGCACCAAAACTAACCCGAAACAAACCATAGACTGCTTCTTTTAGGACTCATTCTAACAGCCAACTTCCTAAACACACTCTAAGGCATAAGCCAACAAGACTCTAAAAACTTATTCTTATAAATTTAACGTTTAGGGTCTGCTTGTCTTCATCTTCTATTCTATTCTTATTTGGTTGTTTGAGCTAGTAAGGATGTATTATCTTGCCTTGAATGGTTTTGACACGTAGTCAAACCAAGACTCTTGTTGACCATGCAAGGCAACAACCCCTTCCACCTTCACCTTCTATATCTAGTCCTCTAATGGAGTATCATTCAGAGACTGAATGAACTCCTACCTTACCGACCCTGACCCAACCATCCATTGTCCCCGAAGGGGACCAAAACTTTGAAAGGTTCCTTGACCTCAATGTCAACGCCCTTCAACATTATCTTGTGAAAAGCCAAACGTGAGACTCTTTTGGCAACCCAATTTATGGGATGCCAACCTCCTTAACTGAAGCAACGATGATATCGACAACATCCGCTATTCAACCCATGACCACTCCGGCCTTTGCCTCGACCATCAACCCACCATGAATAATCTTCAAAGTGTGGCTTCTCCTTCTATCTTTGGGCCCACTTCCATCGAGGTTTCAGTCCCCCATCAACCATAGACTATTCAACCAACTTCTACACCCTTCCAAAATCTAGTTGTCTCCATCCCACCCACTCTTTCATCCATCAACACAAGAGTAACTACCTACTCTTCAACAAGTGTCGCCACCCCTCAACCACCTGTGATGGCCCCTATTCAATTTGTGCCCTCCAACTCCATGGCACAGGTCCCCTTGGCTTCCACTTCTATCCTTATGACTAGTTACCCATATGTTGCGCCTATACAAGCACAACCAACTACGTCATACGCCCCTTCTAGCACCTTCCAAGCACCTTACAATCTAGGGGGTACCCCACCTACAAATCTATCAATTGATCTCATCAAGATGTTGATAGACAAAATGTCTAATCTTGAGGCTTCTATTTTTGGTTCAAGCAATGTCCTTTCATATGACCAAATTTGGAACGAACCCATCCATCCCTCCATCCCAATCTAATTGTATCCCAATTAGTGGGAGCTTCCTAAGTTCACTCACTTCTAGAGTAAGGAAGACCCATAACAACATCTACGAGCATTTAAACATGCTTGTTATCTTATAGCCCATGATAATGTGTTACTGCTACGCACATTCCCCATGTCGCTTTCTGGCCCTACCCTCGATTGGTATAGCTCCCTTACCAGTCATTCTATCTTTTTTTTCACTCAACTCACCCAATTATTCCTTGACCACTTTTTGATCAATATCACCAAAAAAGTCTCAATCACAGACCTCTACTCTATCAGACAGTTTGACGACGAATCAATAATCAATTTTGTCGCCCGTTGGAGAGGATTAATCAACCAACTCTCCTTCTCTTTGCCCCAACCTGAGCTCATCAAGCCCTTTTCTTGAGCATGTGCCAGGCACATCTCATCCACCTTGTGGGTTTAAACATTCTACACTTTTGATGAAGCTTTCACCATGGCCAGAAAGCTTGAACTCCGTGCCATTGAAGAGGATAAGGTCAAATTGCACAATACTAGCGCAAGAGCCGATGACCCTTCTTCTTCCAGACCTTCTTCTTCCCACTTCAAGTCCAAAGGAGTGGCCAACACTGTGGCCATTAGATCACCATCTTCAACAACAACTGAGCAACCTCAACCTTCAACATCTCAAAGTATCACAAAACAATTCCAACAATGTTACATACATCGTCAATACACTCCAATTAGAGAGTCATACACTTCTGTGTTGGAAAAACTTGTCAAGCAGGGGGTCCTCAATCTCCCTCCAATTTGACCACCTCAATTCAACTCCTCAAAAGCCCTCCCTACATGGTATAGGGAGAATGACTTCTGTCACTATCACTGTGTCCAAGGCCATGACATCAACAACTGCCGAACTTTCAAAAACATTGTCCAAGACATGATAGATAAAGGTGATCTCATCTTGGACAACCCGAATAAACCACCCAATCAAAACATGGACATCTTTAAACAACCCTTCCCTAACCATCCTCCTAATTAAAACAATGTCTAGACCATGACCGATGACCCCCAAAAGCATAATATATGCACGGTCAACATGGTCTCACTTCTTGTCCCTGACCAACCTCCTCCACAGGTAGAAGAACTTTCTTCTCCTATTAGTCCTCCATCAACCTCTCTTATACTAGACGATGCTTCAACCATACCAATGCTATTAGCCCCACTTTCATCCTTCCTACTACCAATGGAGGACCCTACCTTGCCTGCTCCTCAACCACAAGTAGAAGGCACAATCATCCCTGCCGTCTACCCTCTTGAGGAGACACATTCTCCTATTTCTTCTCCACCAAGAGAAGAACTTGTCTCTTCACTCACTTCAATCGAGGAAGATCCCATGACAGTTTTCTCACCTCTTGCCTGAGATCGCTACATCTCATTCACCTCCATCCACATCTGAGCCCAAACTCGTGCATGTGTCCGTCATACCCAAAGAGACTAGGTCTCTCAACATTTGGCCTATATCAAACCTAACTCACCCAAAAGTGAGGGTAGACTCTAACCTTGCCTCGCACAATAGTGGCCCTCAAACCAAACTAACGAAGGCTACTAAACCACACTGGAGAATTCCTCCCCCACCTTCATCATTACATTTAATTTTGGGCCCACATCCATCTACCTTAATAGGAGTGCTTCCTACTTCACAACCTCACAGAGGCAAAATGCCTCCATTACTCTCTCAACCAATCAAAAGCATGCCTCCTCCTAGACATCCAACACCTCTCATCACAAAAGTGCCATCTACATGTGTGGCTACACCACCCATAAAAAAGATGGTACAACCAACGTCTCGTACAACTCCAGGACAAAAGTCATCAACCCCTACTACAACAAGACATGCAGACCCATTAGCAGGATCTTATGCCTTGCTGTTACAACAATTATTGTAGTCTTCTTGCATCCATCTCCCACCTCTTAAACTATATCAATCTTTTAGACCAAAAACCGCTTGGTTTGATGACACTCAAGTTTGTGCATATCATTGCACACCAGGATATGACACTGAGCATTGTTGTGCCCTCAAGGTTGTCATTCACCAATACTTGGAGAAAGACACCCTTTTTCTTGACCATATTATCAACAAACCTTCAACACCGTCCCTTGCCTCTCAGACCTCCTCACCTTCACACTCATCAACTCTCGAATCAAGACCACCTTGGTTCGACAACACTAAATTTTGTCACTATCACCGCACTCTTGGACATGACACTTAGCGTTGTTGCGCTCTTAAAGCTGTCACTCATCAACACCTAAAAAGGGACACCCCTTTCATCAGTGACCCTCTTGACCTTTTAACCAAACCATTGACACCATCTTATGCCTCACAAACATCGGGATCTCCACACAAGACTATGGTCCCTCCACCGCCTTTAAGCCCATTATTCGAAATCAACACAGTCAATGTAACCACTAGCCCACCGACCTAAAAGGATAAAGGGAAAAGACATGTTTCTATCCCTTGGATATATCCATCCATCAAGCCTTCACCACAACCAAAACCCAAGATTACTGTCTTGGGCACATCTCGACCAACACCCTCAAAGACAATCCTTAACTCTGTGGTGAAACAACTTCACCACATGACCCTTGTGAAGACGTCTTTATATGATCTCATTCAAAGCTATCCATAGCATCATCAAACCTTTATCAAAACCTTGCAATAAATGGAGGTCCAACCTGATGACCCCCAACCACATGCCACTTTAATCAAATCATTACCAACCATTACCTCTGTCATCATCCGTGATTTTGAAATTCCTGCCTCCAACTTGAGAGATTAGGATCTCACCCTCTCAAACTAAATCTATTAAACATTCTCCCTAGTAACTGGGGGAATTTGACCTTATACTGACTATCGTGACCTCGACCAAACCTTGAACAAATATCAACCGACCTTGACCAAACATTCAACCAAACATCAACCAAACATCAACCAAACCTTGACCAAACATTCAACCAACCTTAGCCAAACATTGACCAAATATCAACTTCATTAACCAAACCTCAACTAAACATCAACCAAACCTTGACCAAACATCAACCAAACAATGACCAAAACCAACCAAACAATTTGATAACATATCAACCAACTTCAAGTCCAACATCAATCAACACGTGACTAATTTGGAAAGAAGTAAACAAGGCAAGTTTGCTCCTAATTGGCTCAGATCTTACATCATCACGCACAAGCATGGACCAGGGACTTATCAGAACCTGAGCCATTTAATGCCTTGCATCTGTGACCATTTTACTGTTAGTCGAGTACTCGTTCACTTGACAATTAATTTGAGCTCGTCCCTTGAGCAATCCCCATCCTCTTAATCCTCATTCCTTTCAACCCTATTCCCCTAAACAAATCCTATGTAACCCTTTTATAAAGTATGGATGCTTTCTCTTAATAAAAGGGAGCCCTTACACTTCTATAGTCTTGTCCATGACTCAAAATTTTGTCAAAAATAAATTGAGATGTCAAAATATCAAAAGGTCACAAATTTTAAAGGTAGACTACTCCCTCGAAGGATAGTTGTACAATCATTGTTATAGCTAATAGACTGCTCCCTCGAAGGACAGCTATTCAAATCCCTCAAAAATGTATAAAGCAAAAATATAGACCACTCCCTCGAAGGATGGATATGACTAAATCTTGCTACAAACAACACTTTTTTAGAAGCTTCCTGCATCAATCAGCTTCACAAATGACCATAAATCAAAATGACATCTCTATGTAGACTTCCTGCATTGATCAGTCTACCCAAAAAAAAAAAAAAGGTCATGGACTTGACTTGTAGTCGTCTCAGGGTCTCCTATAAAAAGGGGCAAAGTTATCCCTACTCAAAAGGGTTACCCTATCCTCACATATCACATCACCTACTCAAGGGATTTTGAGCTCATTTTAATGTTAAAGTGATTCGATTACCACTCTAACACAACCAATGGTCAATGACGTAATGCATGAATGGGGCTTTTGGTTCTAAACAACCCCTATCTATGCTATTATCATGGTCCTTGTCAATGAAAGAGCAACGCACCTTTCACTTCTTATACATCTTGGTCACAAACAATACAACCAAATCATTTGCCAACCAAACCAAACCAAACCAACAACATAACATCAAGACATCATACATCATCATAGTCCATTTCACATAGTTTCTATGGACACCAATACACATGGAAACTATCGACCACATAATTTATGTTAAGCATAAACCATTACTTGCTGAAGCATAAATAACCTCAATTCATTTTTAGCATACACCATTACCAATATAGAAAATTGCTAGGGATGAAAGACCCCTCAACCAATGTTACAGAATACACCATCACACAATATGGAAAAGGCTGTAACATCATCTTATCCTCATCATTTTAACACAAGACCAAACCTAATCCATTGACCACTTTGACCTCCTACCTAAACTACATTGGTCTAAGGCCCTAAGACCGGGGCTATGTAGGTAGGACTTAGATGACATTACGTCTTCTAGGGTTAGCTCAGCCACATTCATTTGTTCATCCATTTGATGGACAAACCATCTTACCTTTAACCTAGACTCAACATGACCAAACCAATCACCAACCATTTTGACTCTTGACCTGAACTACATTGGTTTGAGGCCCTAACACATAGGGGCTATATAGGTAGCACTCAGTTGACATGATGTCCTCTGAGGTTAGCTCAACCACCCTCATTTGTTCATCTACCTGATGAACAAACCATTCTACCTTTTAACCATGACTTGACCTCGACCAAAGTAATCCATAACTTTGACCCTTCCTCCCTTTTAGGGAGAACTACATTGGCCTGAGGCCCTAACAACAGGGACTATGTAGGCAGCACTCAGATGACATGACATCTTCTGAGGTTAGCTCAGCCACATTCCTTCGTCCATCCATTCATTCGACCAGCTATCTATCTGAACTCGACTCGACCAATAACTTTGGAGATCGTGACTATCTCCTTTGACCCCGACTACTTCCGAGACAACTTTGCCTTAGTTGTTTTAGTTACATGTATGCTACCTCACGAATGGTTAGCAAAATTGTTCGCACCACATTTTGACCCTCACAAGTATAGTGTCACGAGCAAGTTGATCCCCACTACTTGTAACATTTTTGTGTTTTCTAGGAGCACTTCTTGAGCTCGAGATACTTGGAACATGATGACCATTGGAGCTATAGCTTAAATTGAATAACCCGATCAGCTACGACTAAATTCCGGGGCTCGGTTACTTCAATTTTGGCACTCCTCGACCCTTGACCTATGACAATTTGACCTGACCATCTTGTGAAGTGGTATGCATGCAATCACAACTATTATAACATTCTCACTCCAACTTCACCATTTTCATCCACTCTCTATCAAATTGGCACTCGATATTAGGTACCTTCCCTCGACTCCCACTTTGAGGGGGAATACCTCATCTCACATTTGGTGTAACCAACTCCTATTTTTATCTTGCAATTCACTTAAACAACTAACAGGACAAATTCAACCTTATCCCACACCTGGGGCAACCAACTCCTATTTTTGTCTTGCAGTTCGCTAAGAACAACCAACAAGATAAAAAGGGGCAAATGTAGACACCAAAATCATGTCTACTCCTTGGTCGTCCTCCCCCCTTGGTCCCTTTGGTCCACTTAACCATGCCTAACCTGTCTTATTAACTTAAAATAATTATCTTATTTTAATTTAATAATTCTTTCTCTCTCCTTGCCACCTCACCACCCTTGGATGCCTCTCCTTGGATTCCCTCCACTACCCCATGCCAAGTCTCAAATGCCTTAAGACCCCCATTTCATCCCTTCCACTATTCTCCCATGCCTATTTAACCACCTTCGACCGTTTCTTACCCTGACCCGCTAACCTTGGCTGATGGGAAAATGGACAAAAGGCTATTTTTAGCCTTTTTGCTCACCTTCCAACTGTCGATGTTGGTCAACTATCGATCGACATCAGTGGTATTGCTGGCATCGGTTGCCTTCAAAACTACATTCCACCTCCTGAATGCAGATCTAATCTTCAATCTTTCAATCTTCAATCTTTTTCCAATTGGCCAATCTTTCAATGTAACCTCTCTCTCCCCCTCTCTCCTAGATGCACAAAAAGCATCACAGGGTACAGCTACTCTGCATCAGTCACTCCACCTTGCAGGAAGTCTTCTACACCAGCAGCATTAGTAATAAGGTTTCTACACCAGCAGCATCAACAACCAGTCTACTACACTCTTTCTTCAACAAGCCACAACTAAGTATTTCTTCTATGTTTTCATTATGTTTTCTAGTTACTGCTTCTAAGCAATATCACCACCCAGACTTGGCTATCAACTAGACCAAACCCGAATCCTTATTCTCCCTTATCACCCCAATCCTTTGTCTGGTCCCTCTTTTAGACCATACTTTCTACCCTATAAACCCTATATAGATCTCTAATAGATTCTCAGACACCTCAAGCCATCTTGCTGACCACAAATAGACCATAAACTCATATAGACCCTACCCAAGACCATTGCCCCAACCGACGCCGGCCACCAGGCTCATTGCCCCCACTGATGTCGGTGACCTTTCTCTAACGACATTGGTGACCTTGACCAACCAATGATGGTAGACTAACTAGCGTCGGTGACTATGACAGACCGACAACAACATACAGGTACGCATTTGCTTCTATTTCTTTTGATTCAGTCTTTTATCATTTCTATTTCTAACAACATTCTGCTCTTTATCAATCAGTGGACTATCATCCCTCCTAGAAGTCTTTGCACTTCTAGGATCAAGCTTTGCTTGGCAGTCCACCTTATATCCATCTAACGCCTTCTTTGTTTGAGTCTCTTTCTTCTACAGGTGTCATCTTCCACAACCAAAGAGGAGTCCCTACAATGTCTGGATAACGGTGCACAGACCTCATCCAGGTATCATCTAACCTTAGACCATCTCTTAGTTTCTTATTCCTTTTGAATGTAGAAAAGAGAAAACTTGATAGAAACACATTCATCTTATTCCTCCATGAGGAATTTATTCTATCACAATGTCTACAATTCATAGCTCTATATCAATATTGATTACATGATAAACAATAACCCATGAAAGAATTCACATACCTTGTCTATCTAATAGGAATTATCTTTTGATGACTATTAAATGATGTACCTCTAACTTTGTTATCTCTTAAAGGAGTTATATTCTTTTTGACTTATTGATGGCTGATTTGGATATCTAATTTGAGAGTTTTTGCATAGGTCTTCATCCTATTAGTACCATCACTTCTTGATAGCCCATTGTCCTTTGAGGTCTAAATCTCTTTATTTTCCTTTTGGTATTCTTTGAACACAAGACCCATCTTATCATGTGGAGACTTCTGACTATTCAAAATATCATTGAGAAGTTTAGTGCTCTTTTCAAAAAATTTATGTCTTTGATTTGATTGTTTCCTGATCTAATTCTACCTTTAAGGATTCCATTTTTGTTCTAAACTTTGCATTCTTTCTCTTTGGTCTTAAGACTTGCTGTGACAATCTCAATCCAAGTTTCCAAATTTTAAATGATCTATTCATGTTCATTGGTGTTGTTACTTAGTATTTGTTTAAAGAGATTGATTTTTTCCTTACAACCCTTAACCAATGATCTCAATTTCTGATTCTTCCTTCTTTAGAACTTCAACTCCTCTAGAGCACTCACCAATTTTGCATCAAGGTTCACTTCAACTTCTTGTTCATATGTTTCTTCATCTTGAATAAGACTTTAACATTTTGAACAACCTTACTTTTATATTTATATGGCCATGAATAGAGTTTCATTACTATCATGATCATTACTATCATCATCACTATCAGATATACTTATGTCACTTATATCAGAGGAACAATTGTCTTCTTTGGTATATAAACTTCTCTTGTTCTTGAATGGCCTTTTCTTACCTTCATGCTTCTTGAAAATCTTTTTTATCTTGTCAAGACTATATAACTTATTATCTTCACCATGATGTTCATCATGATCTCCATCATGTTCATTCTTATTCTTGTTGGGGTACTTAGATGGAAAGTGACCAATCTTACCACAATTAAAGCACTTAAATGGAAACTTGCACTTATACTTACCTGATCCTTTCCTTAGTTTTTTTAAAAAACATGGATTATATCTTGTCATAATAAATATCTATATCATCCTTGAATTTTTAACCTTGTGACTTTTTCTTAGCTTTAAATGTAGCTTCCTTCTTGGAGGGTCTTCCATCACTTGTTCTCATTTCATAGGCAGTCAAGATACCATGAAGCTCATTCATTTATAGTTTGTTGAGATATTTATGTTAGAGTCATAATGACTAAGAGGGGGGAGTGAATAAGTATTCAAAACCTTTCCTTTAAGTTCACTTAAGAAATAATGAATCATTCAAGTAAACATATAGATCTAGCAACCATAAACGATTATCCACATAAGCATGAAACATAAGAATACATCATATATGTGAGAAAGCCTCAAGGGGAAGAAAACCCATAGAACTATTCAAATGGAATATAGTCTTATAATATAAAAACCAAGTTTAGTGAAGAACCAACTTCACATGGAGCATTAACCCCAACAAGCCAACCACCCACTTGACTAGGCTTTAGCAAGCACCCACTTGTAATGAGGCATCAACCCCTTAGATGACAAAGCACAAAATTAGACACCTTATTGATTATATAACCTTATTATTATTTTTTTTTAATAAACCAAATAAATGACCACCTCTTCATCTCTTCACACTCTTATCCCTCTCAAACTGCCCTTTAGGCCTCTTTGCTCAATTAAGTCTCTTCAAGACTGATTAGGTCATATGACCTTGACATTCATATGCAGACACACTTTTAGATATTCATTAAAGATAATATATACTCCCATTATGTTCTAAAATACATCCTTATACTCAAACATGTGCTATATCATTCACATACACTCTCAAGATTTCTAACTCACTAATTATGCCTATTAAGCCTTGTTATTATACAATCCTCTAGACCACACACCTTTTGGTCAAAAATACACACTTAAAAACTTGTATTAACCTTAAAATAGGTCTCATAACATGTTTCATACATTAATAAATCATTAAAATATGTTTTACATAGATTAAAATACCAAAGTCTCTTTTAGGCCTGAAGGAGACCTAATTCAACAAGGCCTACATTAGTGCATGTTACCCTTTGATCTCCTCAAAACACTTTAAAATTCCCCATAAAAATTGAAAATTTCATATACCTCTAAAATATACACCCAATAATCTCATCTTATATCCATGACACTTTTTATATCCAACCACCACTTAAAGCACACCATTAGTATTGTTTACATTAGGCCTTTACACATAGAGAAAGGTTTGTCTTGAATAAATGAATATAAAAAATTATTTATCCATGCAACCATGATAATAAATAACATATAAAGAACATAAAATACCTAAATAAATTCACCAAGTGAATTATACTATATTATAAATGGAAAAAATACTCAAAAATACTCCTATAACTTGCTCACTCATAACTGCTAATTTCCTTCAAAGACCAATCATTGTGTCTTAGACGTCCAAAACCTATATAAAAATTTTAAATAACTTATTATGAATTTATATGAACCTATGATGTATACAAACCATCTTAAAATATAAACATCATATGGTCTAGTGGTAAATATTGGTCTTACAGACCAATTTATTGACCTCACTAAACACAGATCTCACTGAGTCAGACAAGCCAGTTTAGCTTCTTCATTTTCACCACTATACATAAATTAAAATATTTATACCATGCATGAATAGGAAATAATAGTACCAAAAAATATATCCATGCACTTAGTTTCATCATTTTATCAAGATAACACATTCCTAATCATCTTGTCACTGTTGCTTGGGTTTTTCACTATTTCCACCATTAGGCCTATTAGCGATTAGCTAACTTAGATGAACAATTTAGAGAAATTTAGGGATAGAAAATATCTATAAAACTTAGTGAAAATGAAACATGAGTATAAATATTAATCCTCCATCCATTTTCATACTTTGACTTGGTCAACTCTGACTACTACAACAAATCTCTGAGAAATTAACACTTTACTCTAGGGTCTACTCACACACCTGATAACTTAATCACACATGGAGGTGCCTGGTAGAGTTTAATACAACATTAAATAGATTAAATTATAATAAAAATCCATTCTCGGAACTTTTTATTAACATCTTCAACATCAGGTCTTTATTAGGGTTCTAAGAGGGTTTAAACCTATTTCCATTCCTAACAATTGTTCATAAAGCATAACCTCTTAATCCAAAAAAAATGCCTATAATTTTGAGATAGGACCCTTACTCATCTATCATGAATATATTAGGTTTTAATTCAAAGTTTTGATGATATAATGAGCATAAAAAAACCCTTCTTAGGTTGAGAACCCTTCATTCTGAGTACTCATGAGACTTAAAAACCACTTTTCATGCCTTGTCCTTCAAACTATGACCTCAAACTACATGAAAGAACTTGAAAAAACATACCTTACCTATGTCAATGATTATATGATATTATAAAAATTTAAATATGATCATAACCCATCATTAGGCTACACTCTCTCTCTTTGCTTTATATATCTTAAATTGCAAACCATATTAGGTCTTAAAATTGACCTTCATGCGTCTATCCATGTAATATCCACCACTCTCACATTATCAAGAAACCTCATACATGATTAAAAATTATCATACATACTTCATATGCCTTGACAATAGATCATGATACCTCATTAGGATATGTAGGGCTTAGAAGTGGTCTAGTTTATAGACTTGATCTGAAGGTCCTACCCCTGTACGCTCACCCTGAGACTATCATGAATGTTCTAATTACTCATATGCATGCTCAAGAAACATTATACAAAAAATTATGCCTATGTACATTCATATCACCAATACACCATGTTCATACCTTATCACAGGGTCTCTTCATATAATGACTAGTCTTAGGCTACTTAATCACTTGACCTCAAAGGCCTACTACCTATGTGTTTGTCAACAATGGAAAACTAGATAACAAAAAACATTATAATATTATATTTCACACTAAATTAATTCAATGCTCATAAACTTGTCATAACACACACTACTAACTGGTCTTGCTCATAACAACACTCTTTACAGACCTACTTGTCATCATAACTTCATAAGAACCTTTGATGATAACATTGAAAAATTCAAGCTATCTTGAACCTTAACATCAACCAATAGAAAAGATATTAATTACATTCAAACTCTCTCTTGCCTTAAAATTCCCTCTTGACTTTAAATTCTCTCTTAACCTCATGTAGACCTAGATCCTCATAACCATGCTTCAATGCTCACTTGACCATCATACCTCTTTGTGCCAATCAAGACTCACAAGATGAAACAATAACCTTAATGACATCAATAAAAATCTTAGTGACATCAATGAAAATAATATTCCAAAAAACTCCCCCTTTGTCATTGATGGCAAAAAATTATTCAATATGATCACTCCTAATCACTCTCATGTCCCTCAATCTGGTCAATCTCCCTTCTTGAACTTTCCCCCCTTTAACATTAATAACAAAGGGTCATACATACTACAACTTATATAACCACTCATTCTATCTCTTTGGGAACTACTCTTTAAAACTATAAAATAACTCATATCTACCAAGATCCCCCTTAGGCCAAGCATCCTCCATGATTCTACTAACTAAAGAGAGTCTACATGAAACCTAATGGAGTCAACCCTTTCATAGGACACTAAAATAACACAAACTCAAGAGATTCTCAGATCTCCATGCTCTCACAAGATTGAATATCATTTAGGATCTTTTTAAGATTGATTAGCACCTTAGGCTTTACCTCTTCATCAATCATTTGATCAACAATATAAGTTGATATCAGACATTCCTAACTTGATTTCACTTCTGAAGTATGTTCTATCATAACAAACAACCCACTTAGGCTTGTAGACTAATCATGACTCATCTTTACTATCTTTAGTTTCCACACATTCATTTGCCTTCTCTCTTACACTCTAGGGACTTTAAACCTCTTGTTTTGACTTGATGGTCTTCTAACTCTATTAGGATATAATCTTGAAATGTATCCCACATTATGATAACTTTAGAAAACAAACTCATTCATACCTCTTGACTGATGATTCTTTTCATAATCCCATACATATTCAATTTTAGAGGGTCTTCTACACTCTCTTGCTCTATGACCAAAATCATTTCATGAAAAATAGTAACCATTGAATAAATTAGCATACTTTATAGAATTAGGTTGTTTGATTGGTCTCTTCATGTTGACCTTCTTATCTTCATTATTCTTCTCCTTGACTTGAGCTACCTCCTCTTAGTTTTCTTTGAAACCAAGACCTGTTTTATCACCTACAGACTTCTGACTACTCAAGATGTCATATAGAGCCTCATTGCTATTTTCAAACCTCTCATAGGTCTTCATCTTTCTAGTTGCTTGATTTAATTTTTATTTTAAGGATTCTTTTTTTTATTCATACCTGGTGCATTCTTCTTCCTTAGACTTTAGGCTAGCAGTAATTATCTCCATCTAAGTTTAAACCCAATTCATAATCTCATCATGCTCCTTGGATGTGTTAATCAGTCTCTATTCAAAAAAACCAATTTGATCTCATAGTCCTTAACTAACGATATTATTTTCTTATTTTTCCTTTTTTATAATGTTAACTCCTCTAGAGCACTCACTGATTCTGCCTCAAGGTTCACTTTAAACTCTTCTTCATCTGATTCTTCATAATCTATAAGGATTTTCCCTTTTGATCAACCCTCATTATTTATTTCTATAGCCATGAATAAGGTTTTATTATTGTCATGTTCATGTTCATTACTATCATCATCACTATCAGATGTGCTTGTGTTAATTACATCAGATGAGTTATTATATTTTTTGGTATAGAAACTTCTCTTGTTCTTGAATGACCCTTTTCTACCTTCATACTTCTTAAAACATTTCTTGTTTTTGTTAGGCTTATAGACCTTCTTATCATCTCCATGATGTTCATCATGTTCTTCATCATGATTAGTCTCATCCTTGTTAGGACATTTATATGCAAAGTGGCCAATCTTACCACAATTAAAACATTTAAAAGGTAACTTACCCTTGTAATTATTAGATCTGAACATTAATTTCCTAAAAAACATGGTTATCAATTCATCATCATCAACATTTGAACACACCTCATCCTTAACCTTCTTGGATTTTGACCTCTTCTTAGCTTTGAATGTTTCTTCCTTCTTAAGAGGTCTTCATTCATTTTTTCTCATCTCATAGGTAGTCAAGATGCCATGAAGCCCATCCATTTCTAGTTGGTCCAAATCTTGCATCTCTTCTACTGCAGACACCTTAAAATCAAACTTAAGAGTTAGTTATCTCAATACACTTTGAACAACTTTAGACTGTTTCACTTATTATCCTAATCCTGTAATGACATTGACCACTTCATCAACCATTAACATGTAGGATGCAATGCTCTCATCTTCCTTCATATTTAGACTTTCAAACTACCTTTTATGAGTCTACAATTTAGCCATATTCACCTTAGTATATCCTTCATAGATAGTCTTTAACTTTTCCTATATCACCCTAGCTGACTCATAGTGAATCACCTTTATAAACTCTACATCTGATAGGTCATATAGAATGGAGTTCATTTCCTTGGAATTGCTCTCACTTTCCTTCTTGTCTATTGTATCAGTTGGTGGTGTAGGAGGTGGAGTGTATCCATCTATAATGGACTTCCATATGTCATGACCCATTGACATTAGATATTTCCTCATTATGATACTCCAAAATGAATAATTAGTATCATTGAAGAACATATCCTTATTGGTAGAGAAACTTCCTTAAACTTGACTACTTGACATCCTTGCTTCTAGGATATCCTTTAGGTTGTTAGGCCTAATTTAAAGGACTAAGATATTATACCAAATGTTGGAAGCACAATGACTGAGAGGGGGGATTTAATTATTCTTCAAAACCTTTCTTTTAATTTCACTTAAGAAATCATGAATCATTCAAATAAACATATAGATTTAACAAGCATAAACACTTATCCACTTAAGCATGAAACATAAGAATACATCATATATGTAGAAACCCTTAAGGGGAATAAAAAACATAAATATATGTAAATTTACTATAGTCTTATAAGACAAAAACCAAGTTTATTGAAGCACCAAATTCACATGGAGCACCAACCCTAACTAGCCAAGCACCCACTTGATTAGTCTTTAGCAAGTACCTACTTGCAAGGAGGCACCAACCCCATAGATGACTCATAAAAAATGTATCCACCTGATTGCTTTGACCAACTTCATAAAACCTTATTTCTCAACCAACTGATGATGACCATCTCTTTATCTCTTCACACTCTTATCCCTCTCAAACTACCTTCTAGGCTTTTTCACTCAATTAAGATTCTTTAAGACTGATTAGGTCATATGACCTTGATCTTAATAGGTAGACAGACTTTTAGATATTAATTATATATCCTATATAATCCTAAATAGCCTGTAAAATATCTTTCTACTCAACCATGTGCTATATCATTTTCACACACTCTCAAGTTCTCTAACTCACCAATTAGGTCTTGTTCTTATAGAATCCTCTAGCCCACACACCTCTTGGTTAGATGTACATAATTTCACACTTGGATTAACCTCAAAATAGGTTTGATAAAATGTTTCATACATGGATCAATCTTTAAAATAGGTCAACCAAATCTTAAAATACTAGAACCTCTTTTAGGCCTTAAGGAGAGCTAATCTAATTAGGCCTTCATTAGTGCATATTACCCTTTGATAACCTTGGAATATATTAAAAATACATTCATGGTAGTCAAATTTAATATACCACTCAAATAAACCCCAATAATCTCATCTTAAGTCCATGACATTTTTTAGCTCCAACCACCACTTGAAGTACACCATTAGTACTATTTAGACTAGGCCTTCACACACATAGAAAGGTCTGTCTTGACCAACTGAAGATAACATACTATTTAGACACAAAATCATGATAATAAATCACAAAAATGAAACATTCAAGAAATCAAAAACTTCACCAAGTACATTATACTTCATTATACAGGTAAAAAAGATTCAAAAACACTCTTGTAACTTGCTCACTCAAAACTACCAGTTTCCTTCAAAGACCAGTCATGGTGACTTAGAAATCCAAAACCTGTATAAGAATTTTCAATGATTTATTATGCATGTAGATGAACCTTTGACATATCCATACCATATTCAAATATAAACATCATATGGTCTAGTGTTAACTATTGGTCTTACAGACCAATTTGTTGACCCTACTCCACATAGATCTCACTGAGTCAGACAAGCCATTTTAGCTTCTTCATTTTCACCATTATGCATGACTTATAATATTTATAATAAGCATGAATAGGACATACTAGTCTAAATAAACATCTTCATGCACTTGGTTTCATCACTTTATCATGATAACACATTCCAAATCATCTTCTCACTACTGCTTGGGTTTTAAGTTGTTTCCACCATTAGGCCTATTAGCGATTGGCTAACTTGGATGAATATTTTAGAACACTTGAGGGATAGAAAAATCCATAAAAATTCATGGCCATGAAACATGAGTCTCAATATTCATCATCCATCCATTTGCATACTTTGACTTGGTCAACTCTAATCACTACAACAAACATTTAAAAAGTTAACAATTTATTGTAGGGTTTAATCGCACACCTGACAACTCAATCACACATTGAGGTGCCTAGTATAGTTTATTACAACCTTAATTATCTTACCTAATCATACCAATACATTCTAGGCACTTTTGATCAACATCTTCAACATCGGGTCCTTATTAGGGTTCTAAGAGGGTTTAAACTTGTTTCTATTCCTAACAATCGTTTATAGAGCATATCCCCTTAATCCAAAAAAAATGAATATAATTTTGAGATAGAACCATTACTCATATAAAATTAAAAGATTATGTTCCCATGGAAATTTTTGATGAGCTAATGAGCACAAGAAAATCCTTCTTATATTGAGAACCCCTCATTCTAAGTACTTGAGAGACCTAAAAACCACTTTTCATGCGTTATCCTTGAATCTATGACCTCAAACTACATGAAAAAAATTGAAAAAAAAAACTTACCTATTTAAATGCCTATATGAGTTAAAACACATTGAAAACTGACCATGGCCCCTCACTAGGCCACACTATCTCTCTCTTTGCTTTCTAGAACTTGACCTATAAATCACATCAGGTCTCAAAAATGACCTTCATGCCTCTTTCCATGTACCATCCACCACTATCACATAATATATAAACCTCATAAATGATTAAACACTATCATACATCCTTCATATGCCTTGAAAATAGATCATGATACCTCATTAGGCAAGGCAGGGTTGAGAAATGGTCTAGTTGTAGACTTGAATTGAAGGTCCTACCCATGGAGGCTCACCCTAAGACTCTCATGAGTACTCCAATTCCTCATATAAATTCTCAATAAACCTTATACAACCACTCATGCCTATGTGAACTCATCTTCCCAATCCACCATGCTCATACCTACTCATAAGGTCTTTTCATGCCATGACTAGGCTTAGGCTACTTAAGCACTTGACTTCAAAGGCCTGATACCTATGCATTTGTCAAAAATGGAAACAATTAAAAAAAACCATTGAAATATTTTATTTCACACTAAATTAACTCAATGCTCATAATCTTTTCACAACATACACTACATATTATTCTTTCTCACAACAACACTCTTTGTAGACCTACTTGTCATCATACCTTCATAAGAACTTTTAATGACAACAATGAAAACTTTAAGATGACATGAACCTTGACATCAACCAATATAAAAGACATTATTTTCCTTCAAATTATCTCTTTCCTTTAAATTCTCTCTTGACCTCATGCAGACCTAGAGCCTCATAACCATGCTTCAATGCTCACTTGATCATCATACCTCTTTATTATAATCGAGACTCACAAGATGTAACAACAACCTCAATGACATCAATGACAATCTCAATTATATCAATGACAAAAATATGCCAACACTTTTATCTCCTCTATAGTAGAGAATTTTTAATCAAACTTGGATGTCAGGGATCTTAATACATGTTGTACTACTATTGATTCTTCCAGCTTTTCTCCTAGACCTTTGAGACATTTACCACTTTATCTAATCTTAACAGATAAGATGCAATGCTATCATCTTCCTTCATTCTCATACTTGTAAACTAACTTTGGTGGGTCTGTAATTTTGCAAACTTGACTTTGGTATCTCCTTCATATATGGTTTATAACTTTTCCCACATTTCTTTGGCTGAATCAAAATACATAACCTTTACAAAATTTACCTCTAAAAGACCACATAAGATAGAATTCATTGCCTTAGAGTTGTTTTCATTGTCCTTATTTCCTAATGCATTAGTTGGTGGTGTGTGAGGTGAGTAAATCCATAAATAACTAATTTCCATATGTCATAGTCTAAGGACATTAGTTAGGTCTTTATTCTGATTCTCCAAAATGCATAGTTAGTCCCATTGAAGAGAGGGGCCTTGTTGGTTGAGAAACCTCATTATACTTGATGATTATACATGTTTATGATTCTAGGATCTCCTTTAAGTCGTTAGACCTAATTCAAAGGACCAGGCTTTGATACTAATTATTTGAAGTAAAATTATTGAGAAGGGGGGCTAAATCAGTGTTTAAAAACTTTTTTCCAATTTATACATGAATCATGAAAGCAACATAGTGATCTAGTAATGCATAAATAACCATTCACATCAGCATGAAACAAGAGTACACATATATGAGTGGGAAACAATAAAGTAAAATAAAACCCAATATGATCTCTACAAATGGACTACTATCCTATGAAACAAAAGACCAAATTTAGTTGATCACCAACTCAAATTGGAGAACCAACCCCAATAAATTCAAGCACCCACTTGATTTGGCTTTAACAAACATCTACTTTTAAGGAAGTAATAACTCTCTAAGTAACTCAACACCAAATCATCCACCTTATGGTGATCACACCTCTGCTATTATGTTATGGTCTATAACTCATTTTAAGACCTCCTTATGCTTAACCATGCATCATTTTATTTGCTCATTTTTCACTTACTTGAAATAGGCTTAAACTACCTTGTATATATATTAGTCTCATGATCACACACCACTAGGTAAAAAATACACCTTAAACCTCTTAGGTAAACAAAAAAATAGGTCTTAATACATATTATGAACATGGTTTAATCACAATTTGAACCCCTTTTGGTCTACCACAACTTAATTAGGCCTTACTCCTCCTTTAGGTCTCATGGAGACCTGATTGCATTAAGTATGCCCTCTTAACACTAAAACTTGATCTTATTGGGACCAAATGGCCTTATCCAACAATAAAAAACCATTCAACCACTTATAAAAATAACTCTTCTAATATCCTCCATGGCTTATTATACCTTCTTCCTTCACTCATACCATGAAAGTTCCTTTAGGATAAACTGCATAATTAGGCCTATGTACCTCAAAAGTCTATCTTACATTAATGAATATTAAAAATAATTAATATACTCAAATATGAAAAATAAAAACATGAATATATATTCTCCATGAAATCAAGTTCATCACCATATTCTTGGAACCCTTTCACTCAGGAAATAAGGGCTCAAGAATATCTTTGCAACTTGCTTACTCAGAACTGCCAAACCACTCATGAAGAATTAGACATCCAATTCGTATGTAGACACTTTTCATGACTCCTAATTCATAAAAAAAATTATATGATATGTCTATAACATCCTTAGATATAAAATTCATATGGCCTAATGGAAAATATTGGTCTTGTAGACCAATTTCTTAACCTTATGTCTGACTGTTCTATCTGAACTAGACATGCCATTTTGTGAAAAAAAAATTCACCACATACGATGACCTAAAAATATTCTCCAAATAATTATCATGACATAAAATTAATAAATAAATTATTAATGCATTTTATTTCATTAATCTATCATACATAGACCCTCAAATCTTTCTCTTCATCTCTACTTAGGTTTTACATTATCCTCACAATTAAGTCTGTCTATGATTGGATTACTTGGATGAAAAATTTAGAGTAATTTAAGCATATAAAATATCCATGAAACATCATATAAATTTAAAATGGTTCCCTATCTTCTTTTACCATCCATTTTCTTTTCTTGACCAATTCAACTTTTTAGAGCTACAATAATTTCTTGACAAATAAGCCTGTATCTGTATATTTTCTCTCTCGTCTGACTGACCACCACGACCTGGAGGTACCTAGGATATTTTAATATATTATCCAATAAATTATATATTAATTTTAATCCATATTAATCTGATTTAAAAAAATCTTTCATATTGGGTCCTTATTAGGGTCTTAGGGAGGTTTAACACAGGTTTTGGTGTTAACGAGATTGTTCATAAAGGATTGCCACTTAAATCCAAAACTAATGCCTAGAGATCTTAGATAAAATAATTATACATCTTTCTTAAATATATTAAACTTTCATGTAGAGGTTTCACATGCCAACAAATGTCTGAAAGTGCTTCTCGAGTTTGAGTATCTTATTTTGTGAGCTTGAGAAGGCCTAAAATAGTGATTTATGAAATTTTCCTTTAAATATTAACCTCATATATTTTTATCATACCTAAAAAAACTTATATCACCTATTTAAATTCTCTCATGTGCATACTTACCTTTAAATATGATATTTATACCTCATTAGGCTAGACAAGCTCTAAGAGTAGTCTGAGTACAAACTTAGATTGAAGGTCCTACCCCTATAGGCCCACCCTAAAAATTTCATGAATTATTATATACCTTACTCACATGATTAAAAAATTAAATGAAACCTTCAAATGCATGTGTTCATTCATATCACCATGCACATACCTCTTCATGTCATGACTATACTTCTTATGCACTTGACATCAATGATCTTCCATACAACTTGTCACATCACACACTGCCAAATGTCCTTAATCACCTTTGACATAAAACTTTACAATATGCACCTTTGACATCAATTAAAATAATCAAAATTACACGCTTTATCCTTGATACCATGCCAATTATGTTAGGTCTGGGTTTTTTGGGAAAAAAGGTGTACACCCTTTTAAAAAGGGTTACAAAAGAAGATATGTGTTTATAATAATGTCATGTTTTTTATCCCCAAATTTTTTTCATCTACCTAGATATAGAAATGAAACACACACATTATAGTGTTATTATTCCAAACTATATGAGTGGTAAATACCATGAAAATATAATACAAAATAATAGTATACTGTAATTATTAAAAATTGCATGATAATGATCATGGCACTGAGCATAGTATATCATATAATATAGGAAATGAAATGAAAATTAATTAATTAATCATGAGTAAAATTAGAGACAATTAATAAATAAATATGGCCAATGACAAATCACTTAAAAAACATGATAACTAGAGTATCCTCTATGAACATAGAGTAAAATACATTGACTAGAAACATCCACAAGCACACACAACTATAAGCACACACATGTAGAATGTCAAAAAAATATGGCATGAAAGGGAACATGTCATATGTCCATGTAATACACAATATGTAGGATATAAAGGTATGTATAATGACACATGTAGCTCTATATGCTAAATGGAAACTATGAAGGACATCACCTTAAACTAACTGTAAAGAGATGCCCTCAGTATACAACATGACATTAATGTGAGAATGTCCTTGGGTATGGGTGTAAATGTAACAACATAACATATGTAATACATGATCATATACATTTCATCCACTCAAATAATATCATGAGAATAATGTGTGTAACATGTATATATGTAAATCTATAGTATCAATAGATAATAATGATATGTATCTATTGAGAAAGATATAAAAAATAATTTTTACTTTTTTATATTTTCTAATAATTTTTAATTTTATGATTTTTATAAAATAATGAGATCAAAAAATGAAGAAGTTAAGAGGTTCAAGAAATACGAAGTAATGAAAGCTCAATCAATTAGGAAAAGAAGTAAGAGGTATAATTAAGAATGACAATAAGGCATGCTAAAGGGTGGGAATATAGAATAAATAAGAAGAGTAATATTATTAACAACATGAAACCATGGATAATTTTAATAAGGGACCCCTAAAATCTTATTATAAAATCTTGGCAATTCTTAGATTTTAGGTATAATTCCTTTGGCAGATCTTTGGCAAAATCATCGTGTTAGTATAAATTGACTAGTGATTTCTATTAACTCTTTCAAAAAAATTATAATAGTTAGTGAATCAAGAATCATATTTAAATCAAGAAATAACAGAGAAAATCCAAGTTAAACCCCTTCCCCCAAACACATTCACAGGGCAAATAACATGACAATAGTTCAAATCCCTTAAAAGATAGGTAGAATTCATTAAAAGTGTGAAAACATTTGAAAACATGTATGAATTGTATTTCTTACTTGGATTATACTTCATTTTTGGCTACTTAGACTCCTCTTTGGCCTCTTCTTACAATTGTCTTTCATTTCACAATTCTCACGACATGTAGGGCTTGTATTTCTTACTTGGATTGTACTTCATTGTTGGCTTCTTAGACTCTTCCTTGGATTCCTTTTGCAATTATCTCTCAATTTGTGATTTCCATGACCACAAAGGAATAAAATTTTAACATAAATTAAGTTATATGAATTTAGGTTTTAGGGTTTTGTGATTTTAGGTTTTTAAGTAATTTGAAGAACTTATGTAGATTTATTTTATTAGAGATAATTTGTGTTAATTAAAAAACCAATGGAGAAAGAGGTTAGAGGGAGAGAAGTATACATTCAAGATCCTGTTTACAGTTCCTTATTTTTAATTATTAAAAATGTCATCCTTTTTAAATATTAAATTTATCATTTTTAAGTACTAAATTTGATGGCCATATTATGTATAAATTGAGTACAGACCTTTATAAGTATCTCAAAAGATCAACCATATAATATAATAAACTAAGTATAACAAAAATTATGATAAAAAATTAGAGTATAGAGTATAAACCAACTATGGGACCATAGGGCAAGACAAATATGAAATGTTAGGATGACATAATTGAAAAATATTCAAAACATTTTCATAGTTTTAAAATTATAAACTATATAATAAGGTTTGCCGAAATGTCTTAACCACATCCATATTGGCCTTTCAAATATAATTTTTTATTTCAATTAACAAACCATAATAACCATAATATAATTATTACCTTAAACATTTAAAAACAAAATATAGTATGATCATGAGGCTCTGCTTTGTTTATTCAATTTGTTATTTGTGCATTGTTTAAAAGAAGCATCTTGCATGTCATTATTTCTTAGAGGAAATATATTTATTATTTTTTTATAATAAGTATGTTGTAAATACCAATCACATAATGTAATAAACTGAGTATAGCAAAAATAGTGACAAAAAATCAAAGTATAAAGTATAAACCAACTATGGGGCCATAAGGCAAGACAACTATGAAAAGTGAAGATGCCATAACTAAAAACATATTCAAAACATTTTCATTGTTTTAAAATTACAAACTATATAATAAAGTCTATCAAAATGTCTTAACCATATCCATATTGGCCTTTCAAATAATTTATTTATTTCAATTAAAAAACAATGCCAACTAGAATATAATTTTTACCTTAAACATTTGAAAACAAAATGCAGTATGATCATGAGGATCTATTGTGTTTATTTAGTTTGTTCTTTCTGCATTGTTTAAAAGAGGTATCTTGCATGTCATTATTTCTCAAAGGAAATCAATTTCTTGTTTTTAAAAAATAAGTATGTGGTAAAGACCAACCAGATAATATAATAAACCGAGTATAGCAAAAAATTGTGACAAAAAATTAGAGTATAGAGTATAAACCGACTATGGGGTCACAAGGAAAGACAATTATGAAAAATGAGGATGGAAATCAAATATATTTAAATAAATGATGTTTAATGAACTTATCATTGTATTTATTCATTGCACTAATTTTTACTTGTTGCATGTTGATAGGTTGACAAAATCTATGAAATGAGTATTTTTAGGTTAGTCAGAAATATGGTTGAAATGATCATGAAGCTTATTTGTGTTTATTCATTTTATTTAAAACAAGTATCTTACATGCCAATATTTCTCAGAGAAAACAAATTTCTTTAAAAAAAATAAGTATGTGGTAAATACCAACCACATAATATAATTCATTTTGCTCTGTGCATTTCTTAAAAGAAGCATCTTGCATGCCATTATTTCTCAGAGGAAATAAGTTTCTTGTTTGTTCAAAAGAAGTATGTGGTAAAGACCAACCACATAATATAATTCATTTTATTCTTTGTGCATTGTTTAAAATAAATATTTTACATGCCATTGGTCAATCTTAGATTAGTCTTTTGAGAGACTTATAGATGTCTATACTTAATTTATTCTAAGTATTGCACATGATCTTGTCATATGTACTTGAGTTTTTTTAGTGATGTCGTACTCTCTTTTCATAGTTGTCTTGATTTATGGCCCCAAAGTCAATTTATTATTTATACTCTATAATTTTTTGTCACAATTTTTTTCATACTTAGTTTATTATATTATTTGATTGGTTTTTACCACATACTTCTTTTAAACAAATAAGAAACTGATTTCCTTTGAGAAATACTCTTTTTGAAGAAACAAGAAATTGATTTCTTATGAGAAATAATGGCATGCAAGATACTTATTTTAAACTATACAGGAAAAAAAATGAATAAACACAACAGAACCTCATGATCATTTCAACTATATTTTTGACTAACCCAAAAATACCCATTTCATAGATTTTTGAGTTTAAGGAAAATATTTGCATATATACATGAAATTTATAATAAAACCAACATGCATAGTGTTTTGAGCAAATATATTTAAAGAAATGATTTTCAAGTAACTTATCATTATATTTATTCATTTCAAGACAAATGACTATGCACGAAAGCATCTACTCTTGGTCTTTAGAACAAAAGAAACACAAATCCATACCTTGCAGTTGCAATCACAAGGAAACCAACTTATAAATTGTTTACACCTCGTCTCGATCTTTCAAATTTTAGATATTTGCTTCCACCAATAGCTTGCATCAATGACTAGAAATTTTGACAAAATATAAATAAATATCATTAAAGAAATGATTTTCAAGGAACTTATCATTATATTTATTCATTTCAAGACAAACAATTGTGCATGTAAACAACTATTCTCAGTCTTCAGAATAAATAAACACAAATTCATACTTTGCAATTACAATCACAAGGAAACTAGCTTAGAAATTGTCTGCAACTTCATTTCCAACATCTCATCCTAATATTTTGACTACTAGAGCTTTGCTTTTGTTAATAGCTTGCATCAATGACTAGAAAATTTGAAAAACCATAAACAAATATATTTAAAGAAATGCTTTTCAAGGAACTTATCATTATATTTATTCATTTTAAGATAAATGACTGGGTATGCAAACAACTAATCTCATCTTAAAAATAAAAAGAACACAAATCCATACATTGTAGTTACAATTAAAAGGAAACTAGCTTCAAAATTATATACACCTTTGTTTCCAACCTCTCGTACCAATCTTTCAACTACCAGAGCTTCACTTCTGCCAAGAGATTGCAAAAATGACAAGAAAAAATGAGAAACCATCACATATGTATTTGAGTAACTTTTACTTATCATGTGGGTGACATGTTGGACCAACATTAAATTTTGCCTTGGGCCTCTCAATATGTCGGCACCAATTCACTAAAAACTGGGGCAAGATATAAACTTCAATCCCCGTAGCTTTAACTCCACCTGCACCACATTCAATGCTAGAAATAAAATAAACATTAGTTTTGAAAATTATTTATTATTAAGTTTTTAAATTATTAAAACTAGATTAAAGGAATAACATGTGGCACCAAAGAATATCCAAAACAATTTTATAGAGTAAATATAATTATTACCTTAAGTTTATTGTGTCCTAGATGGTCCTTATTATTTACACATGCGCATGCGCGCACACACACACACATGGTGATTCTAGATTAACCTATACATGTCTCATATAAATTCCTAGTGAATCAAACCCATACATGTATGGTAACTCTGGCGAACCTATGTTCCAAAATAGGATCAAGTATAATCTATAAGGCAAATTTGTGTCCCAAACTATGAAATTATATCAAATTGAGGCTATTTGACCTATGTATATTTTTGTAGAATTAGGCATGTTCAAAATTGGAAAAATATACTTATAGCCATTTGTTTATAAATAACCATTAAAATTTTCCCTGCATAAAACTTCCCTAAAAAAAATAGTGAATTGTATGAAAAAATGACTCGATATATATTTCGTCATCATTGAGAAGACTACAAAAGTGTTTAAAATGGGATCAATAATCAAGGGGAAAGGGCCATAAAAACATAGAAAGAAATACATAGTGTAAAGGGTCACATGCTACCATGATTTTTATATAATAGTGAAAATAGAGACTCAATTGAAGTAGATGATGAAGATGGTTAGAGCACCATTGATAGTTTAAATGTAACAAGGGGAAGGTTTTTTACAAAGTAGATGAGAATAAATATGATGATAACTTAGGCCACTTAAATTTAGAAAACTCATTTGGAGAGGGAAAGGTTTGCCCTGTAAGGTGACATTAAAAATATTAAAATGGACCATTGCAAAATAAGAATGTCAATTAAGGTATTAAGGATAAACTAAATATTTCTACCATCATAGATTATTATATATATGAGGAGCTAACAAATATAGTTGAATCATTGTGTGAGTTTCAAGATGTATTTCCATGCAACTATAAATAGATGATAAGTGTACACCCTTCATTGGGGAAATTAATATCAACTCATTGAGGGAGATAGACCAATAAACAAGATACCCTATCTTAGGAATTCCAATCTTTATGCCAAGTCAAGGAGGAAATTGATAATATGCTTGTTGTTGGTATCATATATATAATTGATGAATTAGAATGGGTAAATCTAATGATGATTAGCTTGAAGAAGGATGGATGCATCCAAATTTGTGTGTAATTAAACTTAATCGATGTTTCTTATGTCATAGATTCATTCCTTTCCTTATTTACTGAATAAATCATGGAAGGAGTTGTAGGGTGTGATATTTATACTTTCACTGATGGTTTCTAATAGGTACAATTAAATGAAAATCGAATAGGAATATAAGCCAAATATGAGTTTTAAATATGAGTTGGGGTATTTTGCATACAATATGATGCCTTTTGGGTTGAATAATATGTTGGTAGTGTTTTCACACATCACGTCACAACATTTTTAGTCTTTATCCACTAGTTCCTACATGCATATCTAGATGATTCAATTATCTTGAGTTGATGAAAGATCACCCCTAAAACCTAAGACTAATGTTTGATCATTTTTAAAAGCTACAAATATTCCTTAACCTAAATAAGTACATATTTTACACACCCTTTATCACCCTGCATGGCCATGCCATTTTCAAGGAAGGGATGTTTATTGATCTAATGAATATTTCTATTATATGTCAATTTAAGGCACCTAATAATCAAAGGGATGTGCATACCTTATTAGGCCACATGGGGTATTATCACAATTCTTTATAACTATGTGAGGATTTAAAATAAATTTTAAAAAAGGATGTCCATTTCATTAGATGCATAATCATAAAGAATCATTCAATACAGTGAAGGAGAAGCTCACTAGTGTGTTTATTTCGTATTTCTCTAACTAGAAGAGTTTGTTCTATGTTAATGTTGATGCATCTATATTAGCGATTGATACCAACCTAAGATAGTTAGGAGATAAAAAAATTGACCATCCCATCCACCTTGCTAATAATAAGCTATGACATACTGATTCAAATCATACTAACACTAAGTGTGAAGCACTGGCCATGGTTTATGCACTCCAAAAATTATGATAGTAATTTCTCACCATCTCATTTGTCTTCTTCACAGACCATGAGGCATTGGAGTAACTTCTTAACAAACTATTCTTGCATGGAAGAATTTGTAGGTGGATTATATTGTTTCAAGAGTATCAATTCTTAGTGGTTGTCAAGCCATGAAATAAAAATTGTGGACATGCCATTTGTCACAAATCACATTAGGGAAGAAAAAAAATATTGAGGATGAAACGCTTGATGCAAGATGTGAATTGTTCTATGAGTACTTTAATATTTGGAAGACATAGCAATATTTATCACTATAGGTGTATCTCTAAGTGACTAAAAGAAATATAAAAAATAAATTAGTGGTCTATAATACCATTTATTATCTCATTTTTGAGAAAATTTACAAGTTTGGATGTGATAAGTGTTGTACTAGTGTATTTAAGAGCATGATAATGCAAACATTCAATGTAAAGGACATGAGGGAGTCATAGGCGGTCATTATGCCAATGGATCTAATGCATGAATAAGTTTATTTTATAGAATTTGGTTTCCAAAAATCTACAGTGATGCCAAAGAATTCACACATAGATGTGTCATATGTAATTAGAATAGAAAACCTAATAGAAGGTATGAAATGTTTTTAATCATAATAATTTCTCAAGAATTAATTAATAAATGTTCCATTGATTTTTTTAGATCCATCTCCTTAACCATGCAAAGTAATACCACATGGAATATTATAAAAAATATGCATTACCATACAAGGTGGTATGAAGTGGCTCTAACAAAGATCTACATTACTTCCATGGTTGCACAATTTCTATGGGAGAATATTATAAGGATGTATAGCTTCCATTTTGTCATCACAAGCAATCAAGGTAAAAACTTTATAAATGTGATAGTGTGCATTTTATTATTTGAGTTTATGGTTGTACATCATAAGACTATGTCATACCATTCTCAATCTAATGGGAAAGTAGACACATCCAATAATATTATTGGCATAACCCTAACAATGACATGTGATGTGAGATGTAAGGATTGGGATGAATGGGTCTTCTTAATACTTTGGGCCTAGAGAAAAACCTAAAAATAATTGAACATGTGTAATCCATTAAAGTTAGTATTTGTTAAGGAATTTGTTTTACCTATGGATTTTTAATACACTCCCCATGTATTGCATATATTGTTCATCTAGACAATAATGAGTCACTAAACCCATAGATATAAGAGTTCATGAATTTACATGAAAAGTTCATATATAAAAATAGAGGACCAAAGAGTTGAAAAATAAAGGAAAAAAAAAACATGACATATCAAACACATCAATGGAAATATTATGTGCAATAATTCATTTTTTTGGGGTATGATTAAAGACATGTGAAGCATCCATGGAAGCTTCATATTAGCTAGATGAGACCTTATATTATTCAATATGTTTTGGAAATAAGCACATGTAAACTATGCACTTTGGATGGATAAATTTTTAGTGGGAATCTCAACAGGAGTAGGCTCAAGCCTTTATATGTGTAATTTCTAGTGAGTTACACATCATTTTCAGTACTTGAAATATTCAATTTTTTTGAACATCTACAAAGCATAGAGGAAAAAAAAATCCAATGGAAAATAAGATTGTTGAGAAATTACAAGTTTTATGAAAATCTAAGATGAGAAATTGATATAAAAGTGAAATGTAGATTAATTATAAATAGAATTTGAGGTAGGGGACTAAATTTTGTCTAAATTTATAAGGAGAAGATGTTGTAGAATAATTATCTACCATTAAAACTCCTTTAATCTTAGAGTTGAATTAAAAATTTAGGGTGCAAAAGGATATATTGACCATGGGTTTGCATGAAGGGATAAAGAACAAGCTTGTCATCTTGGAAATTAGTTATGATGGAATCCATAAGTAGTATTCCCCCTGCCAAATTGAGATGGGGTGATGTGGTCTTCATATAATATTAATTAAAGAAAAATAAGAGGGAAAAAAAGTAGAGGAGGTGCTAAAGGAGATAACAAAGATATAATTTAAAGACTCATTTATGCATATCAATGCATGATTGAAGATTATGAACACCACACGATGAAGAATGAGTCAAACTTAAAAAAGAATACAATAAAGAAGGAATAAATGTGGGCATAGATGGAGTGATGATGTTCGATGCTAGAATTGAAATTGCTTTGAAAAAGATAGGAGTGTTCTAGCTATTTGAATAGCCATATTTTGGGGAAACTAGACATTTAGTAGGGTTTCTCATTTTCTGCATGCACAAGGACATAATCTATTTCATAGGGCATAAATTGAAATTATTAACTCAACATGTAAAATAAATGATTGGGTTGCCTTGTACTTGAGAATATATTTAATAGGTGTTGGAAAACACAAAATAAGTTGAAAGAATCACCAAAATAATAAAATAAAAGAAAGAGATTAAATTTTCCTATTGATAATTTAGATGATCATGCTACCCATGTGGTGGGGTGCATTTTCAACATAAAGTTATGCATGAATATATATTAGAATGACATAAAAAAGCAATACCTATACATTGTTCACATGATGGACATTGAAAATGTACAGTTTAACATTACAAAATTTATTTGAGATAATATAATTTAAAGTGTCAAGAAGACCCACAAAATCATAGTCTCATTTAGGTGGGGTGTGATCCCTATTTTACTAGATAGATATGGTGACAAGGTGTAGTTTCATCCAATGCATGACACGTATCATGTGAAGAGGTAAAATAATCATACATTCCCTGACCCTTACAACAAATATTATTAGATAAAGATTGAAAAATGGTGAGATAATATGACAATAGAGTCTGGTGATGAATGGAGCATTCAAAGGAGATAATGCCAGAAGAGTATGGAATCTATGTTGAGTTTAAAATAATGATGTACCATTCTCTAGTAAAAATACATTTAGAGAGAGGAAGATTGGATCAAGTTACCTTATGCGGTTTTAGTACATTAGTTTGAGAGGAAAATGAAGAAAGTACCTAACACACAATGGAAGAAAGTAAACATGGAGAAAATTGATGAGTGTATATTACTTCTCAAAGCACTCTACAAGTACCCCACTAAGGTAGTTGTGGATGAAGACAATGAATCCAATGGTGACTCTACTCTTATTGACCTTGTACTTGTGGAAATGGTGGGAAAACATAAGGTTCAATATATTTGTCATATCTCATATGCCTTGAAGCCCATAAATATCAAAATAAAGTGTAGTGTATAGCCAATATAGAGGCAAGTGTTTGAAAAGGATCTAAGGAATATGCCCTTCAAATTGCTAGGAAAGATGAGGGAGAAACCTTGAAAACAAATAAAAAAAATTGTGTGCATGGAACAACCATAGAATGTATCATTCTCTAGCTAAGTATCGAAAAGAGAACACAAAAAGGGATTTTTGGTAGCCAAAGAAGAAACACAAGCAAACAATAAGGAATCTGAGTGCATGGCCTCAATGTAAAACTTGGATGATGAAGATGATAAAGACAATTTAACATTCTAAGATTTTAGATAACCACCATAGATGCCTTTTATAAATTCACCACCTAGACAACCTACTTCACCATGGGCAACAATAGATGTATAGGTCCCTCCAAAATGCCCTAATAAAGAAAGGATAATGCCACACCCACCCACCTAGACAACCTACTTCACCATGGGCAACAATAGATGTATAGGTCCCTCCAAAATGCCCTAATAAAGAAAGGATAATGCCACACCCACATCAGATGGAAGGTATGTTGGAAAATCATTAGTACTCACATTAGAATTATTTGTATGAATTAATTTTTATTATAAAATTATAAGTATGTGAGAATAAAATAATATAAATTATATGGTCATTGAGCCAACATAGATTATTAGGATTTGTTTATATTTAGTGGCCGAGTAGAGATATTTGTGGGGTTTATAATTGAACAAAACTCCTTATTTATAGGAGTAATATTACCTATATATCTATGCAACTCTTATGAATGAATGTGATGGAGAATTCTATCATTAAATCTTGTGTTTGGCTCTTCCAAATTTAACATTTGGGATCAGAGTAGAGATCTAGCCATGAGTGTCTATGAATAAAATTCGTAAGCCCTGGAAGCAATTTAGCAGAAATTAAAGATGTGTCGTAGTGTTTAAGGTTCTATTAACAATAGAGTTTTTATTTTTATTTTTTTCTTCAGAAAATTAATAAAAACTTTCAGCATCATTGAAAACATTATGTGCATCATCCTCTGTGATATTATGAGAGATCCAGTGTTTCAGTTCTGAATGCTTGAAATCTGGACTAACATGCATGCGGATTTGACCGAGATTTATAACCCTCAGGCTTCACATATCCTGTAGTATTCTGTCTTGTCCTGACTCCTGCCAAATTATGTCGATCCACAATAATTAAATTCTGCAGTATCCTTCAGTTCTCGTGCGGCCTGTGCATCTTCCAGTCCTCCACCTATCAGTATTGTGGGAACTTGGGATATGTCATTATCTCTGCCTACGGTCTTCATACGGCCTGCCAGCTTCCATTCTAGCATGTCAGATCTGCAGTAGTCAATAACCTAGTCAGTCTTCAATGCCGTCCAGTCTCTTTTCGTGTATTCAATCTTCACGTATTTTTTTGCGTGTTAAAATCAATGTGTGTCTCCCATCTAAAGCAATGGTTTCTCTGAAGCAAAAGTTGGTCGTACTCAAGATGGAGGAAGGGGACACAACATGGTGCAATAAATTAGTGAAATTTCTTTCCATTTCATGTGAAATAACCTGAAAAATTGATGTGTATGATGATAATGCAAAATATTTATTACAATGATTTTAATATGATTTTCACATTATCTTAAATAAATCTTAGTTCATGAGATCTGATTTCTTCTTTGTTCGTCAGATCTGATTTCTTCTTTATTAGATGAAGAAAATAGAATTAAGAATATTGATTTAAAGGAAAGTGTAATGTACCTTTAAAAATAAGCAGGATAAATCATATGTTAAAAGAAGATTCAAATCTTTTGTCAAATAGGGATCTACTTCCAAAGATTCAAACAAATAATTTATCTATTACTATTACAAATAATTTGGTCATGTGATTGTAAATTACAGACATAGAGTATAATATCTATTAGATGAAAAAATACAAAAGAATGCCATAATTGTTGATGAAGAAAATGAAAATGATTTGGAAGTAAATACTACTCACACATGAAATCCAAGTGATGGAGTATAGATTTACTAGATGACTATCAATTAGAGGATGGAGGAAATGAAGGAAGGAGGCCAAATAACGCCTCTCATCGACCACTAATGATGGGGTTGATTATGTTAAAGTGGCACAAGTATTTCTTTTTCGGTTTTTGTTTATGTGTGTCAAGATAAGTGGTATAGTTCTTGTTCCCAATCTATGCACTTCATTAAAAACGATTGTGTTTGTATATACATAAGTGTAAGATGAAGACATATATAATTTGCATTCATAGTTCTCACATTGATTTGGTTGATGTGTTCCCATTAGTGATTTGTCGATGAAATGTTGATGAATGATTGTTCCCTCTCTACCTTCACCTTAATCTACTCATATAAGAGAATAAAATAATGTAAGTTATATGGTTATTGAACCAACTTACATTATTAGGCATTGTTTAGATTTAGTGGGTGAGTAGAGAGATTTGTGGGGTAAGTAGTTGAAACAAACTCATTTATAGGAGTAAAATCACCTATATATTTATGTAACTCATGTGAATTAATGTGATGGTGAGTTGTATTATTAAATCTTGTGTGTTTGGCTCTACCAAATTTAATAAGGTATTATATGACTAAAACGTCATAATTGACACAATACCCATTGGATGATAACCCATTAAGTAATATAGCACATAACTATGGATATGCAAAATATTCCCAATGGAAATCAATTGAAGAAATAACATTATTCGAGGATCCCATGAATGGTGAGATGAACATGCTCCAAGATGAATATGTGTTGGATGATAAGATAAGTGTGCTAGAAAAGGATTTGTGGCTAGATAGTTTGAGAAGTATTGACCAGGTGGGTGATGAGGAAGGAAGAGAGGATAAAGAAGGTAGAGAAAAATGGAAAGAAAATGAAGTAGTTGGAGAAGAAAAGGAAAAAGCTAAAGGTGATAAAGAGATGAATGATGTTGAACAAACCCAACATGAGGAAATAAAGGGTACCATACATGAAACAAGTAATTCATATGACCCTAGTTATATTTATTCAACATTAGAGTCCATCCAAAAACATGTATTGAGTGAAGAAGAGAGATAAGATGAATATTTGTTCTTCTAAAAATTATTTCATGAAGAAAGTGTCTCAAGACAAACCCAAAAGCAACTATCCTTTATTTTCGATGCTCATCTAGATGAGCTTTCATTCAAAGGACCAATAACTTATGTGAAGTTAGAAGAGACATAAACCATTGATGGGGAAAAATACATCATGTTGGACCCAATTTTTTTTTTTTAGTTTTAAATAAAGTGTGCACTAATGAGGATAACGTTCGAGGTGTTAAGGCAAAATGCCATAAATAGATGGATTGTAAGGAATTAAAAAATTAAATAGCCTGAAAAGAAACACACTTTGGTAGAGAAGTAATTGTCATTATTAGAGATAAAAATACTAAAAAATTGTTTGAAGATCACCCAAGAAGAGTCCCATTTGATGGATGGAGTTTCCCTTGAAGGAATTAAGGAGATCAATTAGTTTGGACTGATGATAGATCATTTTTTGTTGAAGGGTAAAAGGACCATCATCATAGAATTGGGATAAATAGAAAAGGAGAATTAGAAACAATAATTTGATGAGCAATTTTATAATATTGTAAAAGGTGATATTTGAGCTCTAGGAGAAGGTGAAACTTAAAGATTAGATATCTTAAAAGTTCAAATGCCAAATAGAGGTAATCAAAGCATGCATTGTATAGGAAGAAAAAATCAAAAAAATATTAAAACAAAAGTGTTCCAAACCAATGGATTACTTGAGAAGATTAAAATCCTTAAGGATGTCAATGAATTAAGAGAAAAAATTGAAGAAAAATGCAAAGACATGGAGAAAATTTTCAAAGTCCTAAAATTTAATGTTATGGATGAAAATACTATGGTGCATGAGGCATATGAAGTGGTTGTTTTATAAATTATCTATGAAAAATTAACCAACCATTCACACTAAATAAATTATCTATGGAAATGCCAAGTAGAATACTGGAAATTTAGGTTGTAATAGTGAATCTATTTGAGGATGAGATTGAGCATATTGGGCTAGGATTTTTTTAAGAATAACATTAGTATGAAGGGTTGTCTAGGGGTTGATAATAGGGTTAGGTGTGGGATAACTTTGGCTTTCAATTTTGGTAAGTATAAAAACACATATATGATTTTTTGAGTACTCTCAGGGCAAAATTTATGCACACATTTTGATTGAGTAACACACAAAAGAACATGGTGCAAGAAATATGTAGATCAAGTGAGACTGTAATCTAGAAAAAGTCTAACATTACCCCATTAGACTAAGAAACACATGAGGATGTGGTTGTGAAAATATACTGATAAACCCAAAAGTAATCAAATTGGATGGAATAAACAAGTCTTAAAAATCAGCAATGGTAGAAATATTGTTAGTATGAAACACAAAGGAGATAATGAATGGGAAGGAGGTTACTTGAACCATGGAGAAAAAAAATGAGGAGCACTGATTTAGGGAGCTAGAAAAAGGAACATGTCTTCAGGTAAAATGACATAATGAAAATAATTTCTTGAATTTTTTTTGAGTGAATCTAGCATTGTTTGGCACAAGATTTCTTACATTGATTTGACTGTGTGACTTTTTCCACTTATATATATATGAGGAGTATTGTATCATTATTTACTTATATTAATATAATTACACTCTTCAATCAAAAAATAAAAAAAATTGGTCCATTTTATATAGTATATAAGTTATAGTTAAATAGTTTGTACATTCAAAATTGTCTAAGATGACTTTAAAGTTTTAGTGTTTAGATTTTACATTTTAAAGGTATAGTCTTATTTTAATTTAAATCATTTGTAATGATTAGAAAATATTAATAGTTTTTTGTCATTAATTTAGTATGAGAGTTAATAGTTAATTTAATCATAGCTTATATTTGATTATTGAGCCTTAAAGTCCAAATATTTATTTTATATCATGATTTTTAAATTTATAAGTAGTTTTTTTCTAAATAAATACATTCTTGGTAGAAACTGATGTCCTTTTAGTTTTTTAAAATTGTGGGGAGGACATAATAGAGAAATTGAGTTTTATTGAAAAAATTGAAGGAAAAGACTTCCACACTTGGAAAGTAAGAACCTAATGATTGTTAATAAAAAAAGATCTATGGGAGATTGTCGAAGCAAAAATAAAGAAACCAAAAGATGCAGATGGAGAAAAAAATGGGAGAAAATGGATATAAAATATATAACAATCATTAGCTTTAGGTTATCTGATGTTGATTTACATCATATAAACTTATCTAAGTCCTTTAATACAATCTAGGAGACATTAAACAAATTGTTTGGTTCCAAGCTAGAAGCACAGTGGTGGATCTGAAGTAAAAGTTGTTTATACTCAAGATGGAGGAAGGTGAAAACATGGTTCAATAAATTAGTAAAGTCTCATTCCATTCCAAATCAAATAGCTCAAAAAATTGATGTGTATGATGATGATGCAAAATATTTATTATTGAATAACATGCTAACTATCAATTCTAACATGGTTTTCACACTCAGTAAAATAAATCTTAGCTTAGAAAATCTTTTTTATTCTCTAGTAGATGAAGAAAATAGAACTAAGAGTACTACTTTTAAAGGAAAGTGTAATGTATGTTAAAAACAAGCAAGATAAATCATATGTTAAAAGAAGATTCAAAACTTCTTTCAAGTAGGGATGTACTTCTAAAGATTTAAATAAATGATTTATCTATTATTATTAAAAATAACCTAGTCATGTGATTGTAAACTATAGATAAAGAGGACAAGATCTACTAAATAGAAAACTAAAAGAGAATGCCATGGTGGTTGATGCAGAAAATGAGAATGATTTGGAAGTAAATACTACTCACATAGGGAATCCAAGTGATGAACAATAGATCTTAAAGATTATTATCAATTATAATATGGAAGGAATAAACGAAATAGGCCAAATAATACTTGATGCGGAGGGTGAGTGAGAAACAAATTTTAGATAACTTTTCTTAAATAGGCTTCTTGCTTAGTAACCCTCCTAAAGCACCATTTTGGATGGAAAAACAAGTATATAATGTTTCAAGACAAACCAAATCATGTTTTTTAGTACCATTTATCTTCCTTTCACTACCAAATATGTTTAAAAAATAAAATCTTAAGGGAAATCTTCTATTTTCAAGACCTACCTCTCAATTAGGTTTATCTCTTGTAACCCTCCAAAAGGAAAAATAAAATAGGTTAGAAAGATATACAAGGTTTAAAATCAAAATATGATCTATTTAGGATACCCATTACCCTCTTTTTTCTTATTACAAAGTTTTATGAACCAACTCTCAGAATGAGTGTACTAACTCAACTTGTCTCTCTGTCAGTTAGGCCTGTATTAGGTCTCCTAAGCCCTAAACTAAGTTTTGGCTACTAAACACTCCACAAATGTAAAAAATACCAAAAAATGTTTGATTAAAATTTATATAATAAAAAAAAATTACTAGGTCAAATTTGAGGGTCAGATTCAAATTGGAACTAGACAAACCAAGAAATGACCAAAACATAGACTAAATTTCTCAACACAAGATAAGAGGTAGTGTTTTGGAGTTTTTAAATTCTAGAAAGTGTTTAAAGATTTCAAATATATTTTTAAAGTTATATGATAACTCAATATAACCTTTACAATTGAAAAATTAATTCATTTGATAACCAATTGACTCACTAATCTCAAATTCTAGTTTGACTATTTATACAAAAATAGGTTACAGGACTGTGTAATGAAAGTTTGAAGTTGTTAAGTTAGTTTTAAATTATCCATGGCTTCTTAGACTTAGAAAAAGTTCTAAAAATCCATAAAAATTTTACATCATCATTTATTTGATCAAATAATTGAAATAAACTAAATTTTCATTTACTTTCCTTTGGACTAAATTATGTTACACACATAATTCTCTAGCCTGACTCTCTCTCTCTCTCTCTCTCTCTCTCTCTCTCTCTCTCTCTCTCTCTCTCTCTCTCTCTCTCTCTCTCTCTCTCTCTCTCTCTCTCTCTCTCTCTCTCTCTAAATAGATGAGTCTATCAATTTAAATACAAATAATTCAATCTCAATAATATGATTCACTTACCAAAAAAAACCAATGAAATCAAAACATGATTAAATAACCTTTTCTGATTCATAAACATTTATGACATGATATATGCATATCCACAATTTTGATACACTTAGTCTTCTAGGAGAAATATTGAACCCTTTATTGTTTCTTGGAGATATATTTCTTCTTTATATCATCCCATAATGATCCATTCTATCCATTTTATGCATTAAATGTTCCTAAAAATAATCTAACTATTTTTTATTGCCTCCAACATAGGCATGTGTATAAACAATACACATTCTTGGATATTACATCAAGGTTTAACATAGAATAAGAGACTAAAAAGGTGGAAAAAAATAAAAAATACATTAAGTTACCTATAAGACACCTAAAAAAACCAAGATCAATCATTATATCCTAAAAAATAATGGTAAAGACCATAAAACCAAAGAAAAGCATTCAAAATTTTGAATTTGGCATTTTGGCAAGAAAATGGTTAGAGGGCTCAAATTCAAAATTTTAGACTAAATAAGACATAAAACTGACTCAAAAAAGATATTAGAGACTATTAAGATCCCCCTAAATCTCAAAAACATTAAAAAAACCAAATTGTTTCATTTGGAGTGATGTGCCTACATCAACACCTCTCATCAACCACTAACAATGGGATTGATTATGTTATAGTGGTAGAAGTGTTTATTTTTATATTATTATTTATGTGTCAAAATAATTATTATAGTTCATGTTCCAAATCTGTGTACTTCATTAAAAACTATTGTGTTTGTATATACATGATCGTAGGATAAACAAATGTATAATTTATGTTCATAGTTCCCACACTGATTTGGTTGATGTGTTCCCATCAGTAATTTGGTTGATGAATTATTGTTCCCTATATACCTTCATATGGTATTGTAAATCATATGTAATTACTAATGGGTGGGGGCAGGAAGATGTGGAGGGGAGGGGTAGGGTGGGCATTTTAGGAAACTATTAGTACTCACATTAGAATTAATTGTGTGAATTAATATTATATGAGCATATGTGTGTTTATAGGATTAATATCACCTATATATTTATGTAAGTCCCATGAATTAATTTTATGGTGAGTTCTATTATTAAATCTTGTGTGTTTGGTTCCACCAAATTTTAATAAGATATTATATAGCTAAAACATCACAAATAACATAATACACATTGTATGATAACCCATTAAGTACTATAGCACACAAATATGGATATGCAAAATATTTTTAATGGAAATAAATTAAATAAATAAAATTATTTTAGGATCCCATGAATGCTGAGATGAAAATACTATAACATGAAGATGTGTTGGATTATAAGATAAGTGTGCTAGAAAAGGATTTGTGGTTGGATAGTTTTATAAGTACTGGGTAGGTGGGTGATGAGGAAAGAAGAGAGGATGAATAAGTTATAGAAGAATAGAAAGAAGATGAAGTAGTTAAAGAAGAACAGATAAAGGTGAAGGTGATAGAGAGATGAATGATGTTGAAAAAACCTAACATGAGGAAATAAAGGGTGGCATGTATGAAACAAGTAAGTTGTATGACTCCAGCTATATTTATTCAACATCAAAGTCCATGAAAAAACATGTGCCAAGTGAAGAAGAGAGACAAGATGAATATTTGTTTTTATAAAAATTATTTCATGAAGAAAGTGCCTCAAGACAAACCCAAAATCAACTATACTTTATTTTTTATGCTCATCTAGCCGAGCTTTGACTCGAAGGACCAATGACTTATGTGAAGTTAGAATATCCATAAACCATTGATATAGAAAAAGACATCATGTTGGACCTAAATAATGTTTTTTAGGTTTAATTAAAGTGTGAACTTGTGAGGATAACTTTAGAGGTGTCAAGAAAAAATGCCATAAATAATTGGACTTCAAGGATTTACAAAAGTAAATAGGTTGACAAGAAGCAAACTTTGGTAAAGAAGTAATTTTCATTATTAGAGATAAAAATACTAAAAATTTATGTGAATATCACCTAAGAGGATCCCAATTTGATGGATGGACTTTCTCTAGATGGAATTAAGGAGATAAATTAGTTTGGATTGATGATAGATCATTTTTTATTGAAGGGTAAAATGACCATTATCGTAGAATTAGGATAAATAGAAAAGGAGAATGAGAAACAATAATTTGATGAGTAATTTTACAATTTTTATAAGGTGATATTTGAGCTCTAGGAGATGGTGAAACTTAAATATTATATATCTCAAAATTTTACATTTCAAATAGAGGTAATCAATGTATGCATTGTATAGGAAGACAAAAGCAAAAAGGTGTTGAAACAAAAGTGTTCCAACCAATAAATTGGTTGAGAGGATTAAAATTCTTAAGGATGCTAATGAGTTAAGAGAGTGAATTAAAGAAAAGCACAAAGACATTGAGAAAATTTTCAAAGTCCTAAAATGTAAAGCTATGGATGAAAATACTATGGTGTATGAGGCATACGAAGTGGTTGTGTTATAAATTATCTATGAAAAAGTAACCAACCATTCACACTAAATAAATTATCTATGGAAATGCCAAATAGGACACTAGAAATTTAGGTTATAATACTAAATTAGGGTCTATTTGAGGATGATATTTAGGATATTAGTTGAGTTATTTTAATAATAACATTAGTATGAATGGTTGTCTAGGGATTTATAATAGGGTCAGGAACAAGCTAAATTCAACTTGCAATTTTGGTAAGTATAAAACAAACATGATTTTTTTATTACTCTGAGAGAAAAAATATGCACACATTTTGAATGAGTAACACATAAAACATAGGGTACAATAAATATATAGATTAGGTGAGACCCCACATTTTGAATGAGTAACACATAAAACATAGGGTACAATAAATATATAGATTAGGTGAGACCCCAAATTTTAAAAGATATAATAGAACACCATTAAGTTGAGCAACCCATGAGGATGTGGTCACATAAATCTACCGATAAACCCAAAATTAATCGAATTGGATGAAATAAACAAGTCTTAGCAATCATAATGACATAAATATGGTTAGTATGAAACACAAAGGTGATAATGAATGGGAATGAAGTTACATGAACCATGGGGAAAAAAATTAGGAGCACTAATATACGGATCTAGAGAAAGGAACATGTCTTCAGGTAGAATGACATAATGAAAACAATTGTTGGAATATTGTTTGACTGAATCTAGCCCAATTTGGCACAAATTGAAGGTTTAGTTAGTCAAGGAGTTTTATTGTAAATACATTATTCTATGCTATATTTATAAATGGTTTTATGCTTTAAGGGGCACACATTTATTGATTTGAAGTGAAATGTGGTGGCTTTCACATATTAAATCATACTTACATATTAGTCGAGTGTTTTCACATTATTGTTCTAGTATTTGTTTTATCTATTGTTGTATCTAATCTTGATACGTATGAAAAAATTGATGTAATGATTTTTTATTGAGTAGGTTAATGCTGAGAAACCAAAATATTTCATTAATGTTTGATGGTAGTGTTGAAGCTTGTTTATTTAATGTATGATGTTTATGGTGGTTTTTGTCTATTAAATGCATGCATAAATCTTATTAAAATGTTTAAGATAAAAATAATTTGGTTCAAGTTATTATTATAGAAGGTATCAAAGTGAATTAGTATAAGTCATCCTTTTTAAATAACCCAACACACATTAGTATCCTCTCTCTACACCTTAGATGAACACACAAATTCAATTTATATGACATTCTATCACACTAAGTTGCATTGTTAGGTTAAATTAAGTGGGGCATCCATAATGATGGTTGCCTAGGAAAATACACCAACACAAGGTATTACTCTAGAGATGTGTTGTTATACACCCATATTAATGTTCATTGTATTTAAAAATGTCAAGGTGTCATTTTAAAATGCAACATATATATGAATACATGAAAATACAAGATTAATAGTTAAAAATTACTATTTGTATTGTAATAAATGAAACAATATTTCTCACTTTACATATACTATCCATGGACGTATCTCTTAGGTGATAATTAGTTAGAATGTATGAAAATAATCTTCAAGTATAATGATTGAAAGATGACCTTTTATATATAGATCATTCATAAGGCATAACTAAGGATATAGTCTTTTCATAATATTAGAGCCATCATTAAGGTGATATATTTTGGGATGGATAAGTTACAACTTTATTTTGAACTATGGAATTAATTTGTCATATAAAATAGTATAACAACATTATCTCATCAATAATACATATAAAAAAATGGACAAAATCAAATCTGATAGCATAGTGACTTATAATATAGGTATCTTTAAAGGAAGACCAAAGATCAACAAAAAACTCAAGTTATATATGCTAGCGATGGATGCAACACTAATCCTATAGATCTCAATAACTAGGAAATTCTTAGCTAATAGATTTATCTATGAGAATAATGATTTATAATGAAGTATTTATGTATCACTCAATAAATACCTAGTTTCACCAAGTGATAATATTTAAGGTGCCTTGATTTTATGATGTACATGGATATATTTATCATTAAAAATGAATAAGTAATATTATTTTACTAACATGGCTAAATGTATCCCTAAAGTGACAAATTTTGGCATGACTAGTTGGGAGAATGGTATCTAGTTGGCCTGTGTACTCAAATGTATTAAAGGTAGAGAATTAGTAGTCCCATATAAAATCCCTTTGAAAATAATGAAATCATGGATAGAGTATATTCAATGGTAAAAACTATACACCACACTCACTCTAAAAATAATAAATTCATCTACTTTTTGTTACTAAGATGCTGAGGGAAGAATTAGTGATCTAAAGCTAGGGATTTTGAGGGTTTGAACCAATAAAATGAAGAGATTTGGAAATTGGTAATTATTTTGAAACCTACATATTGGTGATTATTTTGAATAAATTTACATAAAAGGAATAAGGTTTGATCAAGATTAATATAAATTTTAAATGAAATCTCCATATTAGAGTGCATGTGTAGAAATATAGAATTATATTAAAAATGAAGCTTTGAATTGTATAACTGTAATCATACAAAATGTGAAAATTGGTAACTTTATTATGGCTAATGACACCCAACTCGTAGGTTCCTCTTACTTACTCTCATGACCCTCATATGCATCTTTTCACTGATTCCTAGTCATCCATACCCTTCCAAACTTGATTCCAACTGAGCCAGACCCCTTTTTCCATGACTAATCTATCCCCCTAGGTCCCATCTACTTAGGATAATAGTATCGCACTAGGATTATAACACCAATGTCACTCATGTCCACTTTTTGTGCTTTTTTCCATGTCCATTTCTAGCCCCAATGGTTAATTTATTATGACTCCCCATTCTCTTCTTGTCAACCTAACATGAGCACATACAAACCATGACCAATAGATCCTTATAATAGCCCATTCAAAAGGTCATTTGGAAAGGATTGGCAATTACCACTAAGCAAGCAAGACTACTCAAGCAATATTCTCTATTCTCTACATACAACTAGCCAATATACTCACAAGCTTATTAAAATCCTTACACCAGTCCCTAGCCACCTCAAGCACATCTAGTCTATCATTCTACATCTTGATACACATAATTACAAAAAGCACACCAAGTGGGATGACTACATATAGCTTGATCCCTCTTCAGAGTATTGGTATGTAGGTAGTGTGCCCACATAAGCGGTGTGGATCCACATCCAGTGAATCTTACACACACTAACCACCCGCCGACCCCTTCCCCCCCCCCCCCCCCTCTTTTTAAAAATTGGTCAAATCATAATGGAAGATAGGGTTTGAAGAAAGAATCTACTCTACAAACTTCTAGCTACCAAAATTTCATGGACAAGGCACACAGACTTGGTGAACAAAATACAAAAAGCTCAAATCCTTAGTAAAATAGTGGCAAAGGTGGACTATAGTGCTTGTGCCAATCCTATCCACTTCTGGTGCTCCTATCCAATCATAAAATGAAGGTTAGATCTTAGTTTATGATAGTGTCCTAATCCTGCATAGTGAATCTCAGACCTTGTCTCAGTTGTATCAACTAGTTTCCAACTAAGTCTTATTTTTGCCATCTTATTAATATTTTTACAAAGGTAAAAATTATGATCTAATTTACACAAATTTTTAGCTTAATTATTGCATAATTATTTATTTATTCTACTACTTAGAACCTTTAACTAAATTAGGAATAATACACCAATATTCCCAAAATTGTTAAAGCATTTAGTGAACCTAACTTACTTTGTTTGTGCATAAAAACCTTAGAAGCCCTAGGGTAAATTTCTTACTAATTTTTCCTATATTTTTCTTATTTTTTACCTTCATAATAAAATAAAAAATTAGCATTAAATTTTAAAATTTTGTAGTAATTTTAAAATAAACTTTCTTTCAAACCCTAGTTTCCCATACTAGGTCCCAGTATTTTTCTAGTAATTTTTGAATATTTTTTTTGATTTTTAACTAGCATACTCAAATAAAAAAATATATTAAAATTTCAAATATCAATAGTAATTTTCAAAAACATTTATTTTTCAAAACCTTACTTGCATCCACTAAGTCCTATTAAATCAAAAATTTCCCAATAAATTTTTGATTTTTTATTCGCATATCTAACTCCAAAATTCACTTTAAATTTCAAATTTTCATAGTAAATCTCAAAATAATCATCTTTCAAACCCTAGTTTCATACACTAGGTCCTATTGGTTTTTGAGATATCACCTTACATTTTAAAATCAAATTTCAAAAATGGATCTCACTTATTTACAAATTTTTCTTACGTTTCTTCAAAAAAATAAGGAGACCATCATTGGTCTTGTCATGTACATGAATCATGAAGTTTACCATATGTTAGTGCAAAGATTCATTCTTTGTATTTCATGCTTAATTTTTATAATAAGGGATGATATTACAAAATTCTTTGCTAAACATGGACAAAATTTCAATATTCCTTTTGCATACTCTCTCTCACTCATATGGAAAATTTTTCAAGTTTATCATGCTAAACATGTTAGAAATGTTATGATCCATGTCAAAATTTTCTATACATTCATGCACAAATTCATACTCTTCATCCCATGCTTTCTATCTCTCCTATGGAATGCTTGTTATAAACATATTATTGTACAATTCATTACTCACATTTCATTCCACATTCATGCTTTCTACTTAGATGCATATGACTCCTTGGCTACTTTTAAGTATCTACTTATCACTACTAGACACAAGAAAACACTAGCGTTTATATCTATCCTCCTCCTTTCAAACTTGGTACATCTAACTCTTATCCTAAACCTAATACCAACTCTATGCCTATAGTAGATCATGCGGTACATGCTATTACCCAAGTTTTAGAAGATAGGAAGGTTGATTACACCCATGGCTATAGATTTATCACTTAGGTTAGCACCCCTTCTGATATAATTTCATTTCTCAATCTCCTTCAACAATCAGATGTTTACAAAGATGTGTTACATGCAGCCCTTTGCAATACTAGAATTCCCATTTCCACCAAGCCAACTTATGTTGCATATATCCTCAACACCATGTAATGGACTGAAGAACATATTTCATTTGAAAAAGAGGATTTACCCTTGTACCACATCATTGAAAAACATCTACCTCTATATATTCAATTAAGAGCTAATGATGTGGGGTGTCAAAAGGGTATTAGTTGATAATGGTTTTAGACTCAACATTTTCAACATTTTTTTCTTAAACATCTTAATATACAACCTCAAGATCTTGACCATTATAATGTAAACATCAGAGGTTTTGATAACATTCTATGGAAAGTCATGGGTGAAATAACACTCAATATTACCTTACTACCTAAGACATACCAACTAATTACCAATTCATGCCAAATGACCTCAACTATAATTTATTACTTGGTCAGCCCTGGATTCAGGATATGCATGCAATCCCTTTTACTTTCCATGCTTGTTTAAAATTTAGTCACAAAGGCTACTTCTACACATACCCAATAGATAACAAACCTTTTAAATACTACCAAGTTGTCAAAACTCTATAAAATTATATTCCACACTTTAATCTTGGTAATATACCAACATAACATATTATTCATAGTATACCTTTGGACCATGCAATACATCAATAAAATCCAAGTTTTGTAATAACATCAATACCAAATCACCAATTTACCTCTCCTTTCACACTTAAAATGTCTCAATAATATGGGATATCATGGAAAAGGTCTTAAAAGTCATGAACAAGGAATAATCAATCCTATCGAGGCATCTACACAACATGGAACTCAAGGGCTAAGATATCAGTTTACTTGTCTTCATAATAAGCCTTCTTCCACCACTTCAAAGCATATAGCATTTTTTCCACCCACTAAACCAATAGACCACACTGTTAATTTTTAAGGTGTGGAGCCTAAAAGCTTCACCAAGGAGCACATTACCAAAGTTACAGGTTTACACAGTCACCGACATCGATCAGGAGTGACCGCTGTCAGTCAGGTGCAGTTCAGGAGATGCCATCATTGGTAAGAGATCAGTCGACGTCGGTCATAGGCAAGCAGGCAGGAACTAGCATCGGTTACCTATGCATCCAAAAATCTAGTTTTGAGGACAGAATCGAGTGTTTACATGATAGATTTAAGTCATAGTCTTAATTCCGCTTCTCTATTATTAGTAAGACTGTTTTAGAGCCCTTGTTTAAGTGGCATAACTGTTGGTTGTAAATGCATGCTCAAGTTTCCTAATTCTATATGTAGGATTAGATCTTCTTAGCTTATTGTATTGTAAGTGTTGAACAGTACAGAATTGTACATGAGAATCATTCCAGGCTGTTGGAGTTGATTGTACTTGAGAGAGAGAGAGAGAGCTCTTGAGGGAAAGAGATCTAGAGAGAGATCTGTACATCTAAGAGAGGTGTGGAAGAAAGAAGTTTCTTCAAATGTATTCCTTCTGTAAAGAGTTTAATACAAGTTTTCAAGGTGGTTTCTTATATCTCTTGTTCTTTGTTTTTTATCATTCTAGTTACTTATCTATCTGATTTAATTTTGTGGTTTTATTGCTTTCATAAGTATAATCAAATTGTTGGTTGATCCCCAACAAGTGGTATCAGAGCTCAGGTTCACTAACAGGTGGTTCAGATCTGTGTAGTGTGTATTGATTACAGGTTCTCACAGGGGTTTCTGCAGGGATTTCTATTTGAGTGGGAGAAGCAATGGTAGAAGAAAGTAAACTGAGAATGGAGAAGTTTAATGGCAAATATTATCAACATTGGAGAATGCAGATAGAGGACTATCTGTATCAGAAAGATCTATACTTACCGTTAGGTGGGATTGCTAAGAAGCCCACAGACATGGATGATGAAAAATGGGAAGTTCTTGATAGAAAGGCTCTGGGGTTTATAAGACTGAGTCTAGCATCTACTGTGATATTCAATTTATCACAGGCAAAGACAACAGTAGAGTTGATGACTACTTTAGCAAATTTGTATGAAAAACCCTTAGCTTCTAATAAGGTATATCTTATGAAGCAGTTATTTAATTTGCATATGAATGAAGGTGGATCTGTGTCTACTCATCTGAATGATTTCCATGGAATTGTAAATCAATTAAGTTCAGTCAATATTGTGTTTGATGATGAAATAAAAGCTCTTTTAATATTATGTTCTTTGCTTGAAAGCTGGCATAGCTTAGTAATGGCAGTTAGTAATATTGCATCTGCTTGAAACATTTTAAAAGTAGAGGATGTTGTTAGTGTTATCTTGAATGAGGAAATTCGTAGGAAAAGCACAGAGGAAACATCAGGGAACGCTTTAAGTTTGGAGAGTAGGGGAAGCCAAAAAGAGAAGAGCAAGAGGAGATCAAGGTCTAAGTCAAAGGTGAGAGGAAGATCCAAATCCAGGAATGGCAGGAAGCCATAATGCTGGAATTGTGGAAAGATTGGGCACATAAGCAGAGATTGCTGGTCAAAGCCTAAGGAGGAAAATTAGCATGAAGGAAAAGAAGAAGCAAAGGTTGCAGGTATTGCACAAGATGCTCTTATATTCTCTTTGCATAATAATATAGAATCTTGGGTGTTAGATTCTGGTGCATCTTTTCATGCTACCCCTAATAAAGAATATTTTAGTGACTATATCCATGGAGATTTTGGAATAGTGTATTTAGGGGATGATGAGCCTTGTAAAATTATTGGCAAAGGTAAAGTGCAGCTGAAAATGTAGAATGGCAACACATGGGTGTTGAGAGATGTTATGCATGTTCCTAGCTTGAAGAGAAATTTGATTTCTGTAGGAAAGTTAGGGGATGAGGGTTGTACAGTAACTCTCACAGCTAAATCTTGGAAGGTGACCAAGGGTGTACTTGTATTGGCCAGAGGTAAGAGAGTAGGTATTCTCTATTTGTGTAATTGTGTTACTAACAATTCTCCTTCTGTATTATCTACTTTAGATGTGGATGCAAAATTGTGGCACTCAAGGCTTGGCCACATGAGTGAGAAGGGAATGTCCATTCTTAAGTCCAAAAGTATGCTTTCAGATTTGAAAAGCATAGATCTAGAGTTTTGTGAGCACTGTGTTTTTGGGAAATAGAAGAGAGTGAGTTTTCTCAAGACTGGGTCAACTAAGAAGAAGCATAAGTTGCAGCTTGTTCACACAGACGTGTGGGGATCAGCTCAAGTTGCTTCTATTGGAGGATCACAGTACTATGTTTCATTCGTAGATGATGCTACAAGAAAGGTATGGATCTATTGTATTAAGAAGAAATTTGATGTATTTGAGACTTTTAAGATTTGGAAATCTATGGTTGAGAATGAAACATGCAGAAGATTGAAGTGCCTGAGATCTGACAATGGTGGTGATTTCTACAGGTATAAGTTCAACTGGTATTGTTATATGCATGGAATCCATAGGCAAAGGATGGTTCCAAGGACACCTCAACAGAATGGAGTTGCTGAAACGATGAATAGAACAATTATGGAGCATGTAAGATGTATGAGATTGCATGTTGGCTTGCCCTTAGAGTTTTGGGCAGAAGCTATTGACACTGCAGTGTACCTGATTAACAAAGGACCCTCTACAGCTCTGGATGGTGGAATTCTAGAAGAGGCATGGATAGGTAAAAAGGTAGATCTCTCATTCCTCAAAGTTTTTGGTTGTGAAGCCTTTGTGCACGTTGATAAGGAAAATAGAAAGAAGCTAGATGTTAAGTCTATGAGGTGCACATTTATTGGCTATGGCTCAGATGATTTTGGTTTCAAATTTTGGAATCTAGGAACTAACAAGATAATTAGGAGCCGTGATGTTGTTTTCAATGAAAAAGTGATGTATAGTGATCAGCTGAAGAAGCTAAATCAATTTGGGCAGAGCAATGGAGAATTAGATGAGGTGACGGTCCAAAATGAGCTCGTGAGAAAAAGAAATAATCACTTGTAGGAAAACACAGAGACCGACATCAGCCAGGCAGGAACTGACATCGACAAAATAGAAACTGACGTCGGCAATACAGGGACCGACGTCGGTAGCACAAGAACCGATGTCGGTCAAGTAGAACTAACGTTAGCCAGTTACAGGCTTGAAAGTGATCGAGGTCGGTCACTGTCAGAGAATTTGGGTGGACAGTGTGTTGTGGATGAGTCTCAGATGCCCATCAGGAGGTCAGATAGGGTAAGTAAGCCTCTAATTTGATATTCCCCTTCATTATTCTATTTATTGCTTACTAATGGTGGAGAACCAGAGAGTTTTGAAGAAGCAATACAGGTAGAGTCCAAGGATCAGTGGGAGCGTGGCATGGTTGAGGAAATGGAGTCCTTAAAAGAGAACCAAATATGGGATTTGGTTGAATTGCTAGCTGGTAAGAAGACACTGAAGAACAGATGGACCTACAGATTGAAAGAAGGTGAGAATGGTAAGATGAGATATAAGGCCAGATTGGTAGTGAAAGGATTTGCACAAAAGCCAGGTATTGATTTTGGTGAGATTTTTTCTCCTGTTGTTAAAATGACTTCTATACGGACTGTACTGTCTTTAGTTGCTATTGAGGATTTGCATCTTGAGCAACTTGATGTTAAGACAACGTTTCTTCATGGAGATTTGGATGAAGAAATATATATGGAACAGCCGGAAGGATTTGAGGTCAAGGGTAAGGAGAAGCTAGTGTGTAGGTTGAAGAAAAGCTTGTATGGCCTCAAGGAAGCTCCTAGACAATGGTATCTAAGATTTGACAGGTTTATGACTGAGCATGGCTATAATAGGTGTCAATCTGACCATTGTGTGTATTTTAAGAGATTGGATAATGGTAGATATATTATTCTATTATTGTATGTAGATGATATGCTGGTTACAGGATCACACATGTAGGATATCTTTGAGCTTAAGGTGAAATTAGCTCAAACATTTGCTATGAAGGATTTGGGAGCAGTAAAGAAAATCCTTGGCATGAGCATTAAGAGAGATAGAAAAAATCACAGGTTGATTTTGTCTCAAGAGGATTATGTAAACAAGGTGTTGAAATGGTTCAATATGCAGGATGCTAAACTGGTAAGCACACCTTTGGTTGGACATTTTAAGTTGAGTAAAGAATAATGTCCTAATTCACATGATGAGGTAGAGTACATGAGTAGAGTTCCATATTCTTCTATAGTAGGGAGTTTGATGTATGTAATGGTGTGTACTAGACCGGATATTGCCCAAGCAGTGGGAGTTGTAAGTAAGTATATGGCCAATCTAGGAAAGGAACATTGGAAAGTAGTTCAGTGGATCCTTAGATATCTAAGAGGAACCAGTAGTAAGCATTTGTGTTATGGAGGTTCAGATACTTCTCTACATGGTTATGTAGATTCAGATATGGCAGGTGATTTGGATGGCAGAAGGAGCACCACAAGATATGTTTTCACTGTTGGTGGAATGGCAGTTAGCTGGATATCAAAGTTGCAGAAGGTTGTTGCCTTGTCAACTACAGAAGTAGAGTATATTGCAGTCATAGAGGCTAGCAAAGAGATGATATGGATGACATGGTTCATGGAAGAGTTAGGAAAGGAGCAAGAGAGTTGCAGATTATACAGTGATAGTCAGAGTGCAATTCATTTGGCTAAGAATTCAGCCTTTCACTCAAGAACCAAGCACATACAGCTAAGGTACCACTTCATACGACATGTATTGGAAGATGGTGAGTTGAAGCTGGAAAAGATCCATATAGATAAGAATCCTACTGATATGTTAACCAAGCTAGTTAGAAAGGAAAAGTTGAATCTTCATTCAACTTCTGTTAGTCTTTATGATTGAGTTGAAGATGGAGGAGCTAGAAGATGTTGCTATACAGGTACTAGTGCAACTGTTTATCTCCAAGTGGGAGATTGTTAAGGTGTGGAGCCTAAAAGCTTCACCAAGGAGCACATTGCCAAAGTTGTAGGTTTACATAATCACTGGCATCAATCAGGAGTGATTGACATCGATCAGGTGCAGTTCAGGAGATGCCAATGTCGGTAGGGGATCGGTCAACATTAGTCACAGGCAAGCAGGCAAGAACCGATGTCGGTTACCTGTGCGTCCAGAAATCTATTTTTGAGGACAAAACTGAGTGTTTGCATGATAGATTTAAGTCATAGTCTTAAGTCTGCATCTCTATTATTAGTAAGACTATTTTAGAGCCCTTGTTTAAGTGGCATAACTGTTGGTTGTAAATACATTCTCAAGTTTCCTAATTCTATATGTAGGATTAGATCTTCTTAGCTTATTGTATTGTAAGTGTTGAACAGTACAAAATTGTACATGAGAATCATTCCAGGCTGTTGGAGTTGATTGTATGTGAGAGTGAGAACTCTTGAGGGAAAGAGATCTAGAGAGAGATCTGTACATCTGAGAGAGGTGTGGAAGAAAGAAGTTTCTTCAATTGTATTCCTTCTATAAAGAGTTTAATACAAGTTTTCAGGGTGGTTTCTTGTATCTCTTGTTCTTTGCTATTTATCATTCTAGTTACTTATCATTCTGGTTAATTCTGCGTTTATTGCTTTCATAAGTGTAATCAAATTATTGGTTGATCCCCAACATTAATCATACTTCAACATTATCATTGATCTATCCCAATCTCATTAATGATGTAGTTTCAATAGACATGCTCACATTAGATGAATTCTCCAATGATGAATCCCTCCTAAATTTTTTTAGATCATATGAGGACCTTCCATCTTGATATCATAAAAATATATTTCCTCATCACACAAATTCCCACACATACTTTGGAGAAAGTCTATATTCTCCACAAGACATACTAGTTGATTTAGATGACACTATTCTTACCTGTCCCTACACACTTGATTGTTTCACATTACTTAACAAAGAAATAATTAATTTCAATTTTGGAACTGATTAGGATCCTTGCATTATTTCATTAGCCAATGCCCTAGGAAAGGAAAAATATATAAATATTCATCAAACCTTAATAGATTTTTTAGAACTCTTTTCTTGGTCTTCCTTAGATGTACTAGGAATTGATACATCCATATCAATTCATCGGATCCCTTTATAGCTAGATGCTAAACCCATTAAATAAAAAATTCATAAAATGCATCTTAAGGTGGCTCTCTTAGTCAAAGATGAGATCCAACACATCTTAGATGTTAGTTTCATTCGACCAGTAGCACACCCTAAATGGGTTTCCAATATAGTCCAGATGGTCAAACCCAATAGACAAATTAATTTTGTTTCAATTCTCATGATTTAAATAATGCATACCTAAAAGATTATTTTCCTTTACCTAACATTGACATGATCATTGATTCCATAGCTAGATATGAAATATTCTTATTTATGGATGTCTTTGTAGGATACAACCAAATCAAAATTGATGAAGAAGATCAAGAGAAAACATATTTTACAACACCTTGGGCTATATTTTGTTACATTATCATGCCTTTTAGATTAAAAAATGCCAGAACCACATACCAGTGTACCATGACACATATATTTCACAATTTGATTCACCATACTATTAAGGATTATGTCGGTGATATCTTAGCTAAATCTTAACTTTGACAACATCACACTATTGATTTATGAAAGATCTTTTAAAGACTCAAATAATATAATGTCTGAGTGAACCCAAAGAAGTGTGTCTTTGGAGTTACATCTGGTAAACTCTTATGTTTCATTATTTCTCAGCATGGTATAGAGGTTGACCTTAAGAAAGTCAAAGAAATCATTGACATGACACCTCTTACAAACTTAAAGAAACTTCAATCCCTACTGCTCAAGATCCAAGAAATCCATCTTTTTATAACTCAGCTTGTTGATAAAACTTATCCATTCACTCGATTACTAAAGAAAGATACAAATTTTGTCTGGGACTAAGCCTGTTAAGAAAGATTTGATAAAATCAAGTAATATATTCTTAATCCACATGTCTTAGTACCACATGTCCTTGACAGGCCTTTCCTACTTTATATCTTAGCAATAGACCATGCATTAGGAGTACTCTTAGCACAACATGATGATCAACACACTAAACAAATAGTTTATTACATCAGTCACACATTAGTTAATTACAAAAAAAATTAATCCACAATGAAAAAGATATGTTTAGCACTAGTTTTTACCATACAAAAACTTTGACATTACATTGTAAATAATGAAACTCAAGTTATCATAAAAGCATAAGCCACCAATAAAACCATCAATAAATTTTTGAACAAAATAGTGATCAAATTTGGAGATGATTGACATAATCAACTAGTCTTTGCATTATGTGCATATAGAAAAAATATTTGCATACCCATAGGATCCACTCCTTATTCACTTATATATGGCACAGAAGTAGTTTTACCATTGGAATTAGAAATCCCATCTCTTCGCATCTCCCTTAAAGGTATCATCACTAATGACAAGTATCATGAAAAGTGTCTAAACCAGCTCAAGTAGTTAGACGATACATGCATTCAAGTAACAAAACATCTCAGATTCTATGAACAACATATACAATAATCCTACAACAAATGATTTCATGCCAGAGAATTTAAAGTTAATGATCTCATTCTCAAATAAAATCTTTGTAATATCAATGACAAAGAAGAAACCAAAATAAAATTCAAACCAAAAGGTCCATACACTATTACCACAAATCTTATCCCTAAAGTGTATCATTTAGCCTCACTTGAAGTAAATAAACTCAAAAATCCAATGAATATTATGCATCTATGCAAATTCCATGTCTAGCATTTCATTTCACACATTGTATTGTACATAATTTTTCAAAATTACCTATACATAGTTTCTTTTTGCTTACTTGTACATAGTCCTTTTATTTCTTGTACATATTATTCATATGATTGATTGTACATAGATTATTTAAAAAATTAAAAAAACATGCAAATAATTTTAAAAACACCAAAATCATCCATGTTTTACATTTCTACTATCATGCTAGACTTACATTTGTTGTTCTATGCTATTATTTATAAATTTATATACATTATTATGCTTCAATTGATCTTCTTTGAGTGTGTTAAGTGACATATAAATCCTTGATTGCTTCACTCCACCCATTGAGGGGGCATCCTAATTCTACATCGAGACATACAACGATATACATACCCACTGATGGCATCTTATACATGACTACACCATTTAGGTTATGCCATTCCTACACCACACACTCTAGTTATCATGATGATATAAATTATTTAGTCACTTACACATATTACTCTATTGACATTTCACTAGTATATAACAATTGTGTATTTCGTAGCATATACCTAGTCTTGTACTACATGTCTTACATACCTTCACTTCTTGCTGTGATTAGTTAGAGTGATTGTACTTCTAATTTTTAGATTCTTTTTTTTAGTTCTTAGTGTATCCAGATGTGATTGCATTTCTTAGTTCCTAATTGTCTCTTGTTTGTGCCTTAGGACATTTGCCAATGTCCTTTGATTCTATGTCTTGTGTGTGCCTTAAGACTTTTGCCAATGTCCTTTGCTTGTACTCTTCTATATGATTCTGGCTTACATGCTAGTTTTGCTTGTTTCAATTTTATGTGTATGTGGTATTAAAATATGCCTTGTATGCCTACCTTCTAGTTTGAATGACATGTGCCCATGTCCCTTGTTTGCTTGGCCCCTTGGCCACCCTTGTATGCTTCTTGCTTATTGCCTTATGTGCTTGTTTGCTTGATTATTTTTCATTGTTTGTAATTCCATGATCCACATCATGTATTTTTTTCTTTCTTGGATGCCATGATGGACATCATGTTCCATCCCTCCATGACAACTAATAACTAATAACTAGCCAGATTTCTAGTTCTAGTTCAATATATTACACATGCTATTACATTTTTATACCTATCTAGGCACACCCTTGTTGATCTAACAATATCTCATGACAAATCATGTTATATCTTGTTGATTATCATTGCTATATCATGCATCTTTATAGTATAACACACTTGTAGGCCTATTTTTTTAGGGTCTTCATTCCTACCCTCAAAAGAGGGGGAAAC